>VDFB02270651.1:171724536-171916897 GCA_007258455.2 Sequoia sempervirens | reverse complement strand
CAAATAGGGAGAGATTGGTGGGTCGATGTTTGTGTTTCCATAGTTCTACAAAAGCATTTGATCCCACCCAGTTTCAATCTAAGTGGAATCAACCTGCTTTGTTTCAATGTTTAGGTCTTCCCTCTTGTTTGCAACTAGGTCACAGATGCAGGCATGCATTAGTGGTTTTTTCTCTACCACCAGAGTTTCATCAGTTGCAGGTGTTAGAAGAGATTATAGGGTAAGTGCCTAGTTTCGTCCTAGAATTGTACAATATGGAGCCATCAGCCCCAGACATTCCCAATGAGAATTCTTAGATCTTGTGTTGGCCTTTTTGCAGTCAGTGAGTATAATGTCAAATATCCTTGAGGCTTTATCCTTGCTAGAAGAATGTAACATTATTGGTTTCTTATTTTTGTTTCCTACTCTCCTATTCAAGAGTTCCCTGTTGCACCAAGGGATCCTTCTCTTACAAAGATATTTGTACTTAGTTCTTATGCTTTGAGTATCAAGCACTAGTCCCCTCCTCTTATATTTACACTTCTTTACCTTACCATTTAATTACTTTTCAAAACCTTATATGCTTTTTCCTTAGGACTTCTCTATTGTGATTGAATGTACTTCTCAAATTCTGCTGACCTACTTTTGGTTATCTATGGACATCAATATAATCTCTTTTTTCCCACAGCTATACAGTTATGTTTAAGAGGTACCTCATCAAATTTTTCATGGCTTTCAACTTCCAGCTCTCTTTCAAAAGTAGTGATTTTCAAGCCCTCCAGAATGCTATTACTTTCATTACTTGGATTACCCTTTATTAATTTGTAACCGTCTTTCCTTATCTTGAATATGTTTGGAAAATGGACATTTTTCATATAATTGATTCTTAATGAACTTTCCTTTCAACAATAGTTATTTGATTAGATGGTAGAGAGTTTACAGATAGGGTATCTAAACATGTCAAACCAATTGTTTGCTTCTTTTTTACAAAAAATTCATGTTCAAATCCATCTTCATTTAATTTTAACTTCTTAAAAAAGCTATGTATTTGGATCTTTGTATTTCATTTATGATGGAGAAAGATCCATCTTAATTCTTAACTCACTACCTATGACCTTCCCTTACATGATTACTAGGGAATAAAGGGGAAGCATTCCCATGCACTACTACTAAATAGCCTTTTTTAGACTGCTAGATGGTAAAGAATGAAGGTTTGTCTACTTGGAATCTGCAATACTACTGATCAACTATAGGTGTAATGCAATACTACTTACTCATGTGATTGAATTATGTACAACCCTCATCCACTAAACCTCGATGGCTGCATGCACAAAGAATACAAAAAAAAGCTTACAATGTTAGGATATGTTTCAGAGTGCTTCATTAATTCAAATATTTTGAAAGCATCCTTGCAAAATCCATTTTGTGCATATCTTGCAATTATTGCATTCCATGAGATGACATCTCTTTGAGGCATTCCATCAAAGAGTTCAAGTTCCTTTTGTACGTTTCCACATTTTGCATACATGTCTAACAGAGCATTTCCAACCATAATATCTGACAAAAATCTCCCATCTATTATGCTCTGATGGATGTTCATACCCTGCTCCAAAGCTCCCATTTTGGCACAAGCAGGGAGGATACTAGTATAGGTTGTGGAATTTGGCTTCACACTTGCTAATTGCATTTGCTTGAAAGTTTCTAAAGCCTTTTCAACAAATCCATTTTGTGCATATCCTGCAATCATCGTATTCCATGAGATGGCATCTCTTTCAGGCATTCTGTCAAACAGTTCACATGCCTTGTCTATGTTTCCACATTTTGCATACATGTCTCCTAGGACAGTTGCAACTACAACATCTAACAAAATTCCTCTATTATTTATGCTTTGATGGATGTTCATACCCTGTTCCAAAGCCCCCATTTTGGCACAAGCAGGAAAGATGCTGGAAAAGGTTGTGGAATTTGGCTTTATACTTGCCAATTTCATTTTCTTGAAAGTTTCTAAATCATTTTCAACAAATTCATTTTGTGCATATCCAACAATAATTGCAATCCAAAAGATGACATCTCTTCGAGGCATTCTGTCAAAAACTTCAAATGCTTTCTCTATGCTTCCAAATTTTGCATACATGTCAACCAAAGCATTTCCAACTATAATATCAGATGAAAATCCCCCTTCTATTATGCTTTGATGGATTTCCATACACTATTCCAAAGCTTCCATTTTGGAACAGGCAGAGAGGATGCTGGCAAAGGTTGCGGAGTCTGGCTTTAAACCTACAAATTGCATTTGCTTGAAAGTTTCTAAAGCCTTTTCAACAGATCTAATTTGCGTATATCCTGCAATTATTGTAGTCCATGAGACCACATTTCTTTGAGGCATTTTGTTGAACACTTCAAGTGTGGTGAGTTTAAAGTCTTGTATAGGTCACATGATACCATGTGGAGATTGCATAGATTGTCTTTGAAATTTTTTATAAGCTATTGGATAGACTTTGTTTTATACAATTTCATGGCATGTTATGGTTTACCCCTCTATGCATGAACATAATGTTGAAATACCAAATACAAGAGAACCATTTCAGTAATTTTAAAATTTAATTAGAGAACATTATCCATCAAAGAGATGCAGAGACTAGACTCAACCAACCTTCAAGTTTGTGATAGTCCTTGTTTGAATTTTTCAATGACAATATCATACGAGTCTTTGAAAATGCTATAATTCTTCTAGTATTTCTCCTCAAAAGTCTTGCTGTAGGTATCTTCCAACAACATTATGATTTTTTTCCAGTGTTATCGTTGTGATCTTGATGTGAAAAGGTATGTTTTTCTGATTTGACAATTCTTCAAGAGTTTGAACTACTTGAGCTATAGTCTATAGAAGATCATGAAGTGAAATGAAAAGAAGTCTACTGCCACAAAAGGTGCTATAACAGTCATAATGGTAATGGTCTCAAAAGATGTGTCACAATGTTCTTTGAAGTGCAACCTTTGTGTGATTTGGATTTTGGATAATGATTTGCTCCTTTGACAATGTACTTTGAACATACAAGGTGACTATTTGCATACATTCACTTCATAGTGTTGATGCAAAAATTTCAAAGGAAGTGATGTCAAAGATGTGTTATTTCTTGTTGTTTGTCAAGAATGTGTTTATGTTCATGTTGCAAAAGGTTAATGGTGTTTGTTGGTAAACTTGATCATTTAATGGTATTGATGTCAAAGCTCATGGCATTGATGCTTCATGGTGATAAGTTTCATTGATAATGATATAGTGACAGTATCTTAATCATATTGACAATGCTCTTCATGTCTTCATATTGTCAGTGATATTATGCTTAGTTGGTGGTATTTCTGATTCATGCCATGTTTCTAGTTAACACTCTTTCATGTTTTATACTTGTGGCTTTGTCAAGCTTTAGTGCTCTTCATATATTTAGTCCCAGTTTGACAGTTCTCAATTCATTTCTCTGTCATAAAGGACAGATCTTAGTCACAGGGGTAGTATGGATCTTGTACACTGATCATAGGGGTAGTATGGATCTTATACATTGATGTTTATTTTAAGAATCCTAGGGGTAGTATAATGTTAGTACTATTCATTGCATCCCAATCTACATTTTCCAATGTGTTCATTGACCTCTATAGTCCAAGTTTGACAGTGCTATACCTATGCACTATGCAAAAGGCATGAGCAAAATTTTCTATGTGCAAGAGAATGGTAGTAAATGACAAGGTAGTGAAGCCAAACCCTGTACAGTGAGAAAGATTGCAATGGAAGTTGAATTGTAAGGTGCAGTCACTATGTCTAAGTGTGTGTTCAAGGAGGCAGTCAAAATAAAATGCCAGGGTTTCATGGTAGGCAATAATGAAAGTGAGAAAGAAAAATAACAGAGGGTCCTTGGAGATTTGGTTTGAGGTCAACACACAGGTTCAGTGACATGGGATAGTTATTAGAGTCCAAAGGAGACAAGGTATGCTTAATTTTTCATGACAACCATATCAAGTAATTTTGGTGCACACTGCGTAGGCAGGTTACATGAAATATATGCATGCATTTTATTCATAATCATTAAGGAAAAGGTGAAGGTCACAGTAGGAGGTTTGATTTCTAGAAAGTAGTCCCTTAGAGAAAAGACAATAATAGTTGAAGGCAGATAAAAGGAAGTGAGAAGGTGGCAATGATATAGGGCTATGGAGAAACACTATAGCCATGGAAAATCACAATGAAGGAAGGTGTTAGACCCCACATTAAGAAAAATGACAATCCTCACAAGGGTGACAGTTCAATGGAGTAGTATGATGATTGCAATATTATGGTGATGACTTTCATTGATAGTGATGTTTTTGTTCAAATTCATTCAACCATATTGATCTCGACAATGATCTTGCCATAGTTTCTATGCTCATGTTCTTATGGTGGCATTATTATTGATTTTCCTTTTATTGATTTTCTTGCATATTTTCATAAGTCTCTTTTTCATTGTTGTCAAAGGAGGTAGTATGGTCAATGCAAGGTAGACTGTCATGAAGGGACTATGGTTACACAGTAAACTTTTTGTTTTGAAAGTCTTTTGTTGCAGAAATAAAGTGACTATCTTGACCATGTTGACATTGACTATGGCATTATGCCAGGGGTCTTGAAAAACTTGACAATTACATGTTTGATATCCTTTCAGTTGCAAGGGTTTGTTAACAGTGTCAATATAATGACATTATTGGCACACTAATAGTGCTATACTATGCTTCTTCTACTCTATATTTTGTTTAGTATTTGGGAAAGATAGTGTGATGGATCCAATCTCAGTGTATAAACATTATTGACATACCTTTGCTAGATGATTTGTCCATGGTGACAGTGCTTTGGTTGGTGTGACAATGTATGATAATTCTTGTCTTTTGAATGTAGGTATACCTACTTCACAAGGGGAGTTGATGATTCCGATCTCTTCTACTTCTTATTCACTATGTTCTCAATCACTATGTGGTAAGGGTTTAGATGAGGACGAATCTCAGTTAATGGTATATGACAATGAATAAAGATTATTGATGCTATGAACAATGTTTTTGCTTGTGGTGATGGTCACTTATCTCAGTAGTACTATTCTTCATTTCTATGCTTTGACTGATTTTAACAGTCCTCCATTTATTGATATGGCTTGGATAAGAAGCTTTGCATGTATATGATCTCAGTCACTTACAAGTGTGAAGCTTCAACATCATAGATTGCCAATGGTTTACTTTTGTTCTGATTGTTTTCTCCTTGCAAATACACAGTGGTGACAGTGGACTAGTATGCAATGTTTGCAGTGATTTGTGGAGTATCTTGATGATCTTATAAATGATATGTGGTAATGTCATTAATCTCTCAATGACTATGTGTTGATGCATAGTTGTTTTAATAATTTTTCAGGAGATGTCCTTGGAGGCACATCAGCTCCAACAAAAATGGAAGGTGTAGTGGAAGTATGTTGGATGGCAGTCCAAAGCTTGTAGACTTCTTCAATCTATTATTTCAAATGATGGGTAGCTATGACTTCTCATTTCCTGGAGGTTTTGACCATGTTAACTACTTCCATGAGTTTCTTCTGGACCTAATCATGGGCATCTATACTACTAGCCACTTCTTCTTTGTGCAGTACTACTTCCTTTGTTGTGGCTACCGAATTTTCTTTTGCAACTTCAGTGAGTTGGGTTTGTTAGCCAGCTACTCCTCGATTTGTATTTGTTGGTCCTCCATCACTTCACGTAAATTTTCACTAGTTAGGGCTACACTATCTACTTCCTTTGTGCACTGAATGTTCTTTTTCCCTTGTGATATCATGTAATCTCTATGCACCATTACTTGCCTAAAATCTGAAATATTTTTTCTATAGTATTCTTTGCCTTCCCATAGAGCTTCATGCTCTGTTTCAGATATCATGTAATCTAGTTTGTAAATGTGAGCTTATGATCTATTTTGAACTATTATAAAAAATGATTATAAAGTTCTAAAATTAAAAACTTTATTTGTTTGCACTTGGAATTGAAGTGGGAAGAAACAAGGAAATGGTAGGGGTAGCTAACATGCTATGTGATTTTGGTATTAGTTAAGATGGAACTCTTTTCAATTATTTATGACATATTGGGCTATAATTCATTCCCAATTTCTATTCTATTGTAGGGTATCCTTGAGGCATTTGAAGTGCCTATACTTGTTGCATGACCACCATCTTCAAATCAATTACCAATTGGACAAATTCCAACAATTGCACCATCATAAGATGCACCTCCCTCTGAAGGGCCAAATACTGCTCCACTAAATCTTTTTCCATGGGTATTCTTTTGGGCCTTGGCAAAGATGGGTGTGTTCTTATGCAATGTGGTCATGCATCAATCCTATATTCACCTTGTTTCACACCTTTAAAGGTTTCTGGGGCATGGGTGGAACCATGGATTTCTTCCGCAATAACCAGTAGGTATAATGTGTTGGTCTTGGGGTTTGCATTAAAACATGTCGGCATGTTCTCTTCGACAGATATTTAGTTAATTAGAATGGAATGGCAGGTAGTAATCTTTTAGGTTCAACATTGGTTTCTGTCTCAATTTTGTTATTGATTATATCTTGCATCATTCAGTTTCAAGTCCTTCGCACAATGGCTCAAGCCAATCCCCAAATTTTAGAGGTTTGTTGAATCTATCATGTCATGATTGAGTTCCACATGTGCTTTATCTACATATTATTGATATGGCTAATTTTTGGTTGTCAGCCAATGCTTCAAGAACTTAGCAAACAAAATCCCTAGCTAATGAGGCTCATACAAGACCACCAGGCTGATTTGCTTCGACTTATCAATGAACTTGTTGAAGGTGCTGAAGGGTATGTAAATTTGCAAAATTTTGGTCTAAATTTGTTTCAAGTGATCATTCCAGTAGTAGTTTTAGGATTGTGGAAAGGTCTATATTTGTGACAAAATCTTCGTGGAAGAAGTAATGTGCCCAAATGATTAACTATTGAATGTTCTATTTGAGCACTTGTAAAATAAGTATAGTTTATTTACATGATTTCTGCTCAATTAGGAGCTAGTTTTTTAAATACATTTAGGTTTTTTAGCAGTTGTATCTGTTAATCTATAAGCTATCCATCCGCCTTTTGAAGGATAACAATTTCTATTTATAGATATTGTGATATTCTGATGTACTCTATAGCTCTATTAATTGAGATTACATATTGATATAAATACTGAGATGTTTAGATGTAGGTCCTTAGATATTCCTTATATTAAGTCTATTATGTATCAAGCAAGACAAGTAGAGCTTCTGATTACGTTCTTATCATCATTATTGCTTTAACAGATCTCCTCCATCAAAATCTAATGAGGGTGCTAAGATCATTTACTGAATGCTTACCACATTTTTTCCTTGAAAATTGATAGAGGAACATAGAAATTATATTAATGTCGACAAATGAACAAAGTATGTCAATGAAACTTAAATTACAACTAGTTACATTAACTAATTGGGAGTGAAGAAATGAACTATTGAAAATAAACCAGCTAGGATGAGGTATTGAGAAACAAAACTAGAAGGGTGCCAATGCAAATGGCAAATATTAAACAAGCTTCCCGTACTCAAAAGCGATGAAATGCAGTGATCTTGTACACTTATAGGTCATGCCTTAGAGGTTTGTATTCCACCCATTGTGCCAGGGATTTGCACCTAAGCTTGTACAAGTCTTTCCAGCATTAACACAACCATGTTTGTATGGACAATATGCTCATCAGGCCGGGTATGAGTCATCATTGTGGCAGCTACACCTTGCCTCTAGATCATGTCCCACATAACTAAAATGAGGTTAATATTTAAAAATATTTCTTTCTTAACTTCAGAAAGGCCCTCTTTTTTTTGGGTAGACAGAGGGCTCAAACATATGCCCTTCACTTACTTTTCAAAAGCATGGTTTGGTTTGAGTTTTCATTCATCCTTATACCATGTTAGCAATGTAAATTTATAACTTGGACACAATATGCATGCGATACAGAAGTGAGACTATTGGTATTTTACTGTTCTTATAGCCTTTGCAAATTGATGCATACTCCCTTTAAGAGAATAGCCACACAACTAGACTCTTTACTAAGATGCCATGCTAAGCATGGCATATCTTTTGAGCTTTGAGCTTGACTCAATTCTCAAAATAGAAATTAAAGACCAGCTCAAAATCAAACTGAGGATTGAAAAGGACTTTGGGAAGCCTAAATTTCAAAACTGAAATATCCCATAGATTATTCAAATGTCTTATTAGGGTCTTTGAAGAAAAGTATTTGGATATGCTTTTTTTGTGTAGAGGGATTCTTTATTGTTTCTTTCATCGTTTCATGTGATTGTTTTCTGGATCTACTTTAGGTTTTGAATGTTGCAAATTAAGTATAAAGTTTTGAAGGTAGAAAGTAAGTTTGTCAAGGTCAATCATATTTTATCAATTGTATCACAAGAGCTATGTAAGAACTGCCTGAATTTGTTTCTTTCTCTGAAATCGAATAAAGTTATTGTTAAACCATATCATATGTTTTAGAGTGCTTCATTAATTCAAATATTTTGAGAGCATCCTTACAAAATCCATTTTGTGCATATCCTACAATTATTGCATTCCATCAAAGAGTTCACATGCCTTGTGTACGTTTCCACATTTTGTATACATGTCTAATAAAGCATTTCCAACCATAATATCTAAAAAAAATCCCCCATCTAGTATGCTTTGATGAATGTTCATACCCTGCTCCAAAGCTCCCATTTTGGCACAGGCAGGGAGGATGCTAGCATAGGTTGTGGAATTTGGCTTCACACCTACTAATTGCATTTGCTTGAAAGTTTCTAAAGAATTTTCAGCAAATCCATTTTGTGCATATCCCACGATCATCGTATTCCATGAGATGGCATCTTCGACACCCTTCAATGCTCCTAGCTGTCTGCAAATGATAAAGAACGTCCTTGCCTTTCCGTGAGAAAGTTTTTGAGCCACTGAAGGTAACACCAACTATGTATGGAGTTTTATTGAGACAAATATCACACACGAACATGTATGTGAACCTACAGTTGAGTCTAGATGCAATCTGCTTGATTTTATATCAAGTAGTTTTGAAGCAATCATTGGGAGGACTCTTGCATGTCACTGGGAGTCATGTCAAAGTCCCACCAATAGCTCGAAAATGCTCAAACTCATTGGTGAGAGAGGTGGACATTGGCAAGGAAAATATTGTGGTCCCTCTGATGGAACAAAAAACATTGCCGCTTCTTCTTGCTGCTCGCTCTCGCGTTTGTCATTTTTATCCTTTGACATTGGTGTTTTTCCTTGGTCTTTTGATTTGTTGGTTTTGTCTTATATATATATAGTTGTTTGTTGTTTGTTTTTTATTTTATTTTTGTTGATGTTTAGGCATATGTTTATGTATATAAATTTTATACGTCTATTTACATTCTTTTGTGCTTATTATGTTTTTGGTCATTTTTATTATTTTTTCACACTCACATACAAATATATATGCATGCATGTATGTATGTAGGTTTGTATGTTTGGGTGTTGGTTGGTTTGTATGTTTTTATATTTGTTGTGAATTTTTGATTTTTTGTTTTGGTTTATGTGTAGGTTTATGTCACATACCCTTTTTCCTTTTTATTTGTTTTTGATTATTTGTTTTAGTTAATTTCTTTGTTGATTTTTATTTCCATTTTTAATTTGGTTATATTTTTGTGGTTTTTTATCTCTTCATTCTTTTATTTTTTACTTATATTTTCTTTTATTTGTGTTTTGTTTGTAGGTATTTTTGGTCTTTTATGGTTATATTATATCCATATTTTTGTATTTAGGTGTGATCATTTTGTTTGTGCCTATAGTTTTAGGTAAGTGGTTCATTTTTTGCTTATTTTTTTAATTGTTTTTGTTTAATATTCTTTTTTTTATTATATATTTGGTGGCTTATGTTTAATTCATTGGATTTTTTGTAGGGCTTGTTGTAATATTTTGGGTTTGACTTTTTATGTGTTTGATTTGTTGCTTTTAATTATTTATTTTTATTTTGGTCCTCGATCTATGTGTATCCTCTCCTTACCCTTCTTCCTTTTTAGCCTATCTTAGTCTACAATTTTATCATTTTTCTCTTCTTGCTCTCTAATCCTAATGATGGATCACAGAGTGTGATCCAAAACGTTGATGAAAAAAAATTCTACACAATCGAATCCAAAAAATACATTACACTACAATATGGATTGTGGAAACTTGATATCATTAATAAGAAATGAACATCGGTAGGAGTTATTTGAAGTCCCCTCGATAAAGTAAAGTCCCCTTGATAAAGTAAAGTCCCCCCAATAGAATAATATGTAATAATATTTTGAGGGAGTATAATATTTCTTATAGGGATGTATTGTCTATGCATTGAAGGATATTCATATCTTGTTTCAAAGCTCCCATTTTGGCATAGGTAGGGAGGATGTTGGCAATGGTTGGGGAATTTGGCTTTACACCCATGAATTGTATTCGCTTGAAAGTTTTTAAAGCCTTTCCACCAAATTCATTTTGTGCATATCTATTGTAGATGTCCTTAAGCTATATGACAAAGGTGTATACACAATTTGAGATCAATTGATAAGCTGAGACATGTAATGTTGATTTGATTTACATTTTACTTAAGATATAATTTCATTGCGTTGCTGAATCTCATAGTTCAATAATTGGGATTCTCAATGATCTTGTATACCCAAAGTGTATGTGATAGAAATAAATTAGGTAGTCATGTCGATTAGTTTGACAATTTGAATGATCTTGAGTTCATAAGTAGATAGTGATAAGTTTTGACAAATAATATAATTTCTTGTTGCATTTATCACAAAAACAAAGGCCTCTTTTGATTGTAGCACTAGAGGATATAGAGAGTGAAGCATTGGCTACTTTGATCTTTGAAATTGATGATTTTTTTACTAAATTGATAATATTTGAAGTTTCTTTTTCTTTCTTAGATGTTGAGTCTAATTAATAACTTTAATGTTGTGTTGCAACTTGTAGGTGAGTATGTTGATATGATAAAGGCTAGCATTGTCGATCATCTAAAAGTTATCAGAATTGCATTAGTTGATGCAGAAAGGTAAAACTATTTCTCTTTATTATAATTAGTGGAACTTGCACAATATCTGATAAAAATCTACTTCCAAATATGCTTTTGATGGATGTTATATCTAATTCTGATACATTCACTATATCTAGTGCCTAAGTTTAGGGTGCCATAGTTGGAAAAGGAAAATAAAATGTTTGAATTTTATCCTCTGTATTATTTGTCATTTCTGAGTTTTTGATGTGCAAATTTTGAAACCTTATTTTTAGGCCGCAACTCAAAATTGGAGAAGTGAAAGGTGAATACCAACGACGAAGAGTTTGGAGGATCCGAAACCAATAGTGGCAAGATTAAAGCTGTGGATTTGCAAGGGGATTAAATGGGTCAAGCTCCTATAGGAGGTTGCTGCCCTTCCAAAAGGATTGCAGTTAAGGAAGGGGAAAATAGTATAAGTATATGAAAATAGGAGTATTCTTTTTATATAGTGTCTGTAAGTTGTATAGTGTCACTAAGACATTGAATGTAACCAATGAGATTTTGATTTTCCAATGGGGCTTAATGAAGTAAATTTTTAGAGTGGTTTTTTCTCCACTCATAAATACTGTGTTGTGGCTCCTCTTGATTTGTAATCTGTTTGTGTTTGTGTCTTTGTTCAAGCATTTTAGTCTTCATTTCATGGTGCTTTTTAACATTTGAATATCTATGATACTTGGAGTTTATATGCATAAATTTGCGAGGATTAATTAAGTTAGATTTGATTTGTAATGACTAAATATATGACTAAAGTAATGACTAAAGTAATGACTAAATTAATGACTAAATATATGACTAAATTAATAACTAAATTAATGATTAAATATATGACTAAATATATGACTAAATTAATGACTAAATATATGACTAAAGTAATGACTAAATATATGACTAAATAAATGACTACCATGGCTAAATAAATGACCAGTTAACAAAAATCAATGACTAAATATATGACTAAACAAATCACTACCATGACTAAATAAATGACTAAATTAATGACTAAATCAATGACCAAATCAATGACTAAATAAATGACTAAAATAGTTTAGTTATAAATTTGGCGGTGTTATAAATGACTATAAATAAACCACTAAAATAGTCACATGACTAAAATTAATAACTAAATATATGACTAAATAAAGGACTAAATAAATAACTAAATCAAGGACTAAATCAATGACCAAATCAATGACCAAATTAATGGCTAAAATCAATGACTAAATAAATGACTAAAATTGTTTAGTCATAAATTTAGTGGTGTTATAAATGACTACAAATAAACCACTAATAGTCACGTGACTAAATTTAGTCATTTATATGCAATTTTTAGTAGTTTATTTAGTCATATATTACTATTTGTGTACTAGTGATGGGAAACAAAAGATCTACTAGATGACTGCAAAATCATGCTACAGTCTTTCCAACATTACAAAATTCACCATACTTTTAGGGAGGGTAATATGGCCATAGATGCAATGGCTAACTTTGGCCTTAATCAAGAAGTTTTAAGATATTGGGAATTCTCTAATCTATCTAATCAATTAAAAGAAATATTTTCTAAGGATAGATTGGGAGCTTGGATTAATTATGGACAAAGTAGTAATGATTAAAAAGATTGGCGGATTCAGGAGTCCTGCTGTCATGAGGAATCCTTGGTGGAATCTTAGCAAGTTGACAAGGTGGATTGGGTGGCACGAGGGAAAATATATGCCAAATCCCAATGACATAAGAGGAACAAAATGGAAGGATAGTGTATTTGGATTGCCTTGTACGTCGAAAAGGAAGGCTTAAATGAGGAAATAATGAACACATTATGCATTGGAAAAATATAGATTATGATCTTGGAAAATACATATTCACATGTGTTAAGGTGGACATAAAGACTAGTAATAAATTAAGTATAATCATGACTAAGAAGGCTGGAAAAGCTGTCAGATTTAATTATGACGGGGCTTGAAAAGGTCATAACTGACTTTGCTTCATTTTCAAACAACCTACCAAATGCTTTGAGTTGTTATTTGCTCAAATGAACAAACAAAAGGTCTCCATTCAAACTAATTTTTTTGAGCTGCCGGTTGCCATTATCAAGAATGATGACAGGAAAAGAAATGAGTTTCTTCTCCTTCAGAAAAAATATCTTTGCAAAGAAAATGCCATAGGAGGCCCAAGGAAGAGAACGAAGCCGTGTAAGTATGAATCTCTACGAAAAAACTTGGAGGCATGGGGTCTTTTCGAAAGAGTTGGGTTTACCTTGTACTTTGCTACCATGGATGGTTATAATGAGCAGTTGAGTTATAAGTTTTCCAATGCTTGGAAGGACAGCGAAGTGAAAATGGGTGGTCTCCATTTCAAAGTGGATGTGAAGCTTATAGCTAATGCGATGAGACTAGCCTATGAAGGAAAAAAGGCGGCTAAGGTAAGTAACGGTAAATACCAAGATTATATTGAGATTTTTTTTGAGGATAAAGAGAAGGTTGATTGATTCCAGAATGGTTATTCTAGGGTTTTACTTCCTCCCCCGTTACACTTGAAGGTCACTTCCAGTCAGTTCATGGCTACCACTTCCCAATTCTAAACCATATTCGACACCTTGAGAAAATTAACCTTCCTTTCTTTCTCTTCTCACCCCTGAGTCAGAGCTTAACCAATGGTGCTAATACACCATTACACCAGGGCCTAATTCATGCTATCTGTAAGTATGTGCTGGCCACATCCTCATAGAGTAATCTTTCCCTCATCTGATTGAAAACCCTACCCCTAAGAGCTCTGTGAAAATTGAGCTTATTGAGAGTCACCCTCACATCTCATCCAAAAAAATGGCTAAGACTTCTCCTAACCCTAAGGAACCTTCATGGTCGGAACTTCTTAAAGCCACTCCTAAAAAATGAAGTGTGGTTTCTATTGGCCCTGCAGTGAACAAAAAAAGGAAAATGCTTATCCACGAATTGGGGGCCGACCCAAACACTATCACTATTCTGGATGACAATGACAACCCAAAATGTTCTAGTCCAGTGGGACGAAGGTCTACCAGGATTTTTGTGGTGGCGTCAAAGGGGTTAGATAGTAGTAAAAATTCAAAAAGTTCAAAAGAAAAATGTGTCTTTGGAACTCAGGATAGTAAGGGGAAGAATGCAGTAAAGGAAGATATCATCTCCTCTTTAGAGGAAATCCTGGATAGTCTTGGTGGTGAGTTTGTTGAGGAGGAGGATTCCGGTAATGAGGAAATTGAAGGCAACTCGTAGCAAGAAGAGAGTTAGGAGGCTAAAGAAGATAATGATAGGGCTATGGATAATGAAAATGAAACCAAGGACTCAGAGGTGATGGAAATCAAAAACCCTAGTGAAGAGAATTTAGCGGGTTTTGACACTGATAGATTTAGAAGGGTTGAGAAGAGGTTGAAACTGATGGAAAAAATGATGCAAGTGGCTCATAAGGATAGTAGATTCCAGGCCCTTGAAAAGGTTGTGAAGAGTTTGTGCACTGTGGTGGATACTGTTATGAAAAAGGTTGTTATGGCTACCGTTTCGAGTCAAGGAAAAATCAAGAAGTAGCAAAGGAGAAAGGTGACAGAGGGTGAAGAGGGCTTATTTGGAAAGATGGAGCCTAAGGAGAAGGTTGATAGTTTTAGTTTTTGCATGGACACTACGTTAAAGTTACTTGGTTATAACCTTCTCTACTGGTGGCATTTTAAGGCAAACTGGTTGAATATTTTTGCTATGTCTGATAGGGCTATAATGTTTGATCTAGAAATTATTGGATAGTTTTTGATTGTTGGGTATGGGAAGAGTCTTTTAGGACTGCTTCCTCATGATGCTGCTTTGTCTGGTTGCTGTTCTTTACTTGCTGTACTAATCTGTACAGGTCAGGGCCCTTTCCCTACTTACTCAATCAAAAACATTATTTAAATGCAAGAGGAAAAGGTAAATTAACTTTTTGATTAAATAGAAATTTAACTCAAAAAGTGAGAGAAATGGTGAGTTATTTAATTAAACAAAATTTAATTAACTTGTGACAAAAAAGCTAAAAGTGAATAATTAAATAATTAACATAATTATTTAATTATAGTGGAAAGCGACAAATACTTAAATACAGATAAATTTATTTAATTATAGAAGTCAAAGATATAAGTGAGACAATTAATTGATCAAAAGAGGACATAGAAGGATACAATGAATTAATTAAATAATTTAGATTATTTAATTAATAGAAGACTTTAAGATATTAGATAATAATTAAATAATTAAGATTATTTAATTATCAAGGATGAAAAAAGGGTTTTAATGAAGTCACAGGCCTAGTGATAATTTTCAGTGTCTAAATTTTCCCCTCTTTGATACAATGCAATTTATCGTGTTGTGTCAAAGAAACTTGGTCAACATGCCTCGGTGTAAGTAGGGTGGACTCATGCCCCCTCAGAAGAATTTTGCAATTTTTTGACAGTTTCCAAAAAAATGGAAAATCATTTCGATAAGTCCAAGCAGTAGCCAAAAGTGCGATAGTGACGAAAGATTTGATATGCAGGACAATCGGGGTGGTGAAAATTAGCTTCGAAGCCTCCAAAAATGTATACATCTTGACATTGTACTGTGATAGATTTTGAGCGATATATCTATGATATATGATTTTTGGCGGAAAGTATATGATATTTACTTCTACGTGATGCGTTTATGATGTTTTGTGATGGATGATGTTGTTGTTATACATTCTATATGATGATGCTACATGTGAATTCCTTATGGATGACTATGCCTATATATGATTCCTAGATATTTAGATGGATGCATTTAATTTTTATTATGATGTCATGGATGTTATGTATGTACCATGTGATGTTTATGATGAATTATAATTATGTAGTATGATTATATCCTGCGGTGTTATGTAAATGCAATGATTATGTGAATATATAATTGTCATGTATGTTTTTGTATTTTCCAATGCATCATATATGATCAAATGTGTATGTATGATGATTCCTATTAAGATAATGCTATCTATAATGCCTCTTAACAGGATCATGTATGTAGGATATGTTTTTGTGTGTCATAGGACGTTTTCAAGAGGAAGATAGAAGAAATATTAGCATGGGAGATAGGGATGTTAGCATGAATGACATGAGTGTTAGCATAGAAGACATGGATGTTGAGATAGTGCTAGTTGAGATAATTTGTAGATATATATTTTTCTAGACAAGACTTTTGCATTTAATCATCATTGGGAATTAAAATATGACAAATGGATAACAAACACAATGGTATGATATAGACCAAGGTGTGCAAGGTCATCTATTTGTAAAATAGACTGTCACAGACAAGGAATGTCCTAACTCATACTAAGGGAAAAGTTTCCCGAGTATTTTTGTCAAGACAAATTGTAGAAATCAATCAAATAAAAGGTGAGTCATGAGACATCATCGCTCCTATAAATCCTTCATGGGACATCCTCGAGGTGGCTAGTAACATGATCAAAGTAAATCCAAAAGATAAGACAAAATAGACCAACAAGGTCAATAGTCATTCATATTGTTTTCCAATAAGTGTGCCAGTGTGTTAAGGGACGATATGAGTGATGGGTGGACTGTTTTGAAAAGGCCTGGTTTTAGGATAAGGAACATGTCATATAAGACATCAAGTCTGGTTTAGATCATGTAACTACCTGTATAAGGAAAATGACAAAGTGTGATAGTGACAAGGTCTGGTTTCATGAAGGAACATCCTATATAAGACCATTGGTTTTGATTGATTTGACTTGTTTGATTGATTTGAAAAATGACTGATTTGACTTGGAGACTTGTTGGCTTGCTTGTCTTGTTGATTTAGGATTTGTGTTTGAAGTTCAGATATATTTTCACGTCCGAGTTGATAGTGTCCCATTTATTTTGATTGAATTGATGAACCCTAAAAGACTGACCTAGGGGGCCTCGTGGGCTCATTGAAAAATGGCCTTGCGCATGTAGCAATGCACATAGACCTCATAGTTTGACATGACCCTTGACTTTGTTTCAATGAAAAAGGACAAAATCATGATTTTATTTGACAACACATAAAGGACTGAACTAATGCCTCGTGGGCACATTGACAGATGGCCTTGCCTATGTCCAGTCATAGAGGCAATGTAGTTCGACAATGAAAAAGATTGAAATGACTAACTTTGAATTTGTTTTTGGGATTTTTTGAAAGCTATATGAATGTTTTTGGGTTTTGACATGTTTTGATTTTTTTGGATTTATGAAGTTTTATGATTTTTTTTGTGAATATTTGCTTTTTTTTTTTTGTCTTTTTTGAATGTTTTGACCTCTAATGACAAGTGTAGAATCCAATGAAGCTAGGTGTTAGTAAATTTCCCCCAATTAGGTATAATACTAACCAATAGGGATGGGATGAGATAGGGGTTTATTATGGATGAAAGATGAAGGAGAAAGGGAAGAAGACATCAACCGCTCGGAAGTCATGATAAAGATGACAAGGCTTTATGATGGATGTCAAATGGGAGATGATGGAAGGTAAAGGAATTATTATGGATTAGGGTGGAAGACCAAATAGAGTGATAGTAGATGATGAAGCAAAGATTGACTACACATGAAACCTGTTTGCTAGGTTTTCACCATGGTACTTATCGAAAGCACCACTGACGTGGTTTTCACTATTGGACGAATTATTTTCTTTTTTCTATTTTTATGATTTTATAATTATTTTTCTATCACCAAGACGTGCTTTTTTGCTAGGTTTTTATCAAGCTAAAAAATTTTTTTTGTTATTTTTTTATTATGATAAGAGCTCTCTGAAGCTAGGTATAGAATTGATAAGCACCAGATTCGTAGATTGCCTTGATGATGCCCTGATCTTGTTTGGATGACCGTGCTAGATGAAAGGACCTGATCTAGATGACAAGTGCAAGTGAAAAATATGAAGGGTGGTAGATTTGACAGATGGAAGAGGCTATGATAATATACCTAATTTGTACACTACGTGGGCCATTAGGCTTTAGATGAAAAGGAGCTTGGGCGGCCAACGAGCTAGAGTACGTGAAGGGGTCGTCGTCAAAGATACATTGAAAGACATCACCAATGTGTGATATGACATATATGTGAACATGGATGGGTGGAATGGAGTATATGGTATGAGTGAGAGTGACATGCATGGAGACCTTGGATCAACAAGCTCTTTGTTTGACTTTTTTCCTTGATAGATTCCCTTAGTGATTTTTGATGGAGAGGCATACTTGGAGATCAAATTTTGCTTGCTTTCACTTTTGACTTTTATTATTGATTCATCCAATAGATTTTTATTTTTTCTAGGGGACTTGTCTTGATCTTCTTTTATTTTTGAATTGTCCAATAGCATTTTATTTTGGCTAGGGGACTTGTCTTGATCTTCTATTCTTTTCATTATATCTCTTGATTCTTGATCTCCTTTTAAAGATAGCTCGTTCATTGGTGCTTTGCTTATATTATTTTCTTGCAATATGACCTGTTGATCCATGCCTATGATGAAAATGGATGTGAGTGAGATGGGTGAAATGGATGGAGTGACAAGAATGTTTGGTGGATGACAAGGAGTGGTGATGCCATCGACGAAGTCTTTGGGACTATCCTTTTTGGTACAGTTAACATCAAAGAAGGCTTGCACATCCTTAATGACTTGAAAAGATAGCTTAGTAGAGGTGATAGTAGAAGATGCATATCTTAGCCCAGGGTAGGTGGGATGAAAAGATGATGATTGGATATCCTCAGTAGGGTCATGATCAAATAATGGGTTACCGTAGATGTACTGGTCGAACATGGGGCTATCATGAATATGAAAAGTTTGAGTGGAAGTAGATATGGAAAAGGACAATGTATCATTAGGGTCCCAAAAGGTTTCAATCTAAGCACGACCATATTTTTTCATTCCTTCTATAGCTATCTTGACACCATTGTTGGAAGTTTGAACCTTTTCAACAACATTAGCATTGTTGTTTGCCAGTAAATTATCCATACGGTATTCTCCACATCCTGTCATGGACCCAATTGGACCTTGGGGTTTGATGGCACGGTAAATGGAGTGGATGAATTGGTTAGTGAATATGGATCAATGTAGCGAGATGATGATGCTTCTTGGTTGATAGAAACTTAGAATTGAGTAGTCCTTTTCAGATTAATATCATATTGAAAGGGGTCGAGATCACCTGTGATTATAATTTCAGTGCCTTTGTGAGGAAACTTGATGCATTGATGGTATGTGAATGGTATTACCTTCATGGTGTGGATCCATGGTTTTCCAAGGAGGAGGTTGTATGGTGGTTCAAGATCTAGGACTTGGAATGTGGTATCTAGTACTACAGGTCCAACTTTGATAGGTAGGGTGATGACACCTTTGGAAGAGAGTTCTTCATCATCATATGCCTTGATAACAATGGTATTGGTCATGTCTACACTTGGTTTAGAGAGGCCTAATGCCTTCACCAGTTTTAAAGTGAAAATATTCAATCCGGCTCCGCCATCTACTAGGACTTGTTTGACCTTGTGTTTGTCGACGAAGACCTCAAGGTGCAATGGGTCATTATGGTTTGAATTGGGTGTAGAGTAATCTTGGGTCATTATGGCTTGAATTGGCCATTGGATGCATTCCAAATAAGTGTGCAGGAATCAGGGTGGAAGTTTGAGTTGGATCCCCTTGTGGCATAGAATTATTTATTTGTGGGGTCTTGGAACCACTAGATGTAGATATGTTAGGTCCTTGGTTTTGTTGGTTTGGGGTGGGTGTTACTTGAAGTGTTTTCACATCAAATACATGAGGTAGTTTGGCACCACTATGCAAAATTTTGGCAAGAACCTTTGGGGGTCCAATAGCACTATCTCATCTACAAGTGATGCAACCTCTGGGTCTTGGGAAGATGCTTCAAATTCATCTATAACTACTTGTCCATGTTGATCTCTTATGAGTAATTTTTCAAAAGGATTGGAAGATGCCTTGGGTGGTTTACTAGAAGAGGTACCAAAGTTTAAGTTGCTGGTGTGGTTATAAAGGTCATCTAACTCAAATAAGTCATTGTTGTAGAGATCCATTTCTTTCCTTTTCCTTTGTGATCTTGTTTCTACCATAAAAGGACTTGCAAGGGGAAGGCATATGATGTGATGAACTATGAAGCCTAAGGTAATGACAATGCAAGGGTATGAATTAAGCCTATGGTATGAAACCTAAGTGATATTTTTTTTTTGTATTTTTGAAGATATAGGGATGCCTAATAATGATACCATGGTTAAGGGTCAAGGTGACAATAGTCAAGGTGTGAATAAGATAATGTCACAATGATCAAAATGAGAAGTATGTCTATGAATAGGGTATGCAAGATGTGAGGCAAAGGTATGGAGTACTATGATCTAGTATGAAGAGTAAAACCTCTAGCAAACCTAAGATACAATTGCTAATCAAACTAAGATAGGTACAACAACTAATTTGATTATCAATGAGCTTGGGTATAGTAAAGACTAATAGGGTATGTTGTCAAGGTGTTTTCAAACTAGATTGATGAGTTAAGGAACCAACCTAAATGATGAAGGACTAGGATGTTTGTTTTATGAAAGATCAGGTCAAGAGAATATATATTTGGATCTATGGTCTAGTCTAAGTTTGATGGGATTTCTAACTTGAGATTTACAAGAGGTTTATGCAAGCTAAAAAGATGACCCAAAAATTTGACCTATGGGGAATGTGTAATGCAAAAAGATGAGGTGATGTATGAATGGATAATGGTAAAAAAAATGAGGTGAGAAATTCCTTGGTCTAAACAAATTAAAGGTTAAGCTTGTTTTGGATATGTAGGCCTAGTTCGTTTCAAGGTTAAAATGTTGTAAGTTTCGGGTGTGGTGTTTGATTTGTATTGGAAATGTTTGTTTGAACACACATGCAAAACACAACAGACAAAAAGTTTCTGAGTGACTCTGATATAAAATCAGAGAACGTTTGAGTAGGGGCTTATGTTAGTCCCAAAATTGTTTCACTGGTATTGAAAGTTTTTGAGAACACTTGTAAGCAAGCACAACCTAGGCTAGAAAGTTGATACTACCTACTAAGTCCCTACTTGGATTTCTCCAGACATTGAAACAAAGTAGACAACTAGAGATCTTGGTGACACTAGCTCCCCCTTACACGACACGGTCACACCAAGTTCTCTTACCCCCAAATATCCATAGACCTTGAGAGATTTTCTGTCTCTACAATGAATAGTGGAATGTAGGGCGACTTCAGAGGTCCAACCTTCTGCACTAACAAGTAAAAAATATTTGGGCTACTACAAAAAATGGTTCTTATTCCATGTTTCGGGGAAATACTGGTGCCTATACATGTAGCAAGACTAGCTCAACTAAGTGGCCTCCCAGTCCCTTCCTAAGAAAGGATTTTGACATATCTCATGATACTAGGGGTGGCACTTGTTAGCATAGTACATCCTTACCAGGTGATTGAAGACTTTCCCAACAATCATGACAATTTATATAGCAGACCAAAACAAAGTGCCGCTTGGGTCATTCCCTCTCACAAGTTGGTAGACATGCCCTCTAAGGGATTAACTATTGAAAATGAACGTAATAACACAACTTAAAACTTGTAAAACTATGATACTATAGATCTAATTAAGTGTTCTTTGTCACAATTCTTTGTGTATGATTAATCTGTTTAGATGAATTTTACCAATTGTAGAAAGAGACAAAAGATTGTAGAATAATGAGACAAGAAGATAGAAGTGACAACATATGTGGGGAAAACCTTTTGAGAAAAAACTCCACCAGAATCAATAGTGCTTGTATTATTTAACCTTAGAACAAGATTACAATAATCTGTATCAATCCTTGATTGATATGCTTCCTTGCCTTCAACAATCCTTCTTCACAACCTGTAATAAACTCTCATGGAACTCTCATACACTTGCTGCAATTAATAGACAATTGATGAGCATGTAAACTCATAAGAGTTGTACAATACAAGAGCATAAAGCTCCTCAGAAAAATCTATCCCTATATTGGGCAAGTAGAGTTCCACAATGTAATCTGAAGTCAAACCAAAGTCTTCCTCAATTTAGGCGCCTCAAACTGAACACTTAACTAAACTTTGGTTAAGAAAATATATTGTAAACTCCTCCTCAAAGTTGGTGCCCAAGAATAGGCCCACTTGACTGAGCCTTGTAAATATCTTCTCATGCAAAAGGTGTTAACTGAAAGATGCCAACTTGGGCACCCAAGGTGGTCCCAAATCAATCTTAGTTAACTGAAACATATCTCTCCACCAATTCATGCAAACATTATGCATGATTGATCATCCCCACTTAACTGAAAGTATCCACCTGTTATCTATCATGAAACTGAAGTCATTAGTCATGCAACTCAAGTCAACTCAATTCAACTAGCATTCAACTCAAAATAACTACATGCAACTGAAGATAACTAAACCATAACTGAACTGAATTGAACTAAATTGAATTGATAGTGCCACTCCAAAATATCAATCCCTAATTTGTAGGATCAAAACATGCATTACTGAAGTGTTATTAATCCTCCAAATAGTTAATTGAAGCAAGGTGGGTTCCACCTTCCATGTGGGTGCCCCACGTGCTCCTATCTTGTAGGAGCTCTTCTTGGACATCCCCACATGTTCCTATCATTTAGGAATAATTACAAATGTCAATTTACATGTTCATTTCATTTGAATTTAATCTCTTTCTAATCCTAGTGTTGGGGAACACTTTCCAACGACTTAGGAGATACATGAAATATGTTTAGGATTGCAATTAAAGCGTCCTATTCCCAACATTCTACCACTTGACATTATACATTGAAATTATTCTAAACAAGGAATCATTATTATAAATCAAGTACAAGACTCAAGGCCAATGGCCTTCCTGCACCAAGAGAACTTATTTGTAGGAACTAGTTTCGTAAGATAATCTGCAACATTGATCAAAGTGTCAACTTTCTCAATCAATACCTTCCCACTCTCAACTATTTCTTGCATAAAGTGATACTGAACACCAACATGCTTAGTACAAGCATGATACATAGGATTTTTGGCTAAACAAATAGCACTTTGACTATCACATTCAAGTCTAATTTACTTGCAATTAAAACCAATACCTTTCCCAAGTCTCTATAACCAAACTACCTCTGTAGAGGCATGTGTAGCAGCCATGTACTCTGCTTCTATGGACAAAGAAACCATGGGCTGCCTCTTACTCATCCAACTAACCATAACTCCAAACAAAGTAAACACATAGCCACTTGTCGACCTCCGACTGTCTAGGTTTCCTGCCCAATCTAAGTCAAAAAAACCCTGTATGTCCAATTATCTATGCATAATATCAATATCATTAGCACCATGATAAACCAAACAGTAATCATAAGTACCTTGTAAATATCTAAACACCCTCTTAACATAAGTCAAATGTTCTTTACTAGGGTTAGACATAAACCTACTTAGAACTGCCATTGCTTGGGCTATATCTGGTCTTGTACATACCATTGCATACATTAAACTACCAACTGCACTAGCATATGTAATTTCAGACATTTCCTCATGATCAAAATCAGGTTTAGGACTTGTGTCTAAACTTAACTTTGCGCCAACTAGTAAAGGAATATTAATTGGTTTACTATCATGCATGTTAAACTGTTTCAAACTAGTATCAACATAGTTGATTTGACTTAAGCAAAGATTTATGTTACCTCTATCTCTACTGATCTCCATACCAAGTATATATTTTGCAGCCCCTATATCTTTCATCTCAAATGTGCTAGAGAGTTGTGCTTTCAATTCTTTGATCATTACCTTGCTGTTACCAATAAACAACATGTCATCAACATACAAGATAATAATTAAAAGATAATCATCAATAAATTTTATGTAAACACAATGATCTTCCTCACTCCTAACATAACCAATTTTCAATGCAAAAGCATCAAAATTCTGGTACCACATTCTAGGTGATTGTTTCAATCCATATAAAGATATCTTTAACCTGCAAACCAATAATTATTTTCCTTTTACAAAAAAACCATCAGGTTGCCTCATATAAATCTCCTCATCAAGATCCCCATGTAAGAAAGTAGTTTTCACATCCATTTTCTCTATCTCAAAATCATAAGCAGTAACAATAGATAAAAATAATCTAATATAAGTTAATTTAGCAACAGGAGAGAAGATTTCATTAAAGTCAACTCCCTCTCTTTGGGAGTAGCCCTTGGCTACTAATCTAGCCTTGTACCTTTCGAGATTACCATTTGCTCCAATTTTCTTTTTAAAGATCCATTTACAATCAATGGCCTTTCTTCCTTTGGGAAAAATCTCAATATCCCATGTGTCACAAGTATCCAAGGAAACCATTTCCTCATGCATAACTTGTGACCAAAGCTTGTTCTCATCTGAAGACAAAGCATCCCTATAAGATCTAGGTTCATCATTAGTACTCATCAAAGCAAATATACAACGGAAATTAGGTGGGCTATACCTATCAACGAGATTTCGTTGTCTTGTGGATCTTCTCAAAGAAGGTTATTCTTGTTCCTCAATATGCTCATCATGAGCATCTATCTTAGAAATTTTTGAACTCTCCTCATCCAATCCATCCAATTGTTCTTCAACATGTGTATCTTCATGCTTCTTAGTATTTATCTCAAAATGCACTATTCGAGAAGTATCCTTCTCCTTTGGTTGTTCTTCTCCTGTATAAGATCTAAATTCCCTAAAAAATCACATCTCTAGATAGAGTAATTTTTTGGGTTAGAGGATTCCAAAGCTTGTAACCTTTTACATTTTCACCATAACCTATGAATATGCATTTCTGTGCTTTTGGATCCAACTTAGACCACTTTTCTTTAGGCACATGAACAAAATACTGACAACCAAAGATCCTTAAATGTGCAACACTAGGTTTCCTACAAAACCACATTTCATAAGGGGTTTTATCTTCAATAGATGAACTAGGAGATCTATTGATTAAATAACAAGAAGTACTTATAGCCTTGGCCCAAAGGCACCGATCTAACTTAGCACTACATTAACATACTCCTAGCTCTTTTCATTAAGGTTTGGTTCATCCTTTATTGCTACTCCATTCTTGTTGAGTGTATATGGAGTCATTTTCATTCCAATTCTAATAATCATCAGTTACAGCTAATTTATTCAAATTGGAGGTATTAAGCTTAAACAAAGTCCCAATCTGAGATCCTTTAGCAACCACTATATTCCCTTTCACCAATCTGCAACCACCTTTGTCAAATGTCACATGCATTCCAAAATCATTGAACTTAGATACCAAAAGTAGATTTATAGCAAGTCCTGGAATATTTAAAACATAATTAAGGGTCTTAACCCTACCATCACTAAAAGACAACTTTACCTCTCCTTTTCCCACAATCTTTGTTGTGCTATTATCTCCAAAGAAGATAGTCTATCCATCATATGCAGTATACTTAGTGAAACACTCCTTGTTAGGAGTCATATGATAGGAGAAACTTGAATCAACAAGCCAAGAGTCATCACTAACAATTTTACATGAAATGATCAATGCATCATTACTATCATATGAGGATTTCTTTGTAGAAGCATCAAAACTCTTTTTCTTTTTCTTACAATCCTTCTTTACATGTCCCAGTTTCCCACAGTTCGAACATTTACCTTACTCTTACCAGGGGTTTTAGACCATTCTTTGGACTTACCCTTTCCTTTCTTGTCTCCCTTAGGCCTACCTCTTACAAACAAGGCATCTTGGGATCCCGTTTTAGACTTCCTCCTCATCTCCTCTAATAGGAGAGTAGGAATTATAGTGTCCATTTTAGGATCTGCACCACTACCACTAATAGCAACAATTAGATTTTCCCAAGACTTTAGTAAAGAAAAAAGTAACAAAATGCATTTATCTTCATCTTCTAGCTTTACATCTATAGATGATAACTAACTTAGAATCAAATTGAAAGCATTTAAATGATGTGCAACATAATCACCATCTTTCATCTTTAAAGAATACAAGTTTCTTTTTAGATACAACTTATTAGTAAGACTTTTGGTTTGATAGATATCACCGATCTTCTTCCACAATTTATATGCGGTAGCTTCAACTGAAACATTCAAGAGAACAACATAAACAAGACATAGCCTTATGGTCCCTCTTGCCTTCTTATCAAGCTTAGCCCAATCCTCATTTGACATCATTGTAGATGGATTTGTCTCATTACAAAAATCTAACCACTGATCTATCTCTTCAAGAAGATCCTCCATTTTTAGTTTCCACATCTCATAACTAGATCCATTGAATCTTTCAATATCTAGATGAGAAGTAGAACTCATTGTAACACACTTCTTTTAAAAATCTGCAATAACACAATAGTAAAAGCTCCCACTATAGCCAAAAAACCTTCAAAATTTTAAGAGAAAGGCGTCCCAAACTCTAACCAACCATTAGCTTTGATACCAAATGTTGAAAATGAAGGTAATAATGTAGCTTAAAACTTGTAAAAATATGAGACTGTAGATCTAATCAAGTGTTCTTTGTCACAATTGATTGTGTATGGTTAATTTGTTTAGATCAATTTTACCAATTGTAGAAAGAGATAGAAGATTGTAGAATAATGAGACAAGAAGATAGAAGTGACACAACATATACGTGGAGAAACCCTTTCAAGAAAAAACTCCACCAGAATCAATGGTGCTTGTAATATTTAACCTTAGAAAAAGATTACAATAATACTGTATCAATCCTTGATTGATATGCTTCCTTGCATTCAATAATCCTTCTTCACAACTTTCAATAAACTCTCATGGAACTCTCATACACTTGCTACAATTAATAGACAATTTATGAGCATGTAAACTCATAAGAGTTGTACAGTACAAGAGCATAAAGCTCCTCACAAAAATATATGCCTATATTGGGCAAGTAGAGTTCCACAATGTAATATGAAGTCAAGCCAAAGTCTTCCTCAATTTAGGCGCCCCAAAGTGAGCACTTAACTGAACTTTCATTAAGAAAATATCTTGCAAACTCCACCTCAAAGTTGGCACCCAAGAATGGGCCCACTTGACCGAGCCTTGTAAATATCTTCTCATGCAAAAGGTGTTAACTAAAAGATTCCAACTTGGGCGCCCAAGGTGGTCCCAAGTCAATCTTAGTTAATTGAAACATATCTCTTCACCAATTCATGCAAACTTTATGCATGATTGATCATCCCCACTTAACTGAAAGTATCCACCTGTTATTTATCATGCAACTGAAGTCATTAGTCTTGCAACTCAAGTCAACTAGAATTCAACTCAAAATAATTACATGCAACTGAAGATAACTTAACCATAACTAAATTGATACTAAACTGATAGTTCCACTCCAAAATATCAATCCCTAATTTGTAGGATCAAAACATTCATTACTGAAGTGTTATCAATCCTCCAAAAAATTAACTGAAGCAAGGTGGGTTCCACCTTCCATGTGGGCACCCCATGTGCTCCTATCTTGTAGGAGATCTTCTTGGATGTCTCCACATGTTCCTATCATTTAGGAATAATCACAAATGTCAATTTACATGTTCATTTCATTCAAATTTAATCTCTTTCTAATCCTAGTGTTGGGGAACACTTTCCAAGGAATTAAGAGATACATGAAATATGTTTAGGATTGCAATTAAATGGCATCCTATTCCCAACATTAACACAACAAAAATGATGGTTTTGGTTTTTGATCATCAAGTTTGCACAAGGTAAGAGCATACACCTACCATCTCAAGCACATAAAACATTGGTTCATTAAACCCTCATATGAAAGAAAAAAGAAAGCAATGGGTTTGGCTTTTGATCACCGATTTTGCACAAGGCGAGAGCATACATCTACCACCTCACAAAAAATTAACCCCCTAATTATTGTATGTGAAAATAGACACTTAAAATAAAGGAAATTAAGGAGAGCCCTACAAAACCACTTATTATTAATTTAAGCCTCCAGTCTTCGACTAACAAAAGTTTAAGTTTTCAATTTAAGTCTTTGACATGCGAAGCTGCAAAAAAGCCAAGTCAACAAAAGTTATCCATAAAATCAAAATTAAACTAAAAAGGAAAATGACATTAATCTACTTAACAAAAGTTAACAAACAAAATTTAATCAAAACCTAACTAAATTAATCTAACTAACTAAAATTTAATCTAAATTAATCAAAACTAATATTAACAAAATTAATTACTAAAATTGATTCTAGACTAAAATTGATCTAAATAAAAATTAATCTAAATTAATACTAACAAAATTAACTTATATTAACTAGTCTAAATTAATCTAAACCAAAGCTAAATTAATCTAAATTAATCAAAAATAACAAAATTAATTAAAAGAGCATTAAGAAAAAAAAAATCTAAACTAATGTAAAATGGATGCCTCCTAAGGACAGGTTTTGCAAAATCAACTTTGATGGTGCTTCAAGTGGCAATCCTGGGGTGTTAGGAGCAGGTATGCACATTTGTAATTGTAAGGGAATTTTACTTGTAGCTAAATCAATTCAATTACCTAGAGGCATGAACAATATGGCTGAAGCCCAAGCTCTTCTAAATGGTTTAAAGTTGGCCCAAACCATTGGTATAAAAAATCTCCAAATCGAGGGCGATTCATTGCTGATTGTCAATGCTTGTAAACAACAATTTATTCATAATTGGGAGTTAAACTATGTTCTTCAACAATGTTGGTCTCTATTTTCATGCTTTGACTCAATAGTCATCTCCCATATATATCGAGAAGGAAACAAATTGGCTGATTCATTAGCTAATCTGGGATGTGAAGGAAAAGATCTTGAAATCTTTAAACATTCCAAATTTAAAGTCTACCCATCAATCACCAACATCATAGAAAGAGAATATTATTGCTAACCATGCTTTTGTGGTTGATGAGTGGAGTTAATAAAGAAGATTAATAGAGTGTTTTTGTTTATCACCTGGGGTCTATTGTGGCCAAAACTAGTTCAATGTCTATCAATGTTGTTGTCTTAGTTGTGTTACTGCTGTCCCAGTTGGATTCTCAGTTGTTTTGTTTGCATCAGTGGCAGTGTTTATCGATATTTTTTGAGCCATAGTTTGAAGATACATTGGCTCCTCATGAGCCATGCTTTTTTAAAATGTAAATGGAATTATATATGCAAAGGGTTTATTTTACATATATATTGGCTTCCTACAAGCCATGAGTTAGATTGTAATTGAAATGTCTGTTACCCGGCTGAAAAGAGCCATCAAAACAAAATCATATATATTGTGTAAATCTATTTAATTTAAAAAAAACTAGAAAAATCTAAAAAAAGCTAGCAAAATCTAAAAAAACTAGCAAAATCTAAAAAAACTAAAAAAACTAAAAAAAAGTATTTTTTTATAGAAAAATCTAAAAAATCTAACAAAATCTATAAAAACTACTTATACTAATTAATCTAAAAAATATAGCAAAATGAATAATGGCGTCAAGAAAGGCTATTGTAGGGCGATTCGACAGAAAATAATGAAGCACACAATTTTTTACATATTTGAGACAACACTAGAAAAAAGAATAGCATATAGAAACATTTGAGACACATTCAATACAATTCAATACATATTCAAAATGTCCAATAATCAGTGCACAGTTAAACATATTATCCTTGCTGAGACAATACTAGCAAAGAAAGGAATGTCAGACAAATAATTAAAGGAAAACACGACTCCAAATATTTTGTCCATCTACATATGTTGTCGAAACACTTGTCTTCATCCTCAAATCGCCATAAACAAAATAATCATAAATCAATGCACTTCCATAAAAAAAAGTGAAATTCCTTGATTGACACAAAATAAGGTAGAACACCATTGATCTTAGCGATCTCCGAAATGATGAAAAGATTATCTGCAACAAAACAAAATTTAGAAGATAAAATACACAACAATCAATGTAAAATATATGACATGCAAAATATGGGCAATGTGAAATATGGGAGTATTTCATGCCGGGTTCACCATTTGTGATAAGGAATTTAAGATTTAAGATTAAGATATTAAGATCATTAAACAAAAAAACCTCAATCAACTACGAAGAAAAAAAGAAACATAAATGTAAATAAAATGAAACGATGTTACCAGGTTCATGCATCCATTGGCTAACCTCCATAGCCCTTCTCCATTTTGTTGCAAATAATTAATTCCCTTAGATTATAAGTATGCACTAACAAGCCTATGACCAAGAAAAAACAAAATATCAAAGTTTATTCTCAATAGCACGACCGCATAGATATTCTAGATTTTGAAAATGATAGTGACATCTTTTTATAGAGAGCCGAATGCAAAATGGATGATCGAGATTAAATGATTTTTATTTCAATCAATGGATGAAATTAGACGAGACAAGATAAGATAGAAATGAGATTGATGAAAGAATGAGGAAATTGACTGATTTTTACAAAAATCACTTCATTTTGAGAGGGGAATTGCATTTTCAAATAATGGAAACATTATTTAAATGCAAGAGGAAAAGGAAAATTAACTTTTTGATTAAATAGAAATTTAATTCAAAAAGTGAGAGAAAAGATGAGTCATTTAATTAAATAAAATTTAATTAACTTTTGACAAAAAAAGCTAAAAGTGAATAATTAAATAATTAACATAATTATTTAATTATAGTGGAAAGTGAAAAATAATTAAATAAATATAAATTTATTTAATTATAGAAGTCAAATATATTAGTGACACAATTAAATAAATAAAAATTTATTTAATTAATCAAAAGAGGACATAGTTTAGGATACAATGAATTGATTAAATAATTTAGATTATTTAATTAATAGAATACTTTACAATATTAGATAATAATTAAATAATTAAGATTATTTAATTATCAAGGATGAAAAAAAGGTTTTTAATGAAGTCACAGTTCTAGTGATAATTTTCAATGTGTACAATAACTTGTAAATAAGAATATCTATTTCAATCCATTAAAAATAATGAATTCTGTAAGAAAATCAACTAAATTAATTTAATAAAAAATAAGAGCATATGGATTTAACAAAATTTCATATTTTAACATATTATTTTGTTCATATATTTATATATCTATATGGTTATTTTAACTACTGTCCAATGAGACCATAGATTTTGATTATGAAACTAGAATGTGAAATACTTAAAAATGTGCAAATCAACACAAAGATAATTTTTTTTCTATTTTATCATAATCTAATAAGTCTTAATACTTCAAAGTGTTGGATTAGGAGGTTTGAGAAAACACTGCTAATCCTATTCATTCTGATTATTTTTAGGTCCACATGCTAAATTTTCACTTTGGTTGGTTGACATTTCATCTATGTGACAAAGTGAGGGTTATCAATTATGGAGGGAGGAATTTGGCTATATGACTATCGGGGAATAACCTTTAAAATATTGAGTTAGAGTAGAGGAGAAGGTGAACTATCACCCTCCCACTCAGAACTATTGCTTCCCAACCACTTGTTATATTGTCTGATTTATTTTAGAATGCATTTAGTATAAAATTTGAGAGTTATATATTAAGATTAAAATTGGAATGCATGATATAATAGTAGAGTTAAATCTAATAAATTTGACTAATTTGTCCTTAACCTTCATTTGTTAGTGCGATTTCCATTGATGAAATTTGGAGAAATTGGATTCTAATTTGAATTTTACTATGCACTAAATATTTTTCCTACATTCTATTTATACTTTTAAAAGTTAACAAAAACTCATATACTTAAATGCCATTATTATTACTTTTATAATTTTATTTGTAGATATGTATCTTAGATTTCAGATGTTCAAGAGAAATACATGTTAACTATAAATAATACACTTATCATAAAATTTATCCAACTCTAAATACACATATCATCTTTGAACTTATTAATCTTATATATAAGGTTCAAATTCAATATACCATTATCACAATTAAAAACCATGACCTTCATGAAACAAGTGCATTGGACCTCTTATTCTAATACTCTAGTGGACATAATTTTAGCCCTAGCTTAACTTTGTAGAAACATAGCTAAATGAAGCTTTGGGACATCTATACTCAAATAATTTATTGCTTACATCCATAGGCCTACAATTAACTAACAAGTAAGGGGCTTACTAGTTAATACAACAAGATCAAGGATTCCGTTTTAAGGATATGTTGCCTTTAATTGATCTTGTTGAAAGATATAATACACTATACATGTAGTCATTAATATGAATATCTAGTCCTGTAGTACATTATAATAATGAACTATCATTACTATATAGATCTATTATGATAATAGAGTACTTGTTTTTTATTAGAAAATTATAATTTTTAGCTTCAAGTAAAACTATACTAACAAACACTTACAAAATAATATAAGAATATTCACTTTGATATCATAAATCCATATATATCAGTTTTGTTGAAATACATGTTAGGGACATTACACTAGTATCATAGCAATATTTTGCAAGCCTGTAGGGTTTCCTAATGAGTAACATTGCCAAGTGAAAGGGAGATCAGGTTGTAGAGGAGAGAACTGAATAAAGTAGATCAAGAAGAAATAATGGGGGAGGATGAAGCCAAAGCAAAATTTGAGGAAATGATACAAGGGAAAAATTGTCTTGCTGACATGTTTGGCTAGATGTTTTAATGGATGCATAATAATGCAAGGAAGGAGAATGATAACATCTGATGGAGCTGGTGCCTTCAATGAATTGAGTGGTGGAAAGGGGAAGTAAAAGGTCATTGCTACACAAAGTTCCTAAAAAGAATTTAGTAATAGGCCCCTTAAGCCCAAGTTCATTCAAAGAGTGGAAGAAGTTCTAGAGGGAGAAACTACCCTCCAAGATGACATCTCAAGAGATTATGAAGAATATAGGGCTTTTGACCCTCCAATCAAAGAGATCTTGTCTTTGAAATATTTCATGGTGATGAAGAAAGATAAAAAAAGAACTTACAATTGACCCCTCAAGCCAAAAGAACTAGATAACTCATTAGGAAAGCTATCTATTTACCCTTTTGATGGATCTAAGAAAAGCACTACTAGGGCATGGTTGCAAAAAATTGATACATATTTGGCACTTAAGCCAATGTCCAAGGAAGATTCCATAAAATTTTCCACCTTGCATTTGGAAAGAATTGCTCATGATTGGTGGTACCATGGTTTGGTCACTCAAGGCCATAAATTGATCAAATCTTATGATGAATTCTACAACAGTCTAGTTGAGAGAATTGATAGGAGAGATTCAAAAGAAAATTTTAGAGAATTGGCTCGCCTCAAGTAGAAATGAAGTGTGGAAGAATATGTTGCAGATTTCTAGAAGCTATCAGTCATGGTAACCAACATTTCAGAGAGAAGACTCATAGTACTATTCATAGAAGACGTGGAGGAATAGCTCAAGGGATTAGTGAAGGCATTCCACCCTTCAACACTTCAGGAGACTATCTAGAAAGCCTTGGATCTAGAGAATTCTATTCCTCAACATAAATTAAAACCCTCAATATGGAATAAGCCAAAGGGGAATTTCCAAAAGAAGTTTTGGACTACTCAAAAACCATCTCCCCCTACTGCACCTAAGAAGAATGGTTATGAGACCAAGAATAAGCTCAAAAGGAAGAAACTTTGTTTCTCTTGTAGAGAACCATGGGTTTAGGGACACAGGTGTCTTGGAAAAGGGAAAGTCCGCTATATAGAAGTTATCTCTAACAAGGAATCACAATCAAATGGGTTCGAAGAGTTTCATGATCTAGAAGACATCCCTCCAGAGGAAGAAGTTAAAGAGAAGGATAGTGGCAGTCTTCAAAAATCTCTATCCAGTGCACATAGATACCATTCTTTCAAGGTTCGGGGAGTCCTTGCCAGATAAAGAGTGATTGTCTTGATTGATGGAGGAGCTACTCATAACTTCATTGATGAAGGACTTGTGAGAAGAATAATGTTGGATTTAGAGAATTTTGATGGCTTCACTATCACTGTGGGGTGATCCCACAATAGTGGTTTACACTTTTTGGCCAAAGTTGACATTGAAATGAACATTTTGAACTTTTTCTTCACTTTCAGACACCTATAGCTACTAAATCGTGAGGAATTTGAAGATGATGCAAACTAGTGATTTGCAATATTTTTTTGTAGATTCTAAATATAATATTTTAAAAAAAAATTGGAATCAAGTTGTATTTTATTTTTCATCTCCTTCAAAAACTAGTTTTTAATAGTAAACACCATTTTTAAAGAGTGATGTTCACTGTATACAACATAACTTTTTTCTATGAAGGATAAAATTCTATTTTTTTCAAATTTAAATTTGTAACTAAAATATCTAGCATGTTCCTTTGGTTTCATAGTGTTTTATTGAATATTTTTTTCTTAATTAAGTTTTGAAGTCAAACCAATTACAATTTAGACATAGGTGGACCGTATACAACATTACTTTTTTTGTATGTATCAAAATTAAATTAACTTTTTTTGTTGGATCAAGGACATCAATACCTAGCATGGAGATACTTTTAAGATTTTTTTTTGGTAATCTACTATTTTTCCACATGTGTAGAACATAGAGCTTAATTTTCAGTGAAAAACTACATTCACAAGAAATAAAAAATAAATATAATAACCAGATTAAATATTTATTTAAAATTATACTTTTTGGGAAGCTTATAAGAAGGAATACATACTTACAAAAAATAAATTTTAAATGAATTTATTTGACCCTCCCTCCAAAAGGTAAATCAAAAGTGGTTTTTTATCAACATTTTGATACGTGTAAAGGAGACTCCGTTATAGGTATGGTTTATTTAAACTAGTAGGATATCCAAGGGGTTTGATCTAAGGTGGTTTGATCAAACCATATTCAATTATAATCCTTTAAATGGAACTTTTCAAGGCTTAAATCATTATATTTTCTAAAAATATGTGATTTCAGCAAAAATCAGGATGTTCCAAAAAGTGTAAACCACTATTGTGGGATCACCCTACAGGGATGGGTATAACTTACCCTACAAGGAGAAAGTTAGGAAGTTGGATATAACATTTATAACTCATAAGGTTTGCGATAAATTCTATGTTATTGGTTTAGGTGAAATTGATGTGATTTTGGAGGTGCAGTGGTTACGTTCATTGGGTGAGTACACTAAAAAATACTAAATATATTGGAATCAGGGAACACTAAGAGGGGGGGGAATCAGTGTTCTGCAAAATTTAACTTTATTAATCTAATATTTAAACCACTTACAACATTGAACCAAAAGAAAGATGCAAACACATAAAGAAATCATCCAAAACACCATAACACAAGGATTTTTACGTGGAAACCCTATTAGGGGAAAAACCACGTTGGAGGTTAATCCACAATTTGAGTACTCAAATATAAGTGTCTTACAAAAATGGGAATGCACTTGCATTCATGTGCATTGCCTAGAGCTCACTGCTCAAAAACAGAAAGGCTCACTGCCTTACAATTAATGTCAAAAGACAATAGGAATGGTGAAATATGAAATAACATCTACAAATGCCTGAGAATAGTTCCAGTTAAGCTCATAAATCGAATTCTTGACCCTCTTTCAGATTCTGCTCTTCTGCTTTGCTCTGCTTCAACTCACATCACAAAATCCTTTTATGCACAAGTGAAACTGTGCATAATCGCTCTACAACCCTTCTAACATTTTCAATATACATCAACACACTTCGAACACACACCAAAATTATATAATCAATCTCTTATATATATCCGCAACAAAATATTTAATCACCCATATGTCGACTTCAATAAAACATAAAATATTTTCCAACTGTTAGCTGAAATGTCAAATAATTTTCAATGTGCACCATCCAAAGTCAGCCACATCATAGTGAGGACCCAAAACAAAATCCTCGAACCTGAAAATGCTTCAAAATTTTTTCCTCGAACATCCGCAACATGCTACCTTCATCAAGTCAGCCTTCTTGCACTATTAAACAGAAAATCAACCAACCGGATCTCCTAACTCGTACACCAATTGATGCAACGACACAAAACTCAAGAATAAGATATTCCAGATACCCAACGACCTTCCTTAAGATCCACAACTCAAACTGATAATCTGGTAATGCATATGGATCAACAAACTCAACTTCAGTCGGATACCCTGTTCTTCACTTTGTCTTCTGGTATGGAAAAATACTGAAGTGTGGACCGGATCAATGACTTAGGTTGCCATCAATGACAATGCCAGAAGCCATATGCCAATAATCTCCCCCTTTGGAATTGATGGAAACACTTAGTGAAAAATGACTAAGTGTCAGAACCATCATACTGCAATCCTTCAAGACTTCAAAAAGTCATAGCTGACACAACTCCCCCTGAATTTGATAAGAATTTTTTCACTACTCTCTCTCCCCCTTTGACATTAATGACAAAGATAATAAGATATTTTCCTATAGTATTCCCTTTTGAAGTGTAACCAAAAACTTATTCAAAAATTGGTTCAAAAATTTAAAGAAATACAACCGCAACTTGTGTTAGAAAAGTATTTTGTATTTTTCCTTCATCTCCAAAAGAAACTTCTTCCATGCTTCTACTGCAATCCTGGTGGTTATGATCATGTTATTTTTAGATGTTCGGTTGATTATCTTGATGAGGGATTTCAAAATGGTGATAGCTTCTTCTAATATCTCTCCTTTCCTCAGTATCTCAATCAATTGTTCTAGTCTACATTCTGTTATGTCCTTTATTTTCCAAAAGGTGTCAACAATCCTGTTTCTGGTGTTTTGAACATATGTATGCTCTGTCTGTAATTCTTGAATTATTTTCTTGATTGCACCATCTTGATCCCGAAACATGTTAAAATCTTGTCCAATACTGTTCAACTCTATTTCAATTTGTTCCAAATTTTCTTTGTACTTTCTAGTTGCATGAGGCCATCGAAGACAATAGTTATAGATGTTGTTTGTTGTGTTTATGCATTGCCTTAGCTGATTCATGTGCCTTTTTAGCTTGGTGAGTGATAACCTGTACTGCTTCTTCAGGTGTAGAATTACTTCTTCTTCTTCCTTGTTTTGAGACTTAGAGTCCATGATTTCCTTTATGCATTCAATCATCTCTTCTAGCAACATATTCTATAAACTGTCTAATTTAATATGGTTGTGCACAAGATGAGCAATTAGTATGTTTAAAATTATGTCCTGCTCATATGAAGGTATGATAGACCATAGGTTTGTGATTTTTGCATTCCATCTTCCTCATGAATAAGATGCAATAGCTCTTCTTTGGTTAAATCACCTTCTTCTTCACTTTCTTCTGTCCTTTCCTTTTCTTGTTCCGGTTCGAGTGTTTCCAGTTATTTTCTTTGGGTGTCATCAGTTTCCTTATCAGATTTCTCATCTGGTATGTCCACAATCACCTGTTCTTTTCCTTTCCCTTCAACTCTTGGAGTCTTGCATGCTGGTGGAGTACAACCAGCAATTTCTTTTGCTCTTTTCTTCTTTCTCTCCATCTCACCGAAGGAGGAACCAAATTCAAGTGCCCTTACCAGAAGGGGAATACCAATTGATCCAAACTTTCCTAGCAACCCTTTAAAGAAACTTTCATATTCTTGATCACAGTTTTCCAATTTGTTAGAATGTATGTAAACTTGCTTGCAAACTGGTTCACTCTCTTCCCATATTACATTGTTGTTCAGTGGTAAGGAATTCAGAAAATACATCACAAGACATATAACCAAAGTACCAAACCTGAAAGGGTAATCTATCATCTTTGTCAATTGTATGTTCTCCATCAGTTGATCTTTCAGTAATCCACAAAGGTCAAAATCCTCATCTTCCATTATCATCTTGTGTGAAATGTAAACAACACCTGCCGAAGTTGCACCTTCTCTATTTCTGAAAAAAGGTTTTTTAAGATACTCCATGCGCAATGTACCTTGTCACTGAATCTCTGATTGTTGAGATTATTAATTCGCTTTGATCTCTAGTTACTCTAGTTAGGGTTTTGACTTCTTTATTTTGGATTGACTTCTTTCTTGCTACATCCCCAACTTTGCATAACCCAGTTATAGTTCCAATCACTTATTTCGAGATATGGTAGGGTTTATCCAGAGTTAGAATATCATCATTCAATCTGTCCAGAATAAACTTAACAATTTTTGTGTTCATGAAATAGGGGAATTCACTCCAAATATCCAAGCTTTTGTGTTTTTCTTCTTTCAACCATTTCAATTCATCGAGCGACAACATGTTTCTTACAACTCTAATCTTCTCACTGCTATACTCATCTAGGTTTATCATTCCTTTGGTTTGCTCCATTTTACCTTTTGTACTCAAGACTTGATTCTACTAAAGAAGTTCTTCTACCGCACACCAAATTAGATGGAAATTTCTCAATACAACAGAAGTAGTTGATGGATTAGGGTTTTGCCGCCAAATTGACTTCACACTTTCGTAATTTTGATGCAGAGTGCTCTCCTTCTCCTTTTCTTTGATATAAAATGGAAAATGAGGGTTCCAACTTGCTTTTTATAACTCACACACCTAAATTTTTGTTGTATTAAGTGCTTTTTCCCTAGGTGTTCTGGATACCCTTATTTCTCAGTCAACAAGAGAAAAATTCTTCTACGGACCTTCAATTTCTTGAATTTCTTTATGAGTGTTTTCCAATGCATCTGTAAACAAATTTTGACTATCTGCCACATTTCAGTACCAATTACCAACAGGGGGAAAAGGATTTTCTTGAAAAAATCCCCCTAGGCCAATGGCCTAAAATCAATTCCCGGTGGAATTACCAAAAGCTAGTTTTGGTGCTGGCTCATTTCCTACAATAGACTCACTCTTCTTCACCCATGTCTTCTTCATCTGATCTCTTATTTCATCCACAATCACTTTCCCTTTTCCTTTATCATATTTTTGCATATTTATGCCTTTGTATGCCGGACCTCTTCTATCCATATTTTTGTTTCTGCAAAATTTTGTAATATGACCATATTTGTTGCAATTGTAACACACAACATTTCCTTGTCCAGTACAGTCATTGATTTCTTCTTGATCTACACTGGTTAGAAATATGCCCAAATCTTCCATAGGTATAACATTTAACATTCCTTCTATTGACAAATTTGTTTAACATATTTCTACATTCAATTGACTTATGACCAAACTTATTGCAATTGAAACACTAACTAGAGAATGATGGATCACTTGATTTCATTTTACTTCTACATTGAGTAGCCATATGACCAAATTTATTGCAAGAAGAACAATATCCATTAAATTTTTGAGCACTGCTGGTATTGGCATGGTGTGATGGTTTATAGGTGGCATTGTTGTTCTTGCCACCAAGGTTCAAACCCTGTTGGGGTGGTATTGTTGAATGGTTGTATTCCGGTTCATAGCTCCGGCCAAAAGTGTTTACCCCTTGAATAATTTTTTTTTTTGAGCATTAGGTTGTCTTACTAGATGCCTTTTTGCTTTGTTCATTTGATTTCCTTGCTTGAAATTTCTTTGTCTAGATCCAAAAATTTCTCCTTTCTCATATCCAAGACCTCGATTGTCATTTGCATTGTTCTGACCTTAAGTCAACTCATCAAGCTTAACTAAGCTAATCTTGAACTTCTCCTTGTATTCATTTGCAGTAGCAAGTTCATCCCTGAGAATAAGAATCTATCTTTCATGCTCTTCTTCATTGTTTCTGGATTGTTGCAGTTTAATTTCCAACTAAATGAATCCTCCATTAATTCTGTGTCATTCATCAGATATTTCTTTTAAGGACTGGGAAAGATTCTCCTCATTCTTCTTTCTCTCTTCAATCTCCTTAGTCAGCTTCATCACCATAGATTCCATCTCATGCTTCAGGGTAACATTGTCTTTGGCTAGCTTTTCACATTCTTCAGTTATTTCCTTCAAGGTTTGATTCAGGTGAACATCATCCATGCTCTTGCTCTCTTTTTTCTTAATCTGACCATAGAGATCCTTTCTCTTCTCCATGGACTTAATAATCTGATCCTTCAACGTCTAAATGAATTTCTCAGCATCCTTAAGATTTTCTTTCAATTCCTGGACTTCTGCTCTGGACTGATCAAGATCATCAAGTGCCACCAAAAGCTATTGCCGAAGACTACCAGAGTCCATTACATTCCAAGATCTACCTCAAGCTATTAAAATTATTCCAAGGAACTAGGCTCTGATACCAATTGTTAGAATCAGGGAACACTAAGAGGGGGGGAATCAGTGTTCTGCAAAATTTAACTTTATTAATTTGATCTTTAAACCAATTACAACATTGAACCAAAAGAAAGATGCAAACACATAAAGCAATCATCCACAACACCATAATAAAAAGATTTTTATGTGGAAAACCTATTAGGGGAAAAAAATGGTGGAGGTTAATCCACAATTTGAGTACTCAAATATAAGTGTCTTACAAAAATGGGAATGCACTTGCATTCAGGCACACTTCCTAGAGCTCACTGCTCAAAAAAAGAAAGGCTCATTGCCTTAAAATTAATGTCAAAAGACAATAGGAGTGGTGAACTATGAAATAACATCTACAAATTCCCTTAGAATATTTCCGATTAAGCTCATCAATTGAATTCTTGACCCTCTGTTAGATTCTTCTCTTTTGCTTTGTTCTGCTTCAACTCGCATCACAAAATCCTTTTATGCACAAGTGAAACTATGCATAATCCGTCTACAACCCTTGTGACATTCACAATATACATCAACACACTTCAAACACACACCAAAATTATATAATTGATCTCTTATATATATCCACAACAAAAGATTTAATCACCCATATGTCGGCTTCAATAGAACATAAAATATTTTCCAACTGTTGGCTCAAATCTCAAATAATTTTCAATGTGCACCATCCAAAGTTGACCACAGCATAGTGAGGACCCAAAATAAAATCCTCAAACCCAAAAATACTTCAAACAATTTCACCTTGAACATCCGCAACACGCTACATTCATCATGTCGGCCTTCTTGCACTGTTAAACAAAAAATAACCCAACTAGATCTCCTAACTCGTACACCAATTGATGCGAGAGAACAAAAATCAAGAATAAGATATTCTAGATACCCAACGACCTTCCCTAAGATCCATAACTCAAACTGATAATCTAGTTATGCATATGGATCGAAAAACTCAACTTTAGTCGGATACCCTGTTCTTCAGTTTGTCTTCCGGTATGGACAAATACTGAAGTGTGGACAAGATCAATGACTTAGGTTGCCATCAATGACAACACCATAACCCATATGCCAAAAAAATGATGGAGCTCAAGTTCAAAGCCAATGGGAAGGATTTGGTCCTAAATGGAATGGCGAAAGGTGGTCTACAAGTAGTATCAACTAGGATAATTGAAAGGATCTTTTGAAAGAACCAAGTTGCCTAGTTTGCTAGTTGTTAGGTTATTTCAAAGGAATCTTCAGAAGGTAAGAATGGTCAAGTTCATATTGATATACAATTTTTTTTTGATAAGCATAGTTTGGTTTTTAGTGACATGCCTCCCGAATTGCCATCAGGTAGAGATTTCCATGATATCATAGAAATTGAACTGATATCAAATCTAGTTATGACCACTCCTTATCACCATCCTTGGATATATAAGGAAGATATGGAGAAAGAAATATAGGAGCTGCTAGATATGGGATACATTAGACCAAACTCTTTCCCTTTTGCATCTTTTATGGTGATGGCGAAGAAGAAAGATGACACTGTGCAGATGTGCATAGACTACTAGGCATTGAACAAGAATACCACTAAGAACCAATACCCCATACCATGGATAGATGAGCTGATTGATGAACTACATGGTGAGATATAATTCTCAAAGATTAATTTGAGGTCTGGATACCACCAGATCTAAATGAGGGAAGAAGATGTTTAAAAGACTACTTTCTGGTGTCACTATGGACATTTTGAGTTCCTAGTTATACCCTTTGGTCTCACTAATGCTCTGGGAAATTTCCAATCATGTATGACTCATGTTTTTGGTAAGAACTTGAGGAAGTTTGTGTTGGTTTTATTTGATGATATTATGATCTATAAAAAAACATGGGAAGAAAATTTGAAACACTTGGATATAGTCTTGGAAATTATGGAACAACAATCTATCTTTGCAAATATGTCCAAATGTGTGTTTGGGTCAACAAAGATATTGTACTTGGGACATGTCATAAGTGATAAGGGATTTTAAGTTGACCAATAGAAGATCCAATCCATCTTAGACTGGCCTCCTTCCATAAATTTGTCTCAGCTAAGAGGTTTCTTTGGACTATGTAGCTACTACCATAGGTTTATCAAAGGATTCTATTAGTCTGCAACACCTCTCACCAATATGACTAAAGTAAGATCCTTTGAATGGACAAAAAAATCACATAGGAATTTTGAAAAATCAAAAGAGGTAATGAGCTCTTGTTTGGTTCTTGCAATTCCGATTTATCACTTCCTTTTGTTGTAGAATGTGATGCTTTTGGTGAAGGGATTGGAGCCGTTCTCTCTTAGAGAGAACACCCCATAGCATTTGAAGGTAGGAAATTAAGAGACCATGAAAAAGGGTATTCCATATATGATAAGGAGATGCTAGATATAATGTATGCTTTGGAGAAATTCTGGTAATACTTGGTGTGCAAAGCATTTGTGGTCAAGACATACCATAACAACTTGAAATTCTTCCTAAGCCAACAAAATTTGAATGATAGACAACAAAAGTGGGTTAGTAAACTATAGGAATATGATTTTGATATTGAATATATTAAGGGGAAGAAGAATACTGATGAAGGGTACTCCCCTTACAATCTAAAACTCACAACAATAACAAATAATGACACAAACAAAATGAAAGAAGAAAATATTTTTTATTATCACTGAAATGAAAAATGAAACATTATAATTTCCATCACATGGGATGTTTGATTACATAAACCTACAAATATGCAAATTGGAGTCACCATCTACGCTGCTCTGTCCTCCTTTTTGTAGTCCCCATTCACATCCTTTATTTGGAAGGTGTAACCGCTCTAAAATCTTTTGGAAAGTGTAACTTCCTCAAGAAGATATTTCAAAATTCTGTTAATTTTAGTAGTACAACTTCATGGGGTCATATCTTTTGATCCAACCATTGGATTTTCTATTATAATACCTTTTCAGAAAGCTCTCGAGAGATGTTTGGCCAAAAATTAGGGCCTAAAGGCTGACTACTTTTGTTTTCCACTAATTTTTAGGCCCATCTAGAGACTCTAAGTGCCTCAAAATTGACCTCGAAGATTTTAATAGGATTTTCAGAAATGAAAATTTTAATATTTCTCAAATGATAAATGACATTGAAGTAATTTCTTTTCTATTGGCTTCAATTTACCATTTTGGAGGTCTGTGTAATATTTTGTGTCCAACCGTGCATAAATGCAAACTTACTAAAAATAGTAACCCTGCCAAATTTAACCCTTATTGAAAATAAATGACATTTTTTTGGGTGATGCAAGATTGCTCTTGCATAAAATACTGTGGTAGATGCACTCTCTATGAGACCTACACTGTGCAACACATCAATTTATTGTAAGGACTCCATCATGGAGGAGTATGCTATGGATCCTTTTGCTACTAGTATCTGGGAAGGTGCAGAGAAGGATGGTTGGTATGTGGTAGAGGAAAGCCTGATACTATTAAAAAATAGGGTGTTCCTGGTTCCAAGATCTAAGGTAAAGGAGAGGATATTGAAAGCTTATCATAATGCACCAACAATGGGGCACCCAAGATTCTATAAAACTTACCAAAAGATCAGGGAAAGGTTTGCTTAGAAGGGACTTAAGGAGGATGTTCTCTCTCACATCCAAGAACAAATCACATGCCAGCAGAACAAGGGGGAACAAGAGTTTTCATCTAGATTACTACAACCTCTTCCAATTCCAGAACACAAATGGGAAAGTATCTCCATGCATTTCATCACTAGATTACCCAAAGCTCAAGGAAAAGACTACATCTATGTTGTAGTGGATAGATTGACCAAGTATGCTCATTTATTGGAAATCTCTAGTGACTATAAAGCTCCATAAGTCACAAAATTGTTCTTCAAGGAAATTTTCCGGTTGCATGGGTTACCTAAGAACATTGTTAGTGATAGAGATAGCCATTTCCTCAACACTTTTTTGGTAGGAGTTATTCCATCTGCTAGGAACCAAACTCTATTGAACACCCAAAATACTAAGAGGGGGTGAATTAGCATTCCTTTAAATTCATTGAATTAAAAGTGCATTCAAACCATCTCAATGAAATTGAAAAATTGGAAAGGAATAATTAAAGCATACATCACAACAATCAACACAAGAACACTAGATTTACATGGAAAACCATTGAAAGGGAAAAACCACAATGAGGATTAGATTACAATATATCATAACTAGTTACAATAGATTACATGAGGCTCATTACCTAAGGGGCTCATTTCCTAGAGGACTCACTATTCAAAAAATAAGAGAGCTCACTGTCCAAGGAAGATCACTTCTTCCAAATTATAGAAGATATACAAAAGGGTGGCTCACTGCCAGAATTTGAACAACTTATAATGCATCTGCTATATGCTAAAGATATAGTTCCAGTTAGGCTTAGAAAATTGACTTAACACAATTCATTCCTCACTGTCACAAGATCACCACTATCACATTTCACACTTAATTGCACACCTCACATATCTTATCTCACACTACACACTAAATTTACCTTCTATATATATGTATATATTCTATAAATAATCATATAATTAATTAGGTTGGCCTAATTAGATGAAACATGTGACACCATAACCTTTCAGCTCAAAACTCCATCATACATACCTTTTGGAAGTAACCAAAGCATGTTCATCACCAAAATAGGTCAACATGACCTATAGATACTCTTATAATTCCACTCCATACTCAGTTTAGTTTTGCACGACCCCAAAACCCTTAGGTTGACACCACGAAAAAAAAACTATTTAAGTGACAACTAAATGAACCAATTGTTCATCCTAAAAATTGACACATGAACCACCAAACCACTTGTCATCTTCACAAACTTCCTAAAATCTGCAAAACACAATAGTCAACCATGGTGGAATGCAAAGCATTCTAACATGAACTCTGCAATTGTAACTATATCTCTATAGAGCTTGATACTATGTCATCAATATATTCTACTATGAAATACATAAAACCTTGAAACTTTGGATATAGACTCCTTCATCACGTACCATTATCACCTCAAAACTACATGACAAGATATTGCAGTGTGGAGCAATGCGAACCACAAAACTATTCCTATACTACACCACTATCTCACTCAAACACTTAGCTAATTTCCCAAAAACACTTGGTTTGCTTCAAACTATATACATATTGATGAACCATCATTTCTATAATGGTTTTCCATCAATGAAAACACCATACATAATCATGCTTATGTTTCCAACAATCTCCTCCTTTGTCATTGATGGCAACACACTTCTCTACTTCACTTCCCCTTTGACATCGAGGGAAAAGGGTAGTAAATGTGCATTTCATCCCCTCACTGATCTATCTACATGAGAATAGCTCCCCCTATCTATGTTATCCATCACCAAAAAGACAAAATGTACCACAATACCATCTACTAACTCTGCATATGTATAATAATATAAAAAATTGACTATATAATTCAAAAATGTACACCTTAACTAGATGAGGGAAATATACCTTGATATGATGCCTTTGATTTTGCAAGGTGTGCCTCTCAATCCTTCTTGGAAACTTCCCAATCCTTCTTGGCGAAAGCCAAAAATGTAACTATGATTTTCAAACTGCATATAGAGGTCTTCTCCTTCTTTCGAAGAACTAGGAACTGTTATCTTTTACACAACCTTCTTTGTATTAGCCAAAAATTCAGTTAAAGAAGTAAGCCTTACATGTACCATATATCATAGTTGACTGTACTACATTATGATTTTTTTTTCATGTAGTAAGAAGAATTGACCATTCATATTTTTAATGACTACTCTAGTTCCTCCATCCCCATCATTCAATGGATCTGGTGGAAGCTTTCAAATTTTGTGTTCCACTGATTTTATTTCCATTTTTGGCTGGTTTCTAGGCCTTGATGAATGTCCATTGGTTAAGTTTTATGCTTTAGGGTTTAGAGATTATAAACCTTTCATGTAAAACCTTATTCCTTTGTTCCCTTTTGGTCTAATTTGTCATTGACCTGTCATAGTCAATTTCTAATCACTTGAGTTATCATTGGAGTCATTAAACCCATGTGTTGATCAACCCCTTGATTCCTAGGGTTACAAACTTGTCCCTTCACATGAATAAATCTTTGTTTTTAAAATTATCCCATGGTCGAGGGTCTTGAAAATTTTCCTTCGTTTTCCTATGTTTGATCCACACCTTAGGTTTTATTATATCATGTTTATTCATTACCTAGGCAACCCATTTTTAGAACAACTTATAGGCATGTGCAAAATTTCCTTCACTTAAGTTGTGTCTATCACACGCTCCATGTGCATCACATTTTACTTCCATCTCATCGAATTATACAAGTGATGTACGATGCATAACTTTCCTTCATTTATCCTTTGCATCCCGCTATGCTTTCATATCATTGTTTACCTTTGCACCACCATAATCATAAACACGATGTGTGATGCCTTATATTTTATTTACATCATGAGCCTCCTTTGTATCACATGTTACCATCTAACCGTTGGTATAAAATTGGTGATGTGTGATGCATAGCTACTTCCAATGCCTTTCTTAATCCCTTCATTTCACAATTAGCCCATCATTTGCTATATTTCTAAATGTGTTATGCGATGCATTCATTGATCTCATAAAGTGGACACATGTCCTAATATTGTGCCATCACTTCTCCTTTTCATATTGCTAATATGCATTCCCTGCTCAACACTAAAGGGTGATGCGTGATGGAGGTCTTTCAAAGATACTTCATCGCTTCTCTTCAGTACATCATGGTTATGAGTTTGAAACGTCATTCCAAAGAGTGATACACAATGGAAGGATAGAGGATATGCTATGGAATATTTCTCCCATCGCAAGGAGTCTTCACATCGTGGTTTCATTTCATAAAAGCAGAGACATATGTACGATGTACGATGGTCTAAGGCTTGGACTTGGCAGTAAGTTTTAAAGAAAATACGTGGTAGAATTTCAAAGCATTGCACCAATTTTTCACATCACGGATTCATGATGAGGTACCAAAAAGAAAGTGGAGATATGCGATGAGCATGGATCACCATTGATCATGTTTTAAAACAAATTGATCAATGGTGGAAATTTAAACATGAACAACTACGTGTCAGAGCACTCTTGTTCGCTCATGCCAGTCGTCTCTCGCAATTAGTGGCATATATGCTTGTCTTTGAAGATCATAAAGAGCTAAATTATGCATTTTTTCATTATCTTTGCAAGAATTTGAAAGAGAGAACAAAGAGGAGACCTTAGATGAGAAAATTCAGAGAGCAATAAGCAAGGGTTCTCGGTAAGTCAATTTTCTACTTCTCTGTGTCGATTTTCTAGTAAGGGTAGAATTGGGAAAAAAATTGGTATTAGTGAAAGGGAATTGTAACCTAGGGTTTTTTACAATTTCTTTCTTGAATTGTAAAAAGTGGATTATAGGCCCTAGTCTGTTATGAAGAAAACACCAGTAAGATTAGTTGTAGAATTCTTAATTGAATCATGTGAGGTAAAACCCTACTTTCTAGTCTCAAATTTGTAAAACTCTAGCTCTCTAAGATTCTTTGAGATGAGTCAAGTGGGTGAACCATCTAAAGCAAAGGCTAAACCTAAGAGGACAAAGGTTAAGGGTGAAACACAAAAGCTAGAAACCTTAGAAGCATCAGAGAAGAAGAAATGGGTCAACAAAGACTTTACCCATTTTATGGAAGATGAATTAAGAGAATTGTTTCCTAGTGAAAATCCAATAGGGAAAAGACCTATAGGAGAGGGTGTGTTGACATATAATTTTTAGGATTTGGCAAGGGGAAATGGAAAAAAATTGTAGTGCCACATAGTGGATGGGAGATCTTCCTGTATGCTTTCAATCGTAGGTTGGGAAAGCGTCCAACATGCCATTTGTGGACCTGTGACCTTGAAAGCTTATTGTTCCTAATGTGTTTTTGGAGGTTTATTTGATACAAGAAGTAGCTAAATTATATGATTCATAGGATAGGATTATCAAAAAACTCAATGGAACCCCACTGCTAGACATTTCTAGAAGTCAAATAGTGGAAGTTTTCAAGCTAAATCTATCTACAATTGTTGCAATCAATTTCGAGGCATTGTATCAAGAATATGAAAGGGATAAGTATGGATACATGAGACATGTGCTACCAAGGCACAAAAGGAGAGATCAAAACAAAAGGGATGTGTGGTTTTCACCGAAGGAGGTAGAACCATTTGATTGTGATGAGTTTTAGGACTATTTCAAGAACACCAACTATGGTTTGTGTAAGGTCCTTGGAAGAAGATATGATGTGAAGATGAATGTCCCTCTGATGCTCATGGCTATGGATATTTAGGAAAAAAATTCAAACATAGGTTTTGATTATGTATCCTACCTTGCAGAGGAGATTCACAAGAAGTTGGTAGGGTTGAAAGACACAAAACCCCCCTATGTTTCTCAAATTATTCATTTTTAATGCATACGCTATTTGATGAGCCTAGTTTATGGTCTAATTTAGGGTAGAATTTATGATTTATTTGCTGAAGTTGTCATGGACCTTGATGTTAATTGTTGATATTTTTATGATATTTCCTCAAAACTATAGACATTGGGCCTAACCTTATTTCTGTAAATCTTTAATGACATTGGCATGTTATATGGACTATCTATATTAATTCTGCATGTGGTTAATGAATGTTATTTAAGGTAGTTATAGATATGCAATTATTGTGCGTGCTAACATTTCCATGCAAATAACATTGCCGCTGTTGGGGATGGTGTCAAACTAGGGAGTTCTTTGGGTTCATTGGTAGTTTTTCTTCCTGTAGTATTTTTAAAACGTTTTCTTAGTATACCCCTCATTTAGGAAGTAATGACCCCCCTTATTCTTTGCCAATTCTTTGTGTGAGCTGGCTGATAGTGAGTTGATACCGCATGCATAGAGGAAGGAGAAGAGATGCTTATGGGAGATTCCTTCCTAATAATCCTAATCCATTCTAGCTAGTTGAATATCAAAACCTGCCAAGAGAAGAAGAAGAAGATCCAAACCCCTTTGCTGATGCATCTCCTGATCTGACTAGCTCTGAAGTTTCCTCTGAAGACCAAAATCAGCTTGAGAACCCCTTTTCTTTGGAACTACATCAAGCAAGCATGACCGATGCAAATAGAAACTAACCTAACCAACCAGATTTTGCTTTCCCCATTTCCCATCAGAATGAAGTTGACAACATCTAAAATATCCCTGCTTTAGCACTCCCCAAGTTTTATGGAATTGTCATAGAAGATGCTAATACCTTCTTGTTTGAGTTCGATATACTCTGCAGGAGTTATGACTATACCACTGATGCCCATAGGCTTAAGCTATTTCCTACTACTTTGAAAGAAGCTGCATTAAGATGGTTCATGAGCCTAGGCAGAGATACTGTGGAAACTTGGGAGGACATGAAGACAAAATTCCTTGAGAAATACAAGGAGTATTTCAAGGGTAGTGACATGAGAGGGGGTGACATTTTTAGGATGCAACAAAAGGAAGATGAGAGCCTGGAGGATTACATTGCAAGGTTTCTATTTTTCCTACAAAAATCTCCACAACATACACTTAGTGAAGACTCACAAAAGTTGCTTTTCCTGAGAGGAATCAATGACAACTACACTGATGCCTTGGACTTGATGGGAGGAGATATCTCCCAAGTTCCTTGGGAGGATATTAAGAAAATATGTCAGAACCACTCTAGGGAAGCCTCAAAGAAAGGGAGAGCTTACTGTTGATGGGTGTTTTTGCACCTTCTCAACATAGGCAACACACGAATGCACTACCTCTCTTGAAAGGAAATTTCCAAGAATAAGTTGCTGAAAATTACCCCAAGGTCTCTCGGGTGTCAGGTCATGACATGCTTGGAATATCTCAGTCGGTTGAATGTGATTTTGCTGGTAATCATAGGGCAACCTTACGTGGGTTAAACTTGGAGGGGAATTGGATCCTTGGGTGGAGTTCCTAAAATTTTCTGAGGTGTTGCTCTATTGTTGCAAGTTTAGGACAACAGTCTCAAACTCCACTTTAAGTCTTCTAATTTGGCTTTACAATGTGCAATGAACTTTATCTAAAGCACCCATAAAAAAGGGGAAAAAGGGGCAAGGGAAGGGATACGTTCCTACACCTGAAACTACTAATGAATAGTGATAATGGAGGACCCTGCAGTGGATAGCCTTCCCAAAACTTAGTTCCACTTAACCAGGTTAATTCACAGTCTCATGAAACAATTGCAATCTTCTAAGGTCTACAAATTTTCAACCTTTTATTCACCATAAAGCATGAACAAGAGATATAATTTAAGTGCAACATTCATATAATGTTTAGACTAGCTTTACATTGTAGTTTATCATCAATAAACAACAAAAAACATGAACAAGGAAGGGCATCAACATAGCAGACTTCTTTACAACCAATGGAAAGCATCAACTAATCTATTAAAGAAAACTAAAACACATGGAACAACAAAGTAAATCTATCCAAATTCATTAACTATGAGAAGAAGAATCATGCAACATGAAGTTGGAACTCAAGAATCCATCAAGCCAATGAATTTCTATTAACATTCCAACAACATGTCTTTACAACAACTCAACTCTCTCTTGAAAATGAGAGGAGACCCCCTATTTATAGTGTCCAAAAATAAAAATGAATGGCCAAGATTTAATCTCATTGTGTGGCCATGTTTCACTACAAATTAGGGTTTCACCTACCCCCAAATATTTTACAATTTAAAATTACATTTTGTCCTTTAGCTTATTTTTTCCTTTTGTGGGCAACACTGTAGCTCTTTGTCTTTTAGCTGATTGCCTTGCTGCAACTACTTTGTGAGGAATTCATCATCAACAATCAGATTCCCCTATTGCTTCCTTGCAGTAGCATATTCCACAAACCTGCCGACCAATTCCTGGAGCTTGTTCCACTCCATTATATCTGACTGGAGCACTTGGAAGTTCAATTTCCTAGACTTTCCCATAATCTCATCCCAGTCCTTGTCACATTTTTGTGTATTCTTTATCACCTGCTCGGATTGAGCGAAGGATCGTGTAGGGAAACCCATGAAATCCAGTGTTAGTGCATCTGTGGTCCCATTTTCCATCTTCTTATGGAAGTATGGCTTTATTTTTTTTGGGTCTAGTTCAATGACGTGCATATCAAAATCTATCATTAGCCTCAGATATTCTTCACATGCCGTCCTGATTTCTTTAAACCAATCAATATCAAGCTCCACCTCATGGAGCACTCATTCCAATACTTCCTTTATGTGGTCCAAGCCCAACTTCCATGTCTCCATGAACCAGTGGTCATCTTCTACCAAAGAAAAATCCTCCCAGGATCTCTCAGGTATCTTGAGGATAGCCTCAAGTTTGGGGTATGTGATCCTGTATAACTCTGGGAAGTTGGTGCAAAATTTCTTTATTCCCTCGAGTAGCTTTTGCACCTCTAAGAACTTGTTTGCTATCTTGACAGCGTGGCCTATGCCCATATTTCCATTGTAGAGAACCTCCTGGAACCAATCGTTTGTGGCCTTTTTCCAATTATTTCTTCTCTCCAACTTATCAATGTGGTCCTTGGACAACAGTTGCGGTGGCACTGATGATGTGGAGGGAAGCTCCTTAGCCAATGACTATTGTTGAATGTAAGCTATCATATTTTCCACTTGTGCTTTTAGCTCCTTCTTAGAGGTCTTGTCTTTATGCATTTGGTGCACAATAGTGGTGATGGACCCTTGAAGATGATCGATTTTATCATCCCTTGTTGTTGTCCCTAGGTCAACGGTGGAGATATTATAGCTGATCCCTTCCTCTCCGATCACCGGGGTGGCTATCTACACTGTCTTGGATCTGGATGCATCCATTGTCAGGTGGGATCTGACCCTTAGCTTCTTTTCCTTCTTTATACTTATTTGTCCTTGAGCCAAGATGTCTTCAAGCCTTTCCTTCAGATCCATCTGGGTCAAGGTTTTCTTCTCCAATTGCTTCTCGAGCCATTAAGGCATCTGAGATTCCCCTTTCAGTGATTCATGACCACCTTCTTCACCTAGAATAGGTTGGATCTTTGATTTCTTACCAGCCAGTCTCTCATGCTCTGCCATTTCTTCTTCTTCTTCATCAGAATACCAGATGAATACTGTTTCTTTTCTCGAGGATTCAATAGCTGTGTGTTCCTTGGGGTTGTCCTCTTCCTTAGAGGTTTTCTCTTCTTCCTCTTGTTCAGGCCCATGCTCTTTATGATGTTCTACTTCTGGGATTTTCTTTATGGTTTCAGCCTCTTCCTCAGGCTTATCCTCTTCTTTCTTTTCTTCTTGTTCTTCTGAAAGAGGCATCTCCTTACCGTGCTTGGGGATCTCATCTTGTTCCCTAGTTAGAGGTTAAGTGTCCTCCATTTTCTCATATGAAATCTTCTCTTTATCAGAGTGTTGTTTCTCTACTACTTCTACGACATCCTTGAGTTGTTGAGCCAACTCTTTCTCGAGCTCTTGGTCAAAAGTTTCCACAATATATTTTGTGCCTGGCTCCTCAATGTCTTCTTCAGATGATTTTGTTTCTCCCTCCTCTTCTTCACGTACCACTTTAGCAATTAGTAGGTGTTGATATTCAGGATGCTTGTGATCATCATCAACTTCCTCTTCCATTTCTTTGGCAGCTTCCCTCTCTTGCGTCTCCAACTATTTTGATATTTGCATTGTCGCCTCCATCGTGGGTGGTTTAGTTGGAGGAGGAGGGATAGGAAGGTTAGAAACAACTTGTGCCAAGGAAGCTTGGACTACCAAGTTCATTAACACCCTTGATAGCTCCGTTGGGATGTTTTGCATGTGTCGAGCAAAAGCCTCTAGGAGCAAGAGAGTGGGAATTGGCATCGTTGTAGTGGTAAGTGGGAGGGTTGATGATGGAGACATGGATGAAGAAGAAAGCAGAGAGGTAGTGGCAGAGGAAGAATCTATTACCATTACCTGTGTAGCAGGCGGGGTGGAAGCAAGGTGGACTGAAATGTACACCATAGGTGGAGAAGAGGCGACCATTTCCTGAGAGGCAGTGGAGTAGCAATAGTGGTGGAAATTCCAACAACGGTGACCTCGAGGGTGGAGCAACAGGTGGGGATTTTGGCCGCTCGGCCTCTTGTTCCTCTCCTTCATGGAGCGGGTCCTCCTAGATGGTGGAAATCTCTATAAAACTGGCTGATTTATTTGGTTTCTTGGAAGGTTCACCTTCTGAGGCCTTCATTAAGTAGACCTTAGGATTGGGCTGGTGTTCAGCCATTTCTTTTCTCTTCCTTGACCTGGTGGCTGGAGGAGATTTTGAAGTTTCTCCAAATGGGGCAGCAACTGTCCCACTGTTGGTCTTGTTTCCCAGCTCATCTTCAAGCTCACCATACATTAGGGTAACTCCCTACAACTTCAATTGGGTAATCTTCCAGTCTATCCATTCTTTTGTTCTTGCTTCAATGGGCTTCATTAGAATATTGAGGTCATTGACCTCTTCCTCATCCCAGTCCATCAGGGGGAATGGTAGATTGGAACCTACATCATACCGAGGATCAACCACTATGCTTTCATCCTCAACAATCTGATCCGACACTGGAAACAGGTTCACTATTTTGACAAAATAGGCCATCATACACATGTAGTGCCTCATACGTACTTCCTTGTCATCTTTGCAGTTGGCCCAAAAGTTCTTAATGCTATGTAAATGGGTGTACTCTATCCCAAAAATTTTCTTTAACTTACCATATGGATCTATCCATGGCCTGGCAGTATGGAATTCCAAGTTGTACTCATTCAATTCTTTTTCAAAATACTCTACACTCTGGAATGCGGGAAGTGCATACATACCCTAGACGAATGTGAGGGGATAAGGGATCCCCGCTCTATGCTTGTTGCTTAGGAGGGCATGTGCCCACTATAGTTTTCAAGGGAGTTCAAGTAGTATCAGCTGGTCATTTGGGTATGAGGGCAGCTAAAGAAACCCTCAGCTCAGATATATGTAAATTTTGGAAATTGAATGAACAAAAAGCCGAACTGGCAGATGTAAGCATTTGTACTATGGGTGACACTTCTTTCAAAATCACCACCAAGTAGCCTGATGATATGCCCAATGAAGGCATCATTGACTTTGAAATAGTCCCTTTTAAAGTTCCTATACTAGAGCTAGGGATACTTATCATATACCTTTAGCTCCTTACCTAGAGTTGGACTCGGTGCCGCAAATAGTCCCTGGTATTGGGCATGGTTGACAAGCAAATAGACCATCTATGATGTCATATAAAATTGTGAATTTTTCTTCACTGCCACAAATTTCTCATGTAGGAAATTACTAATCATTCCCACCGAGTAGAATTTGGCTTTCCCTCAGAGGATTTCTTCCACGAAGTATAACATCCACTCTTGAAAGAAGGCTGCAGTTGGAAGGCCCATAAATTTTCTCAATAGGGTTACCAAGTCATGGTAATCCTTGTAGAAATCACTTCAGAAGAGCTCTTGGGGCACTTTATTTGCACTATCCCTCTTCTCCTTAAGCCAGTACTGATTGATGAACTTCTTGCATTTGAGGGGATCAACATCCCACATCTACTTAGCATATTTTTTAGATGTTTCCTCCATTTCACCAAAGGTAGGTATATTGAAAGTTTTTCCTATTGATTTAGTAGACAAACCAGCCAATATATTCCCATCTCTATCCACTATTCTCCTTGTGTCCTCCTGATATGCCTCTCTGTAGGCCATTACAAGCTCAGGAGCTATAAGGGCAGGTGGGAACCCAACAGTCTTAGCCAACCCACTGCGTCTAATCCTTATAGTATTTTCCATGGTGGGGTTGATTCAGACCCTTTGTTTAAACTCATCAATATCAATATATCCCAGATTAGTATTTAAGATCTCCTTCTAGTTTGTAGTGACCCTAGAATTGAGGGATTCCCCTTGGAACTTATACTTCATTTGGTCTTTATCTTCTTTCCCTCGGGGTGCCTTGGATGACTTTCCTTTTTCCTTTTCCACAGTGGTCTGGGAGTGTCCTGCAACTGGTTCCATATATCTTGCAGGAAAGAGAGCAGTAAGCATATTCAAGCATAAAAACTTGAGGAACGTTAGCCGAAATCAAGAAAAATGATGCTAGATCAGGTGATTTATCATTTAAAGATCCTAATATCTATTTCAGATCAGCATTGGCCTTTCACTTGAGGGAGTTATAACAATGCAGGCCCAAGGGTGCGGACTTCCTTGGGCTGGCAGCCGTTTTGAAGGTAGCTACAAAAGGGATGACAATCAGGGCACGACGACCCACATGATCCCACCCACACCAAGATTTGATCATTAGGTGGGGTCCACTAGGGAAGTCAGGCAATTTTAGCACATGGGTCAAAACCACTTTGAAGTTTAGGAGGCATTAAGACCATCTTTTAGTCATGCAGACTGAAGGCAGGTGGAAATAAAGGGTGGTCTGGCTGTTTGAGGCTCCACCATTGAGAAGGGCACTGGTAAGGGGGTGCCCCGCAAGAGGCATTCCATGATGTGGGATCCGTGGCCTTGGAGGAAGGTGGGTGCTCTATCGTTAAAGTTCAAGCCGCTTGGAGTAATGCAGGCCAAAAGGTGCGGGGAGGCGTTGGATGGTGGCCGTTTGGAACGACGCAGGCGGGAAGGAAGTCTGATAGGAGAGCTCTAAACTATTGGGTCCACAAAGGGCTCTAGCATCTCATTTGTTATCAGACAGTTAGAAGGAAATGACAGGGTTGTGCCCTGTGTGTTGGGCTGATGGGAGTCTTTGTCCATCTTAGAATGGTGGGAAAAGGACAGAAGTTTGTGAACGGCCACTTGCAGGAGGTGACCCGCCTAGGGCTTGAAACTTGATCATTTTGTATTTGGACCCAAACGAAGATGGAAATTGCGGGCTTGCGAGGTGGGGAGATGGTCGCCCAAGGCCGTTTAGAACAGTGAAGTCGTCACAGCAGTCCGCGAATGAAAATCCATATGGAGAGGTCCGCATAGAGCCAACAGTTGATTGTTTTGGCATAAGGGAGATTGAGCAACAACAAAGGAGTCAGAGTCCGTTGGTTGGAAGGGCGCCTAGGTTTTTCTGTTTGAGTTAATCATTCATACAGTGGTGAAACATCAACAGAGGTCCACGTTGGATGATCTGCATCACATAAATTGCTTTGTTTTTGATTTGGATAGCGGGTTATACGATGGGGAGACGGTCACCTGATAGGTGGATAGATGGGTAGTGAGGGCCATTTGAAATGGTGAACCTAGGATAGAATCCCGCAGATGGAAGTTCGCAAGGAGAAGCCTGCAATGGGTCTGGACTTAAGCATTTCGGTGAGGTTGAGTTTGATCGGAAGTCCATGGGGCTGGATCCACGCATTAGAAAGGTAGGGCCTAATAGTCGTTTGGAACAACAAAGCTCGAAGGGCATTCTGCTGGTGGAGGCCCGTGCTATTGGACCCGAATGGATCGAAGGATCCCCATTTTAGTCTCATGAATTCTGGTAAGTCCAGGATGGCCAAGTTGAGGTGGCCTCTCGCAAGGGCGGGCTCGATGAAGGTATTCGCCATTTTAAATTTTGGAAGTTTGAGGAAAGGAAAAGGTGCGGTGGTCAGATTGTGGACCTGTAAGCCACAAACGCCCTGGTTCAAGAATGATCGCAGGGAGTTCAAGTCTTGCAAGTTGACTGCATAAGATTTTCTAGGTTTATCAAAAATTTTCCATATGGGTTTTGGTCGTCGGGGTCTTAAGTAACTGACTTCGAAGTTTTATTTCAAAGATTTAACAACTTTGTATAGAAATTGAAGGAAACTTAAAGTATGGCTTGTGGTGGAAAACCAACCTGTGAGACCCGATGAATATGGATGAGCAAATAGCTGGCAAACGCTTCAAATCAACAAAAGAACTTGGTGGGTGCGACGACAGCGTTGGCAGGAGGCTCTGACTCACTTTTGGATGTCTAACAGGTGAAAATGACAAATTGAATTGAGCTATTTATAGAATTTGGTGCATTTAATGCCCCTCATTAATGCTCGTATGACGACATTCAAGGTTGGTGAGCCAACATTTCAAAAACGATAGTGGGAGTGGCAGAGTCCATTGAGCGGACGACAGTTAGGAGTTGGCCATGAAGTAGGTTGGCAACAAAAATGACACAGGATGGCGTGGGTCCTGCTAAGTGGGAGGACACCATAGGAAGGCCATTCAAAATGACCAAAGTGACAGGGAATCCCACATAGGGTGGCCCATAGGGATGGACCCACACTACCAAAAGGACAAGTTTGAAGGTTAAAGGAAAACAGCCAGGGAAATCCCGCAAAGGCTTAAGACCTTCAAATTTTGAGGGTAGGAGAACATGGTCAACTCAAAATGACTCTTCTAAAACTCATCGACCACTTAGGACTCAAAAATAGGGGGCACGCAAAATGAGGCAACTTAAAAAATGACCCGGCGAAGCAAAAAGAGAGGGTCTCTGTTCTGAACAGGGTGTGTGTGCTATAGGCACAACAAATGGTGACTCTTTTGGCAAACACTCCTAAGTGTTCGAAGGATAAATGCTCATTTAGAACCCAAAATCTTTGGTTTTGCAAACCAGGTGCCGATTTCTAGAAGTGAACTAGGAGAACTGGATCCTTAGCTGAATCAACTCATCAAATATCTCATAAGTGTGTACTTATAGTGGATTCATTCACTTCCCTTAGAAACTGTGACAAGTGGTAGTTAATCAAAACGAGCAAGCTACTTGAATTGTCTAACCCCGAAAGTAACCTAGACATTGGCCCACTGCTAGTTAGGTGTCCATAGCCCCAGCGGAGTTGTCGTTAATACCCCACGAACATTTCTCTACTTCCAGCTAGGTGTCCATAGCCCCGATAGAGTTATCCACACACCCATACAGTTGCTTGATTTCAACATTTTTCTTTTTCTTTTCTTTTCTTTCGATATTTCTTTTAATACTTTTTCTTTTTCCCAACTGTGTAAGCATCGAAGCCTACTGTGGGTTTGGGAATCACACTGGTCACTAGAGAAAAGATTTTTTACATGTGAGGTTGTCATAACAACCACTGGATAGCTCCTTAGAGGAAATTAATGTTTATTTGGTGCAGAATCTGAGATGAAATGTGATAAGATTCAACTAAGGGTTAGGTTCTAAGTCAATTCAAAGTTCAAATGAGGAAACAATTCCATGGCAACAATCTGAGACCAATAGTTGAGAGTGAACACTTAGCCAAACAACACTAAAAGAAAACAACAGAGTGAACCATTCATCAAACCAAGTATGGCCACTACAGTAGAAATGAAGAACACCTTCAGCAAGACAAGAGTGGCTGGGAAATGAGCAAAACAAAGGCAAAGAAAAACAACAAAAAAAAGAAACAAAAGCAACCTAAGCTAACCTATATACAGTTATTTACAAGAGCAGCTCAGGAGAGCTCAGGCTTGGAAATAATGCTTAAGGTGCTGCTCGTTGATGGAAAATGAGACATCCTCACCAGTTAAAGTCTTGAGGTGAAAAGCATTATCATCAAGTATTTCAGCAACCTGAAAGGGGCCAAGCCAGAGTTTGTTGAATTTTTCATGTCCCTCTTTCTTCTCATGAGATTTGTCCCAACATAAGATCATATCAAAAATTCTAAAGGCCTTTACTTTGGCTTGTTGATCGAACCATCTTTTGACCATGCCTTGATGTTTGACAAAATTTTCAATGGCCTGGTCACACACTTCTCCCAAGTGAAGTAACTTGGCTAAACGAGCTTCCCTTCGATCCCCTTCTTTGGAAAAAGTGTTTATGAACTAGAGGGTGGGAATATTGAGGTGAATCAAGAACACAAACTCTAGGCCATAAATGAGATGGAATGGGGAATCACCCAAGGCATCCTTGTGGCATGTGTGATCCACCCAAAGGGCGAAATGGAGCTGGGTGTGCCAGTCCTTGGGATTTCTATCAAGTAGCTTTTTGATGACAATCATGAGGTTCTTGTTTGTGAATTCAGCTAGGCCATTTCCCTGAGGGTAGTACTTAGATGAAAATTTAAGGGAAATGCCATAGTCAAAGGCCCAACTAGCGAACTTGAGCGAGGAGAAAGCAGGGCCATTATCACAAACTAACGCATACGGGAAATTGAAATGATTGAGAATGAAACTTTCAAGGAAATTAACAACTACCTCTGTGGTACATTGCCTACATGCAATAGCTTTTGTCGATCTAGTACAATAGTTAAAGGTGATTAAAATGTACTTGTGACCCGCAAAAGATGGTGGGCTTACTAGACCAATGAATTCAAGACCCCATTGTGCGAATGGTCTTACCTCCAAGACTGGTTGTAATGGGACAACAACATTCCTTTCTCTAGTTGCGGTGGTCTAGCAAATGTGGAACATGTGAACATGGCTGTGAGCATCTTTGAAGATAGTTGGCCAGTAATATCCTACTCACAGAATTTGATGGGAAGTAGATGGACCTAAACTATGACTAGTACCAAATTTATCATGGAATTCTTTTAGCACTCTTGCAACTTCTTCTTTTTCGAGGCACTGAAGGCAAACTCCTTCATGATTCCTTTTGTAGAGTATAGACCCTTGTAGCATATAGCTGCTACTTTTAAGTCTTAGGGCACACTTTTGGATTCCCTATAAGTGAGGCAGACACTTGTTATTCAACAAGTAATAGACAATGTTGTCGTACCATTCTCTGAGAGAAACATCTTCGAGCTAATACTTTTGAACTGTAAGCTTGGGTCCCGCTCTAGCTGCTATTTCAACTATCATTCAAGTGAGGGCTTGTCCTCTTACTAATTTCATCAGTTGGATATCCATATCATATTCCTATAGCAGGGTGACCCACTTTGCTCTTCGTTCACCCAATTCATTCTGCATTAACAATTTTTTCACTGCTGGTTCTGGTACAATGGAAAACACCTTATTTCATAAGATGTAGTGTCTGAACTTCTTGACTCCTCTAACGAGAGAATATGCTTGCTTCTCCATGCTATGGTATCTTAGTTTAGTATCCTTTAGGGGAGCACTCATGAAAGCAATTGGGTGCTCATTTCCTTTGTCTTCTTTCTGAGTCAAAATGTTGGCGCATGAATGATCTGAAGCAAATGAATAAATATAAAATGGCTTCAAATAATCCAAGCTGACTAGTACAGGTGCTTCAACAATGGCTTTCTTAATTTATTGAAAGGATTTCTTTTCTTTCAGAGTCCATTCAATCTTGGCATCTTGCTTCAACATGGCATTGAGCGGCTTAACAATCTCAACAAAGCCTGTAATGAACTTTCTGACAAAATTTATCTTTCCAAAGAAAGATATCAGCTCTTTCTTACTGCCTGATAGTTGAATCTTTAAGAGGGACTGAATGCACTTGGGTTCTATGGATATTTCTTGTTCTAAAATAACGTGCTTGGGAAACTTACCTTTAGTGACCCCTAAAAGACATTTTCTTGGTTTAAGGGAAACCCTGAATTCTCTGCACCTTTAAAAAACTTTGCACAAATTGGAAACATGATCACCTCATTTCTTTGAGAATACTGTAAGATCATCTATGTAAATGATGATGCATTTTCTAATTAGATCCTTGAAGGCTATGTCCATCACACGCTGGGAGGTGGCGCCTACATTGATGAGTTCGAATGACATCCTCTAGTATGCAAAGGTTCCCCACTTGGTGGTGAACGCTATTTTGTGCCTGTCTTCATATTGGACCATTACTTGATTGTATCCAGAATACCCGTCCAAGAAGGACATGATCTGCGACCCATTGAAAATTTGTAGCACCTCATCTAATGAAGGCATGAGATAGTTGTCCTTCTCTGAAGCTCTATTCAAATTGTGAAAATCCACACAAAGCCTGATTTCTCCATTCTTTTTCCTAACTGGGACCAAATTGGCCACCCATGTGGAGTGCTTGACTGGGAATATAATTTTGGCTAACAACAGCTTCTGTACTTCTTTATAAATGATCGGCTCCAGTAAGTTGTTAATTGGATGTTGTCGTTGTCAGAATGGACTAACGTCCGACTTGAGGGGAATGGTGTGCATAATAATGGAGGTGTCATATGTCTTCAAATATTCGTAACTCCATGCAACCAAATCATGATACTTTTGCAAAGCACTGATGATTCCTTCCTTTTCTTCCAATGTGTAGACCTTGCCAATGAATATGTTATTAGTTTTGTCAGATGTTCTGAGGTTGTGAGAGTCACACTGATTGTTGATGGAATCCTTCTTTGCTTATTGATCTTGGTCTTGGATCTGGTCCAAGTCAAATATACGTTCAAGCTAAACCATACCTCTTGGAATAGTATTTTTTTTGAGATTGATGACCCCTTCTATATCTAATTCAACTTCCTTGGGCTTAGTTTCATCAATTATCTAAGTAGCAAACACATCAGAACTGGTGATGAATTCTAAGATGTGCTTGTTGTCATTGAACACCTAGAAATGAGTGACATTGTCTGGCAGAGACGGTATAGAAGTCAACTCAACAATGAATATTTTGAGGCCAGACAAAGAGAGGGGTTGTAGCGTGCTGGCTGCTTGAGCTAAGGCATCAGCAGTGTGATTTTGAGAATGGGGGATCAACTGAATGTTGAATACATATAGGCTTTCTAGAACATCCCAAACTCTATGCCTATAATTTGCTAACCTTCTATCATGGAAGGAGTATATCACCGAAGACTTGCAACATTTTAACTTTCTTCCTTAGAGCCATTAGGAGACCATGAACTAATGCTTTGTATTCTGCTACATTATTAGTACAATAGAATTGAAGTTTATAAGCAGCATAGTAGGTCTTACCCGTAGGATTGATGAGTTCGAATTCGGCTCTTGCTCCTTGCTTGGATGTAGATCAATCGAAGCACAATGTCTAGAACTTGGAGGGTTCTTTGACTTAGGGGAAAACCATGTATTCATTCTTTCTTGGCCGCATACCTACATCCGTCATTCTTGGAACGAGAACATGACCATAATGGTTGGTGGCAGGCAACTTGGTCAATAGCTTCTTTTGAGATATGCTTGTCCTTTGATGTGTTCTATTGCCATCTGACACAAGCAACATTCAAATTTTGAATGGGTAGCATTATGTACTCTACACCAACTAGGCAGCAGGAGTTCCCAAAAATCCATTCTTGCTCCCAGACTAAGCTGATCTTATATACATTTTCCCATGAAATCTTGGAAGCCATCCAACAATCCTAAGTTACCATCTTCATAGGATGCATCATCGTCTGATTCTACTAGCATCTTTGTGCTCTGGGGTGCACAGGCTAAATTAGCATGAGGACTACACAATACTAAGAAGACCTCTTTAGTCATATATTATTCTTGAGGCTCCGGTTCTTCCAGATATGCTATGGGAGAATAATTTACAAGCTCAGTTTTAGCAAAAAGCACCTCATTATTGTTGTTATATTCCATAATCATGAACTTCATATGTGGCTCTTGATCTATACGAATCTAATTTGGTAGTCCCTTCCATGGCAACCACATGTGAGAGAAATCAGTTGTGGTGTACCCATTCAATGCTCAACTGAAGTCTCAACCCAAGATTATTCTGTATGTGTCAGGAATATTCGCAACCTGGATATCAATAACCTACTGTACCCTTGGATCCTTAGAAATCTTCATGGGAATATGGTTGATTTCTCTAACAATGTTCACCTCAGTTTTGTCCAGCTAAGTTAATTTTCTTCTTGAAGGTGTGTGAAAAATCCCAAGAGCCTTACATATAGCCAAGGGCGTGAAATTAGTTGATGCTTCAGATTCAATCAAACAATTATGCAAGTTCTTCCCAAATATCTAGATAATGGTAAGGAAAGGGGGTGTTTCAAACCTTTCCTGAAAGAGTCCCATAGGCGTGTCAGCCTGGGCCACTTGGCCTTTGTCCTTTTCATTGGTCTTCTCTTTGGTTTGCACCTGACTTTTCTCCCTAGCAGGCTGTTTTCCAATTTTCTAATTGGTAGGAACATCTTTCATTTTACCTATGATCTCCTAAATTATTGGTGCATATGGGGGCTCTTCAAAAGAGACTCTCTTGTCTGGTGTTTCTTGTGTTGCCTTGGAGGAGGGAGTCCCATTAATTACCCTAAGGAAAGTGTTCCTAACTGTAGGAACTTTAAGTAGCTCAAAGGCAAACAAGTTGATTTTGACTTTCTTGAATTCTTTAGCAACGTATTCCCCCATTTTCTCAATCTCAACCTCAAAGGATCTACCTATGGAAGAGCTAGCTGGCTGATTTTGCATTTGGTTTGGTTGTCTGTTTTTGTTCAAGTATTGTATAGGCACATAGGGATAGCCTGGGTTGTTACTAGCGTTGGGATAAGGTGGGGTAGAAGTAGTGAACGGTCCCCCTGCTTGTCTATTCCTCAAGTTGTAGGGAGAGACTCTCTGATGGAACATCTAAACTTCATCTTCATGAGACTCTTCTTCATCTACTTGACCATTATCTACGCAAGTAAGAAGCTGAGATAAAGATTCTTCATTACTTACCTCTTTTTCTTCTTCATTCTTTGGGGAGGTAGCCTCAGCCTTAGGTTCATTACTCTCACTTCACATAAATGGGGCTTGATTGAATATGAGCATAGAAGTATCGTATGGCTCAGACGAGACTATGTCTCTGCAACCCGCACCGTCAATGACATTCTGGACCTCCACTTGAAAGATCTCCGCAGCCGTGAGGAACTCGAGGCAATCCAGCTCAAAGTGCCTATTCATTTTCTGGATATGACACCATCCAGATAAGGCAGCCTCGGTGAGGTACACTCCACTAGTTGTCTTCTCCGTATTAGCAGGCTGGTCGAGAGGAGTGGGAACACCCCCATTGTTTGGTCTCATATTCCACGTTCTATTCTACCTCTGTGAAGGTCACCTCTCAAAATTCTAATTGGAGCCCTGTCCTCGTTCATAATTCTGCCCTGACGAGGTACCCATTTCACAGTTGTCCCTGTTGTCTCAATTGAGGTTGTCCTAAATGCACAATAGTGGCGATGGACCCTTGAAGATGTTAGATTTTCTGATCCCTTGTTGTTGTCCCTAGGTCAATGGTAGAGACATTGTAGCTAATCCCTTCCTCTCCCATCATCAGGGTGGCTATCTGCACTGTCTTGGATCCAGATGCATCCATCATCAGGTGGGATCTGACCCTCAGCTTCTTTTCCTTCTTTGTACTTATTTGTGCTCGAGCCAAGATGGCTTCAAGCCTTGCCTTTAGATCCATCGGGGTTTGGGTTTTCTTCTCCAATTGCTTCTTGAGCCATTCAGGCATCTGGGATTCCCCTTTTGGTGATTCATGATCACCTTCTTCCTCTTGAATAGGTTGGATCTCTATTTTCTTACCAGTCGGGGTCTCATGCTCTGTCTTTTCTTCTTCTTCTTCATCAAAATCCTAGATGAATACTGTTTCTATTCCTGGGGATTCATTAGCTATGTGTTCCTTGGGGCTGTCCTCTTCCTTAGAGGTTTTCTCTTCTTCCTCTTGTTCAGGCCCATGCTCTTTATGATGTTCCACTTCTGGGCTTTTCTTTATGGTTTCAGCCTCTTCCTTAGGCTTATCCTCTTCTTTCTTTTCTTCTTGTTATTTTGAAAGAGGCATCTCCTTACCGTGCTCGAGGCTCTCCTCTTGTTCCCTAGTTGGAGGTTTAGTGTCCTCCATTTTCTCAAATGTATTCTTCTCTTCATTGGAGGGTTGTTTCTCTACTTCTCTGACATCCTTGAGTTGTTGAGCCAACTCTTCCTCGAGCTCTTGGTCAAAATTTTCCACAATATATTTTGTGCCTGGCTCCTCAATGTCTTCTTTGGATGACTGTGTTTCTTCCTCCTCTTCTTCACACACCACTTTATCAATTAGTGGGTGTTGATATTCAGGATGCTTGTGATAATCATCAGCTTCCTCTTCCATTTCTTTAGTAGGTTCCCTTTCTTGCCTCTCCAACTCTTCTGATATTTGCATTGTCGCCTCCATCGTGGGTAGTTCAGTTGGAGGAGGGAAAGAAAGGTTAGCAATAACTTGTGCCAAGGCAGCTTGGACTACCGGGTTCATTAATACCCCAAACAACTCCATTGGGATGTTTTGCATGTGTCGAGCGAAAGCCTTTGAAAGTGAGAGAGTGGGCATTGGCATCGTTGTAGTGGTAAGTGGGATGGTTGATGATGGAGTCATGGATGAAGAAGAAAGTAGAGAGGTAGTGGCAGAGGAAGAATCTATTACCATTACCTATGCAACAGGTGGGGTGGAAGCAAGGTGGACTGAAATGTCCACCGCAGGCAGAGAAGAGGTGACCATTGCCCGAGAGGTAGGTGGAGGAGACAACAGTGGTGACCATGAGGGTGGAGGTAGCAGGTGGGGATTTTGGCTGCTTGACCTCTTGTTCCTCTCCTTCATGGAGCGGGTCCTCTTGGATGGTGGGCATCTCTGTAAAACTGCCTGATTTCTTTGGTTTCTTGGAAGGTTCACCTTCCAAGGCCTTCCTTGAGTACACCTTAGTCTTGGGCTGATGTTCAACCGTTTCTTTTCTCTTCCTTGACCTGGTGGTTGGAGGAGATTTTGAAGTTTCTCCAGATGGGGCAGTAGCTGTCCCACTGTTAGTCTCACTTCCCGGCTCATCTTCAAGCTCACCATACGTTAGGGTAACTCCCTACAGCTTCAATTGGGCAATTTTCCCATCTATCCATTCTTTTGTTCTTGATTCAATGGGCTTCATTATAATATCGAGGTCATTGACCTCTTCCTCATCCCATTCAATCAGGGGCAGTGGTAGATTGGAAACTGCATCATACCGATGATCAACCACTTTGCTTTCATCCTCAACAATCTGATTCAACACCGGAAATAGGTTCACTGTTTTGACAAAATAGGCCGTCATACACATGTAGTTCCTCATACGTACTTCCTTGTGATCTCTACGCTTGGCCCAAAAGTCCTCAACGTTATGTAAATGGGCATACTCTATCCCAACCATTTTCTTTAACTTACCATATGGATATATTCGTGGCCTGACAATATGGAATTCCAAGTTGTAATCATTCAATTCCTTGTCGAAATACTCCACACTCTAGGATGCGGGAAGTGCATAGATACCCTAGCCTATTGTGAGGGGATAAGGGATCCCCACTCTATGCTTGTCACTTAGGAGGGCGTGTGCTCACTGTAGCTGTTGAAAGAGTTCAAGTAGTATTAGCCGATCATTTGGGTATCGAGGTAGCTTATATGGCTTCTTTGAGAAACCCTCAGCTCAGCTATATGTAAATTTTGGAAATTGAATGAACAAAAAGCAGAATCGACAGATGCAAGCATTTGCATTGTGGGTGAATCTTCTTTCAAAATCACCACCAAGTAGCCTGATGATATGCCCGATGAAGGTATCATTGACTCTGCAATAGTCCCTTTTAAAGTTCTTGTACTAGAGCTGGGGATACTTATAATATACCTTTAGCTCCCTGCCTGGAGTCAGACTTGGTGCCACAAATAGTCCTCGGTATTGGGCATGGTCGGCAAGCAAATAGACCAGGTATGATGTCATATGAAATTGTGAAGTTTTCTTCACTGCCAGAAATTGCTCATGTAGGCAATTAATAATCATTCCCACCCAGTAGAATTTGGCTTCCCCTCAAAGGATTTCTTCCACGAAGTATAGCATCCACTCCTGAAAGAAGACTGCAGTTGGAAGGCCCATAAATTTTCTCAATAGGGCTGCCAAGTCATGGTAATCCTCATAGAAATCACTTCGAAAGAGCTCTTGGGGCACTTTATTTGTACTAACCCTCTTCTCCTTAAGCTAGTACTGATTGCCGAGCTTCTTGCATTTGAGGGGATCAACATCCCACATCTGCTTAGCATATTCTTTAGATGTTTATTCCATTTCACTAAAGGTAGGGATATGGAAAGTTTTTCCTATTGATTTAGTAGAAAAATCAGCCAATATATTCCCATCTCTGTCCACTATTCTCCTTGTGTCCTCCTGATATTCCTCCTTGTAGGCCATTACAAGCTCAGGAGCTATAAGGGCAGGTGGGAACCCAACATCCTTAGCCAACCCACTGCTTCTAATCCTTCTAGCATTTTCTGTGGTGGGGTTGATTCAGACCCTTTATTTGAACTCATGAATATCAATATGTCCCAGATTAGTATCTGAGATCTCCTTCGAATATTTAGTGACCCTAGAATTGAGGGGTTCCCCTTGGAACTTGTACTTCATTTGGTCTTTATCTTTTTTCCCTCAGGGTTCCTTGGCTAACTTCTTTCCTTTTTCCTTTTCCACGACCATCTCAGAGGGTCCTATAGCTGGTTCCATATATCCTGTAGGCAAGAGAGCAGTAAGCATATTCAAGCATAAAAGTCTAAGGAACGTTAGCCAAAATCAAGCAAATGATGCTAGATCGGGTGATTTATCATTTAAAGATCCTAATATCTCTTTTAGATTAGCATTGGCCTTTCACTCTAGGGAGTTATAACAATGCAGACCCAGGGGTGTGGAATTCCCTGGGCTGGCAGCCATTTTGAAGGTAGCTGTGAAAGGGACGACAATTAGGGCATGGCGGCCCACATGATCCCACCCACGCCAAGATTTGATTGTTAGGTGGGTTCCACTAGGGAAGTTAGAAAATTTTAGCACATGGGTCAAAACCACTTTGAAGTTTAGGAGGCATTAAGACCATCTTTTACTGATGCATACGCAAGGTAGGTGGAAGCAAAGAGTGTTCTGGCCATTTGAGGCTCTGCTATTGAGAATGACGCTTGTAAGGTGACACCCCGCAGGAGGAATTCCGTAATGTAGGATCCATGGCCTAAGAGGAAGGGGGGTGTTCTATTGTTAAAGTTCAAGTTGCTTGGATGAATGGGGGCTAGAAGGTGCTGGAAGGTGTTGGATGTCAGCCATTCAAAATGGTGCAGGTGGGAAGGAAGTCCGACAAGAGTTCTCTAGACTATCGGGTTTGCAAAGGGCTTTGGCATCTTATTTGTTATCGGATAGTCAGAAGGAAACGACGGGGTTAGGCATCGTGTAGCGGGCTGACGTGAGTCTTTGTCCATCTTGGAACGATGTGAATAGGATAGAAGTCCATGAATAACCACCCGTAGGAGGTGACCTGCCTAGTGCTTGACACTTGATCATTTTGTATTTGGGCACAGACAGAGATGGAAATTGCGGGCTTTGCGGGGCGGGGAGACGGTCGCTCGAGGCCGTTTAGAACAACGAACTCATGATGGCGGTCCAGAGATGGATATCCGTAGGGAGAGGCCTGCATAGAGCTAATAGTTGATCATTTTGGTACAAGGGAGATCGGGCGGCAATAAAGGAGTCAGAACCCGCTGGTTGGAATGGCGCCTAGGTTTCATCGTTTGAGTTAATCGTTCATGCGGTGGCGAAACATCAGCGGAGGTCTGTGTTGGATGATCCACATCACATAAATTGCTTTGTTTTTGATTTGGATAGTGGGCTAGATGATAGGGAGACGGTCACCTGATAGGTGGACATACGGGTAGCGAGGGCTGTTTGAAACAGCGAACCCAAGACAAAATCCCGCAGATGAAAGTCCGCAGGGAGAAGCCCACAATGGGTCCAAACTTAAGCATTTTGGTGATGTTGAGTTTGATCGGCAGCCCATGGGGTGGGATCCGTGCATCAGAAAGGTAGGGACTAATAGCCGTTTGGAACAATGGGGCTCGAAGGGCATTCTGCTGGTGGAGGCCCGCGCTATTGGACCTGAATGGATCGAAGGATCCCCATTTTAGGCAATTAAATTTTGGTAAGTCTAGGACGACCAAGTTGAGGGGGCCTCCGTGAGGGCGGGCCCTATCAAGGTATTCACCATTTTAAACTTTGGCAGTTTGAGGAAAGGAAACAGTGGCAGTGGTCATATTGCAAACCTGCAGGGTACGAACACCCTAGTTCAAGAATGACTGCAGGGAGTTCAAGTCCTGCAAGCCACCTACAGAAGATTTTATAAGTTTATCAAAATTTTTCTATATGGGTTTTCGTCGCCGAGGTCTTATGTAACTGACTCCTAAGTTTTCTTTCAAATATTTAAGAACTTTATATAGAAATTAAAGGAAACTTAAAGTATGGATTGCAGCAGAAAACCAACCTATGAGATCCGATGAAGATGGATGAGCAAATAGCTGGCAAAGGCTTCAAATCGGTGAAAGAACTTGGTGGGCATGATGACGGCATTGGCGGGAGGCTCTGACTCACTTCTTGATGTCTGACAGGTGAAAATGACAGCTCAAATTGAGCTATTTATAGAATATGGTGCATTTAATGCCCCTCATTAATGCTCGTATGATGGCGTTCAGGGTTGGTGAGCTAGCATTTTGAAAACAACGGCAAGAGCGGTGGAGTTCGTTGAGTGAACGATAGTCAGGAGTTGGCCGTCAAGTAGGTCGGTAGCGAAAATGACACAGGATGGCGTGGGTCCCACCGGGTGTGAGGATGTCGTGGGAAGGCCTTTTAGAATGGCTAAAGCGATAGGGAATCTCACATAGGGTGGCCTGCAGGGGTGGTCCCCCACTACCAAAAGGATGACAACTTTGAATGTTAAAGGAAAACATCTAGGGAAATCTCACAAAGGCTTAAGACCTTGCAAATTTAAGGGTAGGAGAACATGGTGAACTCAAAATGACTCTTCTAAGACTCATCAACCACTTAGGACTCAAAAATAGGGGGCACACAAAATGAGGCAACAACAAAAATGACCTGACAAAGCAAAAAAAGAGGGTCCCCATTTTGAACGGGGCGTGTGTGCTATAGGCACAACACTTGCCAATCCTCTATGGGTAAGTCATCTACCAGTGGAGTTTCAAGAATGGAGATTACTCATTTATTGGCAGACTTCAAGAAAAAAATTATAAACAATCTAGCTACTCAGCTGGATATACTTCAGGCCAAGAAGAAACAAGAGGAGGCTGAGGCAATGTTGGCAGAGTATCTCCCCCATTGCAGACAAAAGTAGGACTTCAGATGCAAGATGGTAGTTAATATTGAAGGCAAGTAGATTCCACCCAAGTTCAAGCCAATTCAAATTGAAGAAGATCAAGTCTACTATGTTTCACAAAGGAGGCCTTAGACTCCATGACAAGGTATGCCACCAGATCCACTCTCTTATGCTGGGCCATATTCAAATTCTTACTCATCTGGTAACCAATGATAGCCCCCATATGCATCTAGCTATGGAGGATATCCACCATAGCCTTGGGCTAACCCTCCAAATGCTTGGCCCAATCATCAAAAATATCCACCCCAGTGGCAGCAACCTCAGGGGAATTGGCAGAAATTTCAAGGACATTAGCAACCACCTCGAGGAAATTGGTAGCAAACAAATCAATGGAGGGGAGGACAACAATGGCCTACCAGACAACCAGTTACATGCACCACCTTCTCAGCCCCAACAACCTACTATAATTCCTCCACCTACTAATTCAATCTCAAATGCACCTAAACCTTCTTAGCTACCAGCTCAGCCCACACCCAATCCGAATAACAAACCACAACAACAACTTGTATACTTTTCCGATTCAAATCAATTCCCTGCATATGCTGCAAGTGTAAGTGACATCCACTTGCATTCAGGAACCACTTTACCAGCCCCTTCCAAGCCCATTATCAGTGAGCTTCCTATGGAAGAGGAAGAGGAACCTTTGAATGATCCCATTCAGCCAAGTGCACCTAAAATCCCGAACCAGTCCAAGTCAAGAAGACTGAATAAGAACCACCATTTCCTCAGAGATTGGAAGTTTCAAAGAAGAAGGAAGAAAAGGAGGACACAACCTTTGACATCTTGGATCAACTAAAGCATATATGTGTCAAGATACCTCTATTTCAGGTCATAAAGGATGTCCCAATCTATGGAAAAAAAATCAAAGAAGCTAGGTAGGAAGAAGAAAGACCCAACTACAGTTCATGTGGTGGGACAACTAGCTGACATCATGCTTGGAAAAGTGACTATCCCTAAGTACAATGACCTACGTAGTCTTGTGGTAGCAGTTGTTATAAATGGGATTCAAATAAATAATGCTCTGATTGATTTAGGGGTATCAATAAATGTAATGACTAAGGACATCCTACAACAACTAAACATTGCAAGCATGAGATGTACTGCTACTTTCCTACAGCTTGCTGATAGTTCTACTATTAAGCCTAATGGTATAGTGAAGGACCTTGTGGTAATTCTAGACTGCTGGGAGTACCCAACAGACTTCATGATTCTTTCTCCAAAGCTACACTAGGAAGGTATCCCATTATTCTTGGAAGGCCATGGTTAGCAACTGTAGATGCATATATTGGATTTTGGCTAGGTGACATGACCATTTCTGATGGGAAGAGTACCAAAATTTTTGTTCTTCATCCTATTGCTCAGCCATCCCATGATGAGGATAATCCCGTATGGCCACATGTTGGTGAAGAGGCCGAGGAAGTTAATTCTGTGGTGCAACTTATGATGTTAGGAAAAATCTCTTTCATGCAGCTTCAAAATGAAGATGAAGTATTGGCTAACATCATTCAGAACCATTGTGAAGTGCATGAAGCATCATCTTCTCATTTTGCTAGTCTAGTCAAGACACTTCTGTCTGCTCTTCCTGCAACCACTCTTCTTGTAGCTGGACTTCCTGCAGCAATAGGTATGTACCATACATTTTTGCCATATGAACTCAAGGTACCATGCATTAATGAAACATCCATGATAGAGTTAACTACACAAGTGCAGGTGTTAGAAGGAAAATATTTGAATGTTAACAACAAACTGAGTGAAGAACAACAATTGTTATTGGAAAATTTATTGAGGGCCCACCAACATGCATTTGCATGGGACTATCATGAGATGAAGGGATTGGGCAGTAAGATTTACACTCACAGAATTTACATCAGAGATGATTGCACCCCAGTGAGGCAACCACAAAGAAGAATTAACCCTGCATTGAGAGAAATTGTAAATGGAGAAATGCAGAAATTGCTAGATGCAGGATTTATCTACCCCATTTCAGATAGCTAGTGGGTGTCTCCATTAGTGATTGTGCCTAAAAAAGGAGGGAAATGGCGTTTGTGTTGATTATAGGGAACTTAATGCTACCACCAAAAAGGACCATTTTCCCTTACCTTTCATAGATTAAGTTTTGGACTCACTCGGAAGAAAACAATATTTTTCTTTTCTAGATGGATTCAGTAGCTACAACTAGATCCAAATTGTACCAAACTCCCATTTGGCTTATGCAATGCACCTGTAACTTTTTAGAGGGTAGTCATTAACATATTTTCAGACATTTCTCATGATTGCATGGAAATTTATATGGATGATTTCACCAGCTATGGTGCTGATTTCAATGAAGCATTGGAGAATCTTAGGAAATCCCTACAGATATGTGAAGATCACAATCTCTCTTTAACTAGTGAAAAGTGATTCATGATGATGTAGGAAGGTGTAGTTCTTGGACACTAAATCTCCCACAAAGGAATTCAATTAGATCTTGCAACGATTGAGGTGATCACAAATCTTCCCACACCTGCAAAATAGAAGGATGTTAGGAGTTTCTTGGGCCATGTAGGATATTATAGGTGTTTCATCAAGGATTTTAGCAAAATAGAAACACCATTGTATACTCTTCTCACTAAAGATGTTGAATTCCAGTGGAATGAAGATTGTGACAAGGAATTTTATGATTTGAAGGTAGCCTTGACTCATGCTCCTATACTCAAATGACCTAATTGGGAGCTTCCTTTCCACATCCATACACATGCATCAAATTATGCCATTTATTTTTTCAGCAAAAAATTGCAGGGAGTTGAATTCAACTATACAGTGACAAAGAAAGAAATGTTGGTAGTGATCTATGTCCTGAACAAATTCAGACATTACATAACAAGTTACCAAATCTTTGTGCACACTGATCATGCAACCATTAGATATCTCATGAATAAACCTCTGATCTTTGGTAGGCTAGCAAGATGGTTATTGTTGATGTAGGAGTTTGACATAAATATTATGGATAAACCAGGGAAGGCCAATGTTGCAGATTTTCTTTCAAGGCTAACTACATCAATGGATAATCAAGCCATAGATGACTCTTTTCCTGATGAGAATCTATTCTCCATCAGTGTACAAACACCTTGGTATGCTGACATAGCTAATTATCTGGTCATAGGTATGGTTCGACCTCACTTCTCTCCAAAAGAGAGGACACTCATTGAAAAATATTTTCCTTTCTCATGGATTTTTGGATGTTTGTTTTATACTAGACCAAGACCATGTCATGAGGAGATGTGTGAGAGAAGATGAGACATATGACATTTTGCATGCATGTCATAACAAACCATGTAGAGGATATTTTTCAACCAAGAGGACAACAATGAAGGTTTTGAACATAGGATATTATTGGCCAACACTCCACAAGGATGCAGGAAGGTATACAAGAAAATGTGATAGATGCCAAAGAATGGACATACCAACCAAATTTGATGAGATGCCACTTTTCCCTCAGGTAGTAATCACTCCCTTTGACAAGTGGGGATTGGATTTTGTAGGACCCATTGACCCTCCATCAAATGGTAAGTCTTATATCCTGGTATGCATTGATTATGTAACAAAGTGGGTAGAAGTTAAGGCCATGAAGCATGCAAGAGATAACAAGGTTGCAAAATTTCTTTATGAGGAGATTTTCACAAGGTATGGAGTTCCAAGAGAGATAGTAACAGATCAAGGGGCTCAATTCACATCAACCCTTGTTGCAACACTAGTTAATGAGTACAACATAAGACACAACAAGTATACTCCTTATCACCCCCAGGCCAATGGCCAAGTTGAGGTGACCAACAGAGAAATTGAAGCTATTCTAGCTAAAACTGTATCTATCCACAGAAAGGATTGGGAAAATAGGTTACTAGAAGCTGTTTGGGCCTACAAAACTACTTGGAAAACAACTACAGGCTCCACTCCATTTGAGTTGCTGTATGGAAAGATAGCCATGACACCCATTGAATTTGAACATAAGACTCTTAGGACTGCAACAAATTTGGGGATGGATATCTCTGAAGCACAAAGAGAAAGAATCATGCAGCTAAATGCTTTGGACGAGGTGAGGAGAGAAAACTTGCATCACACTAAGGTAGTGTAGAATTAGAGAATCAAGTGGCATGACAAATTCATCAAGGACAAGAAATTCCAGCTAGGTGATTGGGCACTGCTCTATGACTCAAGGTATTAGGACAATGCTGGAAAATTGTAGACAAGGTGGCTAGGACCATATGAGGTTGCTAAAGTATTCCATAATGGTGTTGTTTAGCTCACCACTATTGACCTAGTCAGATTCAAGTTGCTTGTCAATGGTCATTTCCTCAAATTATTTCACAAGCCAACATCCAAAGAGGAGTTCCTACAACAATTCACTCAGCATGCAACACCTAAGCTTCCTACAGCTGAAGGAAGTGGACCTAGTGTCCCTCCTTTTGGCTAATTAAGGTATGTACTTGTCATAATAAGGACTTCCAATTCCGTGGGAGTCCATTTCTTCACCCATAAACCCATCCACCCATCCATCTCCACCTTTCTCGCTCTTCCATCACATCACTTCATTCCACTCCACCTCATCCCACCTCATTTTCATTAATTGCTCAACTTATTTCCTAAAAAGGCGAATGGTACTTTCACCACCATCATTGCAATGAATCCTCCACACATTCAGGTATGTGCGCATTAATTGTTATATCTTAATTGTATTTAGTGCATTCATTTAATTGTTGTACATTAATATGGATGTTCACCATAACATGCCATTATTCCCTACCCCTGTCAAATCATCATTTCGCATGTGAGGATACATACCCAAATTTAGGTTGGGGGGAGGAAAAAGATGTGAATACTTTTCCCATGTGTCAGTCCATGCTAGTCTACGTCAACAAAATTTAAATTGAGCAAATTTGGAGTGAGAGGATGAATCACATGTGTGAGGTGACACCAACTGTTGCCGCCATTTCTCTCCATAATAGCTTTCCTTTATTACTCCTTCCTTGCCATTATTGACCCTGTCACAATCTCAAGTTGCAAACAAAAGGTAAAAAGGGAAAATTCAGTTGACATTGGCATTGAAAATTTAGCAAGTGTTGCAGGAAGGAAACCATAGAGTGATTGTTTGATTACAGATAATGGGAGGTGGGTTAATTCAAAATGAACCCATGGTGCACAATGTATTACTACAGAATGCACCCTGCCTAGCTGAATTCAGAAACTGTGGCTGGTTAGAATATTTCATGAAGTTGGATGGTTTTGATGAAGACATTGCACTAGAATTCACCTAGAAATTGTCTGAAGGGAAAGCCACTATAAAAGGGCTGGAAGTATTGGCTACCGAAGAAATAATTGTAGATGTTACAGGGTTGCCGACTGACGGTGAAGATTACCCTGCTTCTAGAGATGCCAGATCAGCTAGGGCTAAATTTATAGAACTAAGAGACCCTCCATTGAGTATAGATAAATAAGGTGCAAAGAGAACCTCTCTGCCTGAGCCATGGAAGCAGATAGCTATTTATGTCATAAAATACATCACCTGTGAAGGTCGCCAGTCAAATCGACATTCTTTGCATTTTAAACTCTTGAATCACATGAGGCACGGGAGGAGGATGAATGTGCCAAACATGCTTTACCACCTTCTTTCAATCATGGCAGCCGAGACTCAGAAAGGTAGGGACAATTTTGTTTCCCACCATTTTCTGATTAAATTGTTAGTTGAGAGGTCTGTGAATGATATGTTCAGAATGTCCTAGGAAGAATTCATAAAAATTGATCGAATTAGACCTGAGCACTTTCAACCTAGGGTTTTACCATAACCTCGTAGGTCTAGCAAGAGATTGAGCATGGCCGAAGCCACTTTTGGTGCTTCAACCTCTGGTGCAGGCCCAAGTGCAAACCCTCCTATAGCAGAAGAAACTGTAGAAATTAGCTCTTCTGGGACAGAGCACTTAGACAAAGAAAGTTCCTCCCTAGATTATGATGATGATGTTCCACTTGGAATCCTAATGAAAACTAGGGTACATAAGAGAGAGGCAGAAATGAGAAAAGGAAAAGATAAAAAGAAGCTGACAGAAAAAGAAGTACCAAGCTCTAGGAAGTGAAAGGTTGACACTGTTCATCCTGTAGCCAAAGAAAAACATGAGAGCCCTCCCAAAAAATCAAGTCCAACTGGGCCAACCTTTGGTATGCCTCTGCAAGAAATCCCTAAGTCTAGAGAAATATCGCAGGAGGACACAAAAGCTCCAATGGGGCAGGTGAATATCAAGGAAGAGGATATATTTAAGACGACAATAAACATAACATTGGTAGATCTTGCTGATATTGCAAAACAAGAGGAGAATCAAGGGTATGAGGAAAATTAGGATTTCCTGCAGCAAGAGATCCTACAGCATGAGTAAGAGCAAGAGTTCCTTCAGTAACAACAAGAACAATAACAATTAGTGCCCCTGCAACTAGAATTGACAGGACAACTTGAATCCTTGCAGTTAGTACTATATGGAGAGCAAGCATCAGTTCCAAGGAAAATGCTGGTAGGAATGCATTAACCCCCTGATTTTTCAATGCACATGGTAGCTATGCATTTATGGAAAGAGATGCAAAGAAGAGAAGAAGAATGGTAGGAGGAAAAATGCAGATTGAAGAAGGAAATTCAAAAGAAAGATGAGGAGATTGAAGAGAAGGATGCAAAAATTGCCACCTTGAAGAAGAATGTGGATGATATGGTAGCCTTGGTACCACATATTTTAGAGTACGAGACCCCTCCAAGGGTCTATGCTCTGCATTTGAAGGAGAAATATCTCTCTTTTAAGCTAGCAAGAATTGTCTCAGGTTTGAACCCTTCTATTGAGACTCCTGTTGAATTTTTCAATGCTTATCGAATTGCTTCCCCTGAAATGAAGAATTTGATGTGTGAGTTTTATTTGCATAATTATGCTGTGACTCAAGACAATGATTGGAATCCACTACTATATGTTGGGGATGTTCAATTAAGGGAATTCATGTCTTGGGTAGAAAATGAGATCATTTGGGGACAACAATATGGGGCTTATAAGCAATTGGAATCCAACATCCCTCTGCCCATCAGGGCTGAATCAAGGAATCCAAGGGACATTTAAAGGGAATGACACAAAATTATTTTCAAACCTAGCTATGGTAATAGGATTATGCCTTGGATAGAAGCAACCTACAGCGAGTATGAGGTGAAGGAAAAAGCAAAAGAGGAAACTATGAGGAGATACGTCTCACAAAGATGGAACAACCTAACTGATGAGCTGAAATAGGTTGAGTCTGATTCCATCCAGAACTATGCTGCAACACTTAAGAGAATTGACATATATATACAAATTGGAAGAACAAAGGGATGATTTTGGCTTCCCCCGACTTTTCAGCCACCCATTTTGATGTGGCCCGTACCAAACTTCAGGTTTTACCACTATGATATTCCTACAGAGAGACAAAAATGGAGCAGATTGGACAGATTGGGAGGATTATATTGGGACCTTGATTCACGGGCAATAAACACTGATGTAGGACAGTTGTCAGTTGCAAATTTTAGAGAATTTACCAAGTAGAAGAACAACTCTTCCCCTGCTGGAGGACCAAAAAAACCTTAGGTTGGGGGGAGTGATGAGCATAGTTTATGGTCTAATTTTGGGTAGAATTTATGATTTATTTGCTAAAGTTGTCATGGACCTTGATGTTAAGTGTTGATATTTTTATGATATTTCCTCAAAACTATAGACATTGGTCCTAACCTTATATCTACAAATTTTTAATGACATTGGCATGTTATATGGACTATCTATATTAATTCTACATGTGGTTAATGAATGTTATTTAAGGAAGTTATAGATATGCAATTATTGTGTGTGCTAACATTGCCATGCAGATATAATTTGAGGATACTAAATTGAAAGACACCACCAGTTGAGCATGCACCATACGTCCTGCAAGGGAATCATTCAAAGGTCAAAGGAGGTCGACGGTAGTAGATTCCCCATGCAAATTGAATGTAACTGCCTTGTAGTGGAATTTATTGTTGTTGAGCAAATATTGGCATTACTACTGTGCTAAATCTGTGGGCACGTCTGACTAGATTCCATGCACATGTAACCGCCTCTCCATTTTCTTTGCTTTCCCTAAAGTGGCATCCTCCCAGTTCATGGAGTTGACTACCTTTCTTAGTTGGTAGTATAAATAAGGATCAGATTCTCCTTCTCGAGAGGTTGTGTGATCTAATATTGTACTTTCATTCTTAGTTTTCATTGATACAGTTACACTGCTCTATTGTACTCATGTTTCTTGATGAATAAAATGAAGTTCTAAGTTTGATCATCTGAGTTTTCATTAGTAGTAGAGGATACTCATCCAAGGGGGCCCACTTGGTGAGTAATCTATCCTTTAGCTTAGTTCTCCTAGTTATTACTTTTTGTTCAGTAATTAGTTAAGAATCTGGCGCTGACTGTTCCTGCAGCCACTAGAATTCCATTCTGTGACTGTTCCTGCAGCCAAAGCAAATAGAGTAGTTTTCTGTTTGTTGTTCAAATTTTCATTTCTATCATGCATTTCAAGCTTAGTATAGTTGTTGGTCGATGTTCAAAATTTATGTTATTCCTTTCCAAGCAATTTACTTTCAGCATTGTGTCTTTCTTAGCTGTAGAATGAAAATGGCCACTTTGAGTTCCTAGTGCACATACTGTGCTGACCCATTTCAAGTTCACATCCCTAGGTTAACAAGTTAAATGCACCTTCATGATGATTGAATAGCTATTCAGTTTAGATGTCCAATCTATGAATCACAATTGTAAGAGCTTAGTTGTTAAATCATTGTAGGAGGCCAACACTATTATGGATGAGCCATAAGGCTTGGAGAAGTTTCATGAGATTAAGAGAAAGGGATGAAAAATATAATGAGCTGCCTCTACAAATGTGGACTCATATTTGTGATCAAAATTGCTCAGATTCCAATTATGTTGCATTTTGCAAAGGTTTTAAGTTTGTTGTTTTAGAGAATTTGGGTTTGAAGCCTGTGTATAGGATTTCTAGAGGAATTAAGGAAATTATAACGCCACTAAAGGTCAAGGAGAATAACAAGCATGATCACAACTAGGGTGATTGGTATTTGCATTCCAATTACATTGTGATCAGGTTTTATAGAGACTTAGTGCAACCCCATTGTTAACCAATTTATGTCTATGAAAAATTAGCATTCATGGAAATAATGTGGTAGCTTGATGCCATGGATAAGGAACACTTTAGGAATGCTAGAAAGGGGTCTCTTTTATCTCCACATTGTTCTTTTTCTTACTTTTTGATCACATCAAAAGAGGGTATTGATAAATTCAGCACTATGAAAAGAAACTATAGGATGAAAATGAAGAAAGTGAGAAATTGTGATCTAGAAGGATTCATTGATAATGAGAGAAAAAATAGAGGAAGATCTGGTTTCTATCATCACTTCCTGTACATTGAAGATGTCCTTAGAAATTTTCCCTTAGATGTTGTTGTTGGTGAGAGGAAAAGGTAGTGGATGAAAATGTGTGGTATTGAAGAAATATTTTTTAAAGAAAATCCATTCTATGTCAGTCCTTATATAGAGACTAAAGATCCCTACAAGAAGGCTATGGAAATGTTGGATGCATATAGGGATGGTACTTTTATTGGAAAGGTTAAGGAAGTTGTAGAGAAAGATAAAGTTTCCAAAAGGGAGCCTGACGCAAGAATAAGGAGCCAACAGGCTCAATCATCAACTTATGGCACCAAAATCTAGCCATTGGAGGGATCAGTTGGTGATCCTTTGGTTGAATATTCAATGGAAACTAAGGGGGTGGAGATGATATGTGGGAATAAATAGTAGACTATGTTCCTACAGAGAATGAAGTGGAGAAAAGGTTCCCCTCCCTTGTGATGGATGATGCACCTGATCCTTTTGTTCTAGATGAAAAAATTGTGTAATGGACATATGATGAAGATGGTGATGATGATGTAAGAGTGAAGGCTTGTAGAGAATTCATGGATGATGATTCTTTCATCCAAACTAAAGAATTCAGAGATTTTTTACTTCAATTTAAAAGAAATGATATAAAAGAAAGGATTGAGAAAGCCAAGGCATAAATATATCCTTCATTGCAAGAAGAGGTTGAGAAAAGGGAAGAAGACAAAATAATGTAGGAGATTTCCCTTATCGCTCCATATAATGGGAGAAGATTAGTAAAGGATAGTGGTATCTTGATACTACCTAGTTGGGATCTTACTTCAACAATTTCCTTGGATGCCATAAGGAGTGATCCAAAGGATTTTATTTTAGAAGAACATTATGATAATAAAGTGTTTGGCTCAGGTTTCAACCCTAAACAATGTACTATGGAAATTTTATCAATGGAACCAAGTATAGGGAAGCCTAGAGTTGTGAAATTAATTGGAGAGATCAAAAGTTATGTTATGGTAAAGAGAGCTACAAAGATAACACCAACACAAGCTTCTAATATTATAGTACATGTAGTAATGTTGAGCACATACACTACAAAGATATCTGATGAAAGATATGATAGGTTGCTGGACAAGTTTAACAAGCTCTTGAATGAGTATAATAAGATGGAAGCCATTGCTACTTAGGAAAATGCAACACAACAAGATTTAACACCTCCCACTCCTAGACCTACATTTTCATCACAAGATAGGGAAACATTATCTTGTAGAGTTAAGAGTTTGAAGGAGGAATTGCAGATGGAAAGGGAAAATGTGAAGGACAAGGTAGAAAATTCAAGAGTTGTAGCAGAAATAATTGATGATTTCTTAGGGCATAGGATCTCTCAAATTTTGCATAAGTTAGATGATATATGGAATGTATATAAGAGCATTCATGTGGCCCATCAAAGGTACACTCAAGTACATAATACCTTTCAAAATGTTTTGAGAAAATGGAGTACAAGGGTTGGTGCTCTCAAGGAAATGATACCAAACATGAAAGATGATCTTGATGCACCTACACACCTTTCAAAATTGGTAAAGGAAATTGGTTTTTTGAGAGCGATATCAAATTTCCATAGTAAGTTAGGTGTACAACTCCAAATAAAGATAAAAATATTAGAGAATTGGAAGGACGGGGAGTTCCAAAGATTTTGAGTGATGAGGGGGTACAAAAATATTTCACTACATGGAAAGAAGAGTTGGGACATTTGTTCCCTTGCTTCAAGGAAGTTATTCACCTCACTAATTATATAGCTTTGAATAATTCCATTGATGATATGACTAGAATTGAGGTGAATTTGGATGTGTTTATTAAAGAGGCCAAAATATTAATTGATGCCAGATATAATCTATATAGTTCCAAAGTGCAGAGGTTATTGGATACTGAATGACCTGCCGAGGAGGAGTACAATGCATGGTTCAAAAAATTTACAAATTAAGCCTTAGTTAAAGTATTGATAAAATTGTATCATCCAGGTTTGGAAGTTGTTGATGTTGATGTGGAAGCTGCTTCACTCTCTTTTCTTGTTTTTATGCTTTACGTTCTACATTTTTGAAAGCATGTGAAAGGAATGTTTTCTCATGGAACAAGTATCTTCTTTAGCAAAAGTTCCTTTTGGAAGGCAAGAATATCTTCATCAATGAATGAAAATAGTTTTTATCTCATATGGATATTTCCCCCATAGAATGAAAATATAATAGTTTTTTGGAATGTAATTGTAATTGTTAAATGAATATATGACAAATGTCAATTGGCTCGAAGCTTGTTTGCTACCTTGTTTTTATAAAAAGGAATTCAAGGCCATTGACAAGGTTGTTGATTGATATCCACAATAAATTTTGTAATAGATAGTACATAGAATAGAAGTCGAGTCTGTATCTATATTTTTGAGTCTTTACTTTTTGCAAGTTTAATGTTGTATAACAGTGCTAGCATTTTAATACAAGAATAACACGATTCTCGAGTCAATTATTTCCTTGTCTATTCTTTATATGAATTATCAATGGAAATGATAAAAGTTCTTTTTAATGATCTTTATTATGTTCCAATGAATGTATTATTTTATCTTTATGCTAGTTTAAAGAATTAGTTAAATCACTTTGATAGAATCATAGATTTATGTATCTTAAATACAAGGATATGATTATGAGTTTTGGTTCATAATATTTGAGTATAATGTTGTAATGTAGTTTTGTAGAAGCTCTATGATGCTGGGTTTTAAGATGCTGTTATTCATCATGGTTTGTGTTAAATTAGACTCCATACCCTAGTTTAAGGCACTGGTCTAGGAGATATACGTACATTGCATATTCATGATCTCTTACAAACACTACATTCAAAATAATTAAACCTTTATTTTTCTATTTAAATGTATGTCAAGATGAAGTTTGCTATGCTCTGCTACTTATGAAATGATTAATGTTTAAAGATACTGCCAAATATTTACATTATTTGAATTTTAAAGCAATTATGTGTAGAGCATATTTGTTATTTACAATGTACAATATTAATTAGCACAAATGATCTTAATTTCATTGTGTGGGATCACCCTCCCAGTTCTTGCAGAGCCCAAAGTGAAGGAGGAAGGTTATTGTAGCTTTCACTTTATCATTGGCCAATCCCTCCAATTAGCTAGCCATTGGAAAATGGAAATTCCATAGGCTATTTGTGAGATCAGTTAGGTATTTAAAAAACACCAAAAAATTAGTGACTCTATAGGTGATAACTTGTGCAAAGTCTCTAGTTCAAGATCAAGCTTTAAACTTAGAGGCATACATTTTGTAAATATGTGTTCATCCACGAGATATTTCATTAATTTGTCTTGCCATTTTTCAAATTGAAGTTATTCTACCAAAGATCCAAGAAACATTTATGTTTCTTTGTCATATTTTCATTAGATTGTTAGGGGTTTGTCTCAAGAGTCTCTGTGCTCATAAATTCCTTCAAATCTATTTGAAATTCATGAATATTTTCACAATTCCCATTAATTTGGGTGGTGAATCTGAGTCTCTATGCTAGTGCATTGAATTCATCATAAGAAGTGAGAAGAACAAAAGAAAATAAGTTGCAGAGAAGAAATGAGGCAGACTAGAGCTCACATGAAGAAGCATCCTAATGAAAAGTTGAAAGGTGAACTCCAAAAGACTCCCAAACAATCATGGAAACAAAAGGATACCAATTCAAGTAAGTCTACCCCACATCCTATTCCTGAACCTTCTCATTATTGTATCAACAATCATAGTAGTCATGAGAGCCAACAAAAATTTCTAGGACTAGATTATGAAGATGAAGAAGATGTAACTAAAAAATCAGTTGTAAGCATACATAAGTCTAGGCCTAGGCAAGGAAGAAGTAGGAGTAGGAGTATTCAACATAATATTACTTCTACAAATGCTAGTTTTGGTGGTCTTTTTCCCCCACTTCAAATGGTTATTCTCCTTTGCCACTTGATCTACTAACTAGATTCACTGACAATGCTCAGAAACTTATAGATTTGTTAGATAATATCAGATTCTAGACTTACCCTCCCAAATCCTAATGAGGTTTTTGGTGAAATTAATACTCTCCAAAAAGAAGCTCAAATATAGAATGAGATAAGGAAGTAAAGGGAAAAGGAGAGGGAGGAGAAGATTAGAAATGTTGTAATTGAGAGAGATATGTTAAAGAAGAGAGTGGAGCAAATGAAATTCAAGAATCAAGAACTTGAATTAATTCCCACTGCTACCATAGGCCTTGTCATTTTTGAAATCCTGAAGAATCAACATGATCCCATAAAGAATACAAATACCACTACTTGGACCATTTCCATGGTTACAAGTACTGTTGCTCCACATAATACATCAAGTTTCAAGAACCAAGGTGTTGACAAAGGAAAAAAACCTATGAAAAATTTGGTCAGTAATGAAGGTGCCTCATCTCAAAAGGCTCTGGTGCCTAATAAGTCATAAACAATGGAATCCAAATTGAGAAAGGAAAATTAGGAACTAAGGAAGGAATTGGAGAGAATGCAAATCTTGGTAGACAATACTGAGATGCAAAAGAAGATTGACTTCTTAAAATCTTCATAACTTATTGGAAATTACACAACATATAGTTCACAAGATCCCACATGTTCCTCATCATAGCCTACACCTACAATTGAGATAAACACTTTGACAGGCTGTTGTTGGGTCCTAACACTTTAGTGAATAAACACATCAATATATCGACCGGGAAATGTCCAACGACTGCATGCAATAGAGGACATCTCAACTTCTCTCTTAAGCACTAATCAATTGAATAAAAGTTCTAAGCTAAGGGGCCTCTAATATTAAAATTTATAAATCATCTATCTAGAAAGCGGGAAAATAACTCAAATCAGAAAACAGAAAACTAAGAATCTAAAAAACATCACCATTAAACTAGAAAGCATGGAAACAATTAATCTAAAGAAAGCATAAATTGCTGAAGAAGTAAAGCATGTAAAGAAATTAGGAAACATCTATCTAATGCAAAAGATAACAAGCCAACTGCTAATCATAAAACCATTAATTAGAATCAACTGAAGAAAGGTGCTCCAGACATTCAAATGTTAAGCTCAGAAACTACAGACTCAGTTGCAACCTACAGGCTTGACACTAGCAGTATAACATGTACTCATGAAAATGAAATGAAAACTCAACTATTATCGACTAAAAGAAAATACAGAATAGGAAACAAAATACTTATCTATCTATCTATCTATAACCCTCGAGTGGCCAGCTCTCGGGTGTGACTACAACTACTTTAGATCACATGCACTGGAAAAATATCTCTATTAATTCATTCCACATATGCATCCATATTACACAGTAATTCAAAGAGTGGCGGGAAAAATCATAATCATATGGTAGTTTTTACTCAAAGACAAATTGGCAGCATAATGACCATCTTGTTTATTGTTTGTAACAGTTACATATTTATATGAAAAATGACTAACAAAAATCCTATTTTTTAGTTGATCAAGTCTTTCAACAAATTTCCCATAGTAAAAGGGACTTTAAAGCCCATGATATACAAAATTATAAAGGGACTTTAAAGAGGCTTCACATGAGCCATAAAGTTTTTGAAACTGGAAAATAACAGAATTATAAAGACTCAGCCAAAATGTGTGCTCCTGGAATTCCGGTGCCCGCTCACTGGTTTTCAAAAGTGTCAAGATTCATATTCATTTCCCTTCTGACTGGAATGTGATTGGGAGTGGAGTTGACCTGCGAAATTCTTGAAGACTAGACCATTAAATCAACATAAGTTAGTTAAATTTGATCAACTCTAAGAAATAAAGTTTGTACGCTTATTCATAGAAGGAGAGCACTTATTTTTGCTAAAGGTAATCAATTGGCAAGGTTATTAAGGCTGAAGGGTTTAGATTTACATATTGAGCCCATTATTCTAATGAGGTTATTTTTACCTCATCATTTCCTCCCCTTCCTAAGTTCGATTAGGTCCTCCTGCTCTCTGGTGTGTCCCCTGCCCATCATTCCTTCTATTCATTTCCTCATACTTAACACTGAGATCATACACATCATCTGCCTCTATGTCTAATATATCTAGATTCCTCAAGAATCCCTGATGAAAAGTGACCCTTTGTCACCAACTGGCAAAACTATCCTCACTTTGGTCCAAGTTGGTATATACTAAAGGTGGCGGTGAAAGAAGTAAGGGAGGTTTGTACCTCATACCAATCTAGTTGATCTTTAATTCCTCCAGAATTTTGGCCAAAGATACTGCTCTTCCATAGGACCATCTGATATTAAGAGGTGAAATTATTTCCCTCTTTTTGAGATGCATGGGAATAGGGGTATACCTTTCTTCACATGCATGCCATGCTGGTCCTATTAAATGTGGCTCTTGTTCTTGAAAGTAATCATGACACAACCTGAGATTGTTATTATATATGACCTGTACTTTCTGTTTACTTTTGACACCCAAAAAGTGTTTCTTGAAAGAGAGAGGATTCCTATGAGGGTATCTCATCTATAACCCTACAGTCTTTTCTACCTGAGCATACTCTCTGGATCTTTCTTTCCAGTGAAGTTGATGTTTCATAGTGGACAAGAATGATCTTAATTCTACTTCCCCCACAAATAAGTTAATAAATAAATCTGTATACTTTTCTAAGAGAAAATTGTGAACAAAGAACTCACACAACAAATTCTGTGATTTAGGGAGTGACTCAACAAATACTTTTACAAATTCATTGATATCAAGGTCATGAGGCTGGTTCTGGCGAATTCTTTGAAATTTCCATCTTAAAATCTGCTCATTAAGAAACATGGAGTATAGCCTAGATAGTCTTCTACAGGCTAATAGAAATTCACCAATTTCACAGGCATCCTTCTTACCCCTATATGCCTAATGGAAAGATTCTTTTAACATGACTAATTCCCTCTTTAACCTATTATTTTCAAATTCCACATCCTTCAAGAGGTAACAATGCTCTATCCATTTCATTAGCATTGGGGGAATATGTACCTAGAACCAGTCTATAACAATAGGTTCAATTTGTGTCCCCTTTGATTCCATGATTGATTGAGTGTCACTCTCCTACAAACTTTGTTCTAGCTCCATAATTTTACTCACAGAGGCATTTAACTCAATTTACTGTCGATTCTTTTCTTCTTTGAAGGCACTAAATAATTGCATAAAATTATTTTTCAAATCTTGAATACATTTTTCCTTTTCACACAGAGCATCCTGATTCTGCTTACCTTGCTGATTCCATTGTTGGATATGGAATTGTAGCTGCTCAATAAGCTTGTCTTTTTCCTCCATTTGCATAGTCAACTTGGCAACTTCTTGATTTCTTTTATGGACAATAGCAGTTTGCACCTCAATTTCTTCTTTTTGTTGATTAATTTGTGCCTCGTCATCTTGCAACCTAGCTCTTAACCCTTCAATTTCTATATTTAGCTTTTCTAATTCCTCATTTCTCTGACTAGATTCTTCATCCCCTATATCCACAGAAAAGAATGTGTGAGGAATTTCTTCATCAGGATGAGGCACATTTTCTTCTTTGTTGTCCTCAGGAAGGGAGGAGTGAGACACTTCTTCCTCTTTTTCATCAATATGGGGTGCATTTTCTATTTTAGTGCTCTCAGGAAGCACTTCTTCTATCTCTTTTGTATTCTCAGTATGAGGCATACTTCCTTATTTAGTTTCTTTAGGTAAGGAGGAGCAAGGAATTTCTCCATCAATATGAGGTACGTCTTCTTCTTCATCGGTATCCATAGAGAAAGATGCATGAGGAGTTGCCTGAGGCACTCTTTCCACAAATTCAGGTATACTTTCCAACCTGTTAAGGAACTGAGAGAATTCTCCCACAGGTTCATCTTCATTCTGCTCTAAGTGTGGTGATTGTGTTCTTTCCCTTTCCTATTCTTTAGGTGATAGGGCTTCTTTGTTCTTTTCGTTGGGAAGTTCATCCCCTTGCTCTTTTGTTTCATCTATTGCCTCATTATCAAGTGGATTATCAATTTCTACCACCTTTATTGGAGTCATGGCCTTTTTCCTTTTTGAACTACTACCTATATCTTGGGGTTCGATTTCACTAGCGCTTGAAGATAACCGTTTACTCCTTCATAGAGGAGGAGTTATTTGAAAAATAATTTTACTTCATTTCTTCTTCTTTTGAGGGGGTTCCTCGTCTTCTCTGGAATGTACAATTCCCACCTCCCATTCCTGTCCTAGGGTTTGTAATTCATCTGGCAAGGTTTCTGGTGGATCACCGCCGAGAGCTGTGGAGGTACATTGGGATTTAGGGGCACCTAATGCCTCTGAGGAGGGTTCCTCTATAGACTGTTCCTTTTGTTTAGAGGATTCTCCTTCCTCGAGTGGCATCCCTGACTCTTCATTCTCAAATTTTCGTAGAAACCTTTCCTACTTTTTCTCTGGCTTATGGCGGAAATGGGATTTACATATTAATTGTATCAAACCATGATGCTTAAGGGGCCCCATCCCAATTTTATACTTTTCTATCATAGAGGTGACTGAATGGAAGAGAAAAGCTAGTAAATTTACCCTAAGAGTAGGGTCCTCAATGTCGTGGCATAAATGAGTCAGCAGGCAGAAAGGGGGTCCCACTACTGTAGTCATTTGTCCCTCACAAGTGAAATATTTAATAATCCAAGCTGCAGCAGACCTCTAGGGTTCTGGAATAGACATTCTATGAATTCCCTTATTTTTCCCTCTGGTGTTTATGGTCATTACAGGTTGGGGTTCCCCTTCCCTATGGAACAATTCTATTAAATTTTGATAAGTGACATGGGTATCTTCATTTAAATGAGTTCCTTTATTCTTAAGACCAGAAAGACGAGCAAGGACTTTCGTACTTACCTGGAATGGTTTTTCGCACTCCGCAGTCTTCCCATCAAAAAATTCTCAATGAATTCCTTCACCAGCTACTCTGTGTGCCCTTCAAATTGTTTCATGAAGTCCAGTCATCCAACCCTTTGAAATAAAACTGCTATATTACTTAATGCCAACAATGGCACTACAAAAGTTGGGTCAGACTTTTTCTTAGCACCTCCCATTTCCTTTGTTCCCTGGTGAAATTTTACAGAACTTTGGAATGCTTGATTCTCTGAATTACAGACAAAAAAAGAGTTCTACATCGATATAATCGATGAGGAAAGAATTAATTACCAGCTTGCTTGTCACCTTACTGCATAATGATGACAACCTTTCATGGGGAATTTATAACTGCTGTCGTACTCTTACTAGTCATGTAAAGGAAACAAGTTTCAAAGTTACAAGGGGAATTATGCCAATTAATTAACCTTTATTCAAAATAAATTTGCACATACCTTAGGTCTTGTCGTTAAATCAAACATCATTTACTTGTGCTAACGTAATTGGATAGTCACATGGTTGGCAAGGGTGGCATCGGATAATAATGGTATGGATGGGATGGTTGAAGTAATGGCAGGAATTATTATGACAAAAAGGTGTCATAATAATCTTATTTATTATGGAAATATTTGATGTGATGCAGTGGAATAATCATAAGGGGTGGATCTCAAAGTGGCATTAAAGGATGGGCATGCACGAAACTTAGGAAAAATTAAAAAAAAAATTGGAAAGACAAAATTTATACAAAAATATAGAGCATTATCAAGTAATGCACCTGAAGTAGAGAAGAAAAGAGTTTTAGAATTATTATAGAAAGATGTCATTGGAATAGAGTAACAAGATTGAGGATTCCAAGATTTCCGGAGCATCGTCAAAAGATGCAGCCAAAGCAACAACCAAAATTTCTGGAGCATTGTTGAAAGATGCAGCCAGAGCAACAACCCAAAATTTCTAGAGCATCCAAACAGTATTTTGGAGCATCCGACCATAATTCCGAAGCATCGCTGAAAATATGCAGCTAGAAGAGAAACAACAAAATTCTGGAGCATCGCTGAAAAGATCTAGCCAGAAGAGAAACATAAATTTTTTGGAGCATCACTGAAAAGATGCAGCTGGAAGAGAAACAAAAGAATTTCGGAGCATCGTTGAAAAGATGCAGCTGGAAGAGAAACGACAAAATTCTAGAGCATTGTTGAAAAGATGCAACCGGAAGGAAAAAAAATGTGATATCTTGGCCTTGACTTTCCAAAGCACCATTGAGTGATGCGTCATAATGCAGGATCAGGACGAGACGTGGAACCAATCTATTGTGTAGATTTTGGAGCATTGCAGAAACAATTCCGGAGCATCACAACAACAATTCTGGAGCATCGTAGCAGCTGTGCTAGTAGATTTCAGAGCATCACGACAAGGTGTGTCAGAATTGGGTTCGCCAAGAGATGAAGTCTTGCAAAATATAAACAAAACTTTAGCCAAGTCCAAATGGTGGAATTGATGAAGAAATTGAAGAAATTTTTCAGAAATGAAATGATTTTTTTTTTGGCAGGTTTATTTGTTTAACAACTATATTGACCCTACCACAACAGAGTTAATGCAGTGGGTTTCTCCTTGTTTTTCTACCATTTTTGTAAACTCCTCTTTGTTAACGGGTTTATGGTATATGCGTAATTGATTCCCATTAACCAGAAGAGTTCTAGTGTCACCATCAATTGGTTTTAACTGGACTGAACCATTAGCAAACACTTCAGAAATCTCGCATGGTCCAAGCCAGTGTGTCCTAAGTTTCCCTTAGCAATCCTTGTATTTGGAATCAAACAATAATTCCCAATCCCGAGTATGGAATTCTTTTTCTTTGATATGTTTATCATGCCATACCTTACGTTGTTGTTGGACCAGTTTAGTTTGATGGACGGTGTCCAAATGGAGTTCGTCCAGTTCACTAAGCTGTAAGACTCTCTCAATTTGAGCTCGTTTAAGATCCATGCCCAATTCCATGGCCATCCTAAGGGTTTGGAGCTCAAATTCAATGGGCAAGAGGGGCTTCTTCCCAAAGACTAACTCATAGGGGATATAGCCAGTGGTTGACTTCCAAGTTATGTTGTAGGTTGAGACAACTTCTAGTAGTTTCCTAGCCCAATCTTTCCCTCTTGAAGAGACCGTTTTTTTCAAAATATTCTCCAGATCCCTATTAGTGACCTCAACTTGTCCATTTGCTTGTGGGTGGTAGGGTGAAGACTTCTTGTGACTTACTTGGAAGTGATCTGTGAATACCAATAGGACTTTAGACATAAACTGGGGGCCTTGGTCTATAACAATTATTCTTGGAGCCCCGAATCTTAGAAAGTTTCTGTTATAAATAAATTCAACTACTTGCTCTTCCCTAGCAATGCGTAGTGCTTGCACTTCCTCCCACTTAGTCATGTAGTCAGTACAGACTAGAATATACTCTTTTCCTTCTGAAGGAGGGTCTATGGGGCTGATGAAATCCAATCCCCATTTTTCAAATGGTTCAATGACTACTTGAGGTTGCAAGGGCATTTCGTTGGATGCAGTTGGTCTTCCTACCCTTTGGCATTCATCACACCTGCGAACATACTTCTTGACGTCCTTATGAATTGAAGGCCAATAGTATCCTACTCCCAGAACCTTGTGAGTTGTCCTTTTAGTAGAATAATTCCCTCTAGAAGGGTCATTATGACAGGCCCTAAGGATACTGTAAGTCTCATCTGCCCTAACACACCATCGCAAAACCATATTGGGTCCACATCGAAACAAGATTCCATTAATCCATTTAAAAGGGGCACTCTCTCTTATGAGGCATTTCTTCTGTTTTGACGAAAAATGAGGTGGTACTTCTGTGGTGGCTAAGTAATTTACAATATCAGCAAACCAAGGAGTTTTAGTGGAGATGGTGAATAGATTTTCATTTGGGAATTCATCCTGTACCAGAGAAAAATCACCATCATGTTTTATCCAGGATAAGAAGTCTGCGACTACGTTGGAATTCCCTTGTTTGTCAACAATTGTCACATTGAACTCCTGGAGGAGGAGTAACCACCTGATTATCCTTGCAGTTACCACCGATTTATTCATGAGATACTTGATGGATGCATGGTCTGTGTGCATTGTAACTTTGTATCCTATGACATAATGTCTAAATTTCTTGATGGCGTGCACTACAACCAAGAATTCTTTCTCTGTTGTTGTGTAATTCTTCTCTATTGGCATAATATTTTTGTTGATAAAATATATAGCATACTTCCCTCCATTCTCATCTTATTTTCCTAGAACCGCTCCAATGGCATCATCATACGCATCAGCATAAATTTGAAATGGAAGGTTCTAGTTAGGTCCTCGTAGGATAGGGGCAAAGATGAGTTTCTCTTTGATAGTTTCAAATGAGGATTGACACTCGGGTGTCCAAATGAAGTCAAATTTTTTCTGAAGGAGAGGAAACATCAGGGCTACAATTTTGCTAAAGTTTTCTATGAACCTTCGGTAGTATCCAACATGCCCTAAGAAACTCCCAACATCAGTCTAATTTTTTGGGATCTCAAGTTGTTGTATGACTTCGATTTTCTTGGAATCAACCTTAATCCCTTCGGCTGAAATATGATGTTCTAGCACTATTCCTTGGTCCACCATGATTAAGCATTTCTCGTGACTGAGGGACAACCGATGATCCTCACACCATTTTAACACTTTGTCTAGATTTGTGAGGGCTTCATTGAAAGTTGAACCATATATAGTGAAGTTGTCCATATAGACTTCCACACTCATTTACCAGCTTAGAAAATATAGCCAGGATGGCCCTCTGAAACATGGAAGTAGCATTACATAACCTAAAGGGAAGAACCCTATATGAAAATGTCCCCCAAGGGCAGGTAAAGGTCATCTTATCCTGGTCTTCGACTGCTACTTGTATCTAGTTGTATCCACTAAATCCGTCCAAAAATGAAAAATATTTTCTCCCAGCCAAGTTATCCAACACTTGGTCCATGAATGGCAGGGGAAAATAATCTTTGCGTGTCACTTTGTTGAGCTCCCTATAATCTACACACACTCTCCACTTCCCATTCTTCTTTGGAACTACAACCAAGGGTGACACCCACTTGCTGTCAGAAATTGGGTAGATGAATCCTACCTGCAAGAGTTTCTCAATCTCAATTTTAAGGATGTCTTTGAGGGAAGGATTGAGTCTCTGTTGTGGTTGGCGAACAGGTCGAACATCCTCAGTATAGATATGGTGTGTACACACACTAGGGTGTATTCCTCTCATATATTTATAGTCCCAGGAAAACGCTTTAGATCTACTCACCAGGGCATCAAACAGTCTTTGTTCTTCCGTCTCAGACAACCAACTATTGATGTTCAAAGTTTTTCCTAGTAGCAACATAATAGTTTTGACTCCTAGGTAATTGGATGTGATAGTGTGAATGGGCCTTCTTAGTGTGTTAAGTGGACAACTGTGTAGTACAATTTTATGAAGTCGAGCAACATTTGCAAAGAAATGGAAAGTTTTTGGAACTAAGTTCATCAAAGGGCAAGGCAATCCAATAAACTTAGCATCATCAAATTCTACTTGATCTGTGTTGATTGGGGGTCCTAGGATTTCTTCTATGTTTGACATCTCTTCACTACTAGAGTCTTGCAATACCTTCCACGCCGTTCTCTAATTTATCCTCTAATTCTTCACTGTGTTGTCTAATGACTACCATGGCCAGTGAAGTCAAATTTTCCTATCCAGTAGGAATTTCTGGTTCATCAACCCATGCTTTGCTATGTTCAGCAGGCTTTGCAGGAGGATACAAAAACAACTATTTTCTATTAGATCCATGGGAGATGGTCATTCCTCCCTCCCTGCAGTCAATGTTGGCTACAACTGTAGCCAACCATGGTTGTCCCAGAATTATTGGATAACTTTCTTTGGGTGTAAGGGATTCAATTATCTGGAAATCCATTGGATATTCCCATCCATCCACCTTGACAAGAACGTTTTCAATGATGCCTTTGGGAATAGCTATGGATTGATTTTCCATTTGTAGGACTATAGTTGTGGGGTGTAGATCAGTAAATCCTAATTTTTCCATCACATCAATAGTCATTACGTTAATGGTTGCTCTGAGGTCCACTAAAGCGTTGGGTATTGCTACCTTATTAACTATTACTATTATGAGTGGACTCCCTGGGTCATCATATTTCAGAGCAGTGATTGTTCCAACCAACAAATCAGCTAGGTATCTATTGATATGGATAGTGTTGATTCATTTTTGCTTCCTCCCTAGAGTTTTGATGCACAACTATTTAATCAACTGGTTTAACTTAGGGATCTCTTTAATCGCTTGTAACAAGGGAACTTCAATCTGCAGTAATTTAATTTCCTGTATTAATTCAGTTTCCATAGGTGAAGTTGTTTTTGGAGAATTTTTATAGAAATTGGTTTCAATCACTCTGGAAAAGGGGCTTTGGTGTTGTCTTTAGGCACAAGATTTCTTATAACTTTAGTTGGAGACTGACCCTCCTCCTCCTGAGGTAGGTCCGGAACTCCTGTTGAAGATGGCGGGTCACGCTCATGTTGCGTAGTGTCTAGGGTTTCTTCGTCGGGCGTAGGTGTTATTTTTGTTTCCTCAACATACTTCTTGATAGGTTCATCTATGATTTATTTGATAGTCGGTTGCGAAAGTGTTTTACCACACCTCAACTGTAGGTTTCCACAATGTATTGCGTTGATTCCGGTGACATTGTCTTGTTCAGCGGAATACACCAGAGTGTTTTGATGATTGTTCTTTGGATTAGGGACTAGTTGTGTCAGAAGTGGAAATTGGTTAAATTGTTTAGTTTGTTGAGTGTTCTGGGGAGGTGGTAAGAGAGTCTGTTGAGTAGGCATCCTCCTGGGACCAGAATAAAACTGATGCTAGGGTTGATTCCATTGAGGAATGGGATTTTTGGGGTACCACTGTTGTTGAGACTGGTGGGGCCACTGAGGGTTACCCCAAGATTGGTTTGTCCAGTCCGGTGGTCCCCAAGGATAGGTTCCCTAGTTAGAGGGTATTGGCGATGGTGCCTAAGGCTAGGGTGCTGCCCATTGATTATTGTTCCAATTTGATTGGGGCCACTAATTAGAATTAGAATTTTGGCCATAGGAAAAATTACCTCTAGTTCTTTGGTTGACAACGTTCACCTCTTCCTCAACTAGAGTTGTTCTTTTCTTGGAATTTTTGATGTCATTCAATAGCTCACATTGATCAGTGGGGTGGTTCTTGTCACATACTTGACAAATGTCAATCTTGTCAACTTTGTACAAGGCACACTATTTGAGCAAATGTTTGTTTCAACACCTAGGGCAATAAATAGACAAGGTCTCAGGATTTCTGGTTTTAGCTTGTATTCCGTCTAAGGTGGTGTTTAGTTGGAAAAGAATGTCAGTCTTGAAATTGGCCAATTCCTCACAAAGTTTATTTATGTCATTAGAACCACGTAAGGGGGTGGACTTCCTAATACCTCCACGAGTGCGGGAGAAGTCCCGACACAATTCTGTTATTTCTTCCAGTCTCAGTTGGGACACATCTCCTTTTCCCATTAAGTCTAAACTCCTCTGAGCTTCATCATCAAGACCTTTTAGAAATAAGGTCTTTAAAATATCGATACTTATGACTTCTCCACTGTAGCATTTGGACAAGAAGATAAACCTATCTAGGTAATCTTCTAAACTTTCATCCTTATTTTTCCTTATTTTGAACAGTTCTTCTTTTCTATCACTCACCCTGTAGTAACTTTGGTATTTCTACAGAAAATACAGACTCCATTTCATCCCAAGAGGTTATCGACTGATAAGGTAGCCCCATAAACCAACACATAGCTGAGTCTTTCAGAGTGGAAGGGAAAAGTTTTAGTTTTTGATTATCATTCTTATAGTCATATGTTTGACACAAGACTTTGAATTCAAATAGGAACTGATCAAGGTCCTCAGTACACAAACCTTGAAAGGTTGGTAAGAAGGCTAGCGAGATATTTTTCATTGTCGTGTATTCATTTGCATCAATAGCAATGAGTTAAGTGAATGTGCATGGTGGGGGGTCATCATTGTTGTGGTTATTTTTGACATTTCTACAGTCACCCATGGTGTTGAAAGGGATGTGATCCTCTTCCACAACTTGCTCAGTGGCAGGAGGTTCAAGAGTTTGCAAAAGAATATGCTCCTTGACCACTATTCGTTCTCTTTTTGGGGTATATGGGAAGGTCTCAGGTTGACCCTATTCGGTCAATTCCTTTGTAAGTTCTTGGTCTGAGTTTCCTTCCTCCCTACTTGTTGTTGGTACGTCGAGTGGGGGGGGGTTTTTGGTATGAATCTTCTGTGGGGGCCTCATTTCCTGACCATGCAAAAAAGAAGCCAAAGAACTATTCCTATCCCCAAGAGAGGTATTCAAGATATCTCCTACTAACACTAGAAAAATGGCTTCTACGACAATGACACCAAAAAGTGTCAGGTTGTCGTTAGGTCCTAACACTTTAGTGAATAAACACATCAATATATCAACTGGGCAGTGTCCAATGGTTGTATGCAATAGAGGACATCTCAACTTCTCTCTTAAGCACTAATCAATTGAATAAAAGTTCTAAGCTAATGGGCCTCTAATCTTAAAAGAAATAAATCATCTATCTAGAAAGTGAGAAAATAACTCAAATAAAAAAATAGAAAACTAAGAATCTAAAAAGCATCACCATTAAACTAGAAAGCATGGAAACGATTAATCTAAAGAATGTATAAATTGCTGAAGAAGTAAAGCATGTAAAGAAATTAGGAAACATCTATCTAATGCAAAAGATAATAAGCCAACTGCTAATCATAAAACCATTAATTAGAATCAACTGAAGAAAGGTGCTCCGAACATTCAAATGTTAAGCTCAGAAACTACGGACTCAGTTGCAACCTGCAGGCTTGACACTAACAGTATAACATATACTCATGGAAATGAAATGAAAATTCAAATATTATCGACTAAAAGAAAATACAGACTATGAAACAAAATATTTATCTATCTATCTATCTATTTATAACCCTCGAGTGGCCAACTCTTTGGTGTGATTACAGCTACTTCAGATCACATGCACTGGAAAAATATCTCTGTTACTTCATTCCACATATGCATCCATATTACATAGTAATCAAAGTCTGGCAGGAAAGCTCATATTCATATGGTAGTTTTTACTCAAAGACAAATTGGCAGCATAACGATCATCTTGTTTATGGTTTGTAACAGTTACATATTTATATGAAAAATGACTAAGAAAAATCCTTTTTTTTAGTCGATCAAGTCTTTCAACAGATTTCCCATAGTAAAAGGGACTTTAAAGCCCATGATATACAATATTAAAGAGGCATCGCGTGAGCCATAAAGTTTTTGAAACTGGAAAATAACAGAATTATAAAGGCTAGGCCAAAACGTGTGCTCCTGGAATTCCAGCACCCGCTCACTAGTTTTCAAAAGTGTCAAGATCCGCATTTATTTCCCTTCTGACTGGAATGTGATTGGGAGTGGAGTTGACCTATGAAATGCTCGAATACTAGACCATTAAATCAACATAAGTTAGTTAAATTCGATCAACTCTAAGAAATAAAGTTTTTACACTTATTCATAGAAAGAGAGCACTTATTTTTCCTAAAGGTAATCAATTGGCAAGGTTATTAAGGCTGAAGGGTTTAGATTTACATATTGAGCCCATTATTCTGATGAGGTTATTTTTACCTCATCAAACTTCATCTCATATAGGTCAGTCCATCCCTACCTCCTAGCCTCTAAATACAAATAGAAATAAGCATATCTACAGCTAGTTCGATGATAGGAATGTGAACCACAATGTTGGGGGAGATGGGAACAATAGACACACTAAAAATAAAGAAAACCAATTTCATAAGAGACCTTTGTAGTTGGAAAGGTATAGATAGTTTTGTTTTGATGGGATACCTAGTTTCCCAAATCCCATCAATAATGATATCAAGGTTGTGTTGAATAAATTCACTGGAAATAATGCATTGTCTAGTGAGGATCATTTGAGGACTTTCCTAAATCTACTTGATGATTATGAAGTGGAGCATGAAGATGTGGTAATAAAATTGTTTATGCAATCACTGGTTGAGGATGCAAGAGACTGGTACAAAGGCCTACCAAAGGCTAGTATTGGATCATGGGGAGAGTTTAAAATGGTTTTCAGTGAACAACATGGTGACAAGACTGATCCTAGGTTTATGCTCAATGAGTTTAACAATATCACTAAAGGACAAAATGAAATGGTGTCAGATTTTAACATCAGATTCCAAAAGGCCATGCATAGAATCACCACCCCATTTGAGATTAAATGATCAAGTATGTTTAGTTACTTATTTTAATGCTTTTGACTCAAAAATGAGTTATCGCCTAAGAGATAAATACCCTCAAAGTTTGAGGGATGCTTTTAAAATTGTATTTCATATATAAAATAATAGAAAAGCTTCGGGCAAGGTGAGAAGAAGAGAGGATGCTAAGATTCTTAAGAAACCTAAGGATAAGTAGGAAAAGGATTCCACATTTGATGAAAAATAGGACAAGGTGATGAGCACCTTGAAGGATATAAATTACAATGTTGCAAAAAATGAAAAATGACTTGGAAATGAGAAAAACACATTTCCAGAAAAATGAGAGGCCTCCAAGACTCCAAGATTACCCTTGTAATACCAATTGGAAAAATGGAAAGCCAATCCAAAATAATCAGAAAAACACACAAGGGAAAGTTCCAGCTAATCCATTACAAAATAATTCTACTAATTTCATTGATGAGACCCCTTGGTGTGTGGTTTGTCAATTGCATCATCCCCCTCACCAATGTGTAGTTGCAAAATTATTATAAGGTGAATAAAATGCATCTGGTAGTTATTATCCTTCTCATGACCATGATGTAGAGATAAATGTGAGTATGAGAAGATCTAATTTTTCTGATGGTGAGTGTTCTTCCAAAGAATAATCTCATGAAGTTGATGTGGATAGTCAAAGACATAGAGCAAGTGTATACCATGAACAAGTTTTTTTAGATGAAGAAAGTGGAAGTGATCATTATGTGTATACTTTGGAAACAACTAAGACTGATGTGTGTTTAAGAAGACCTTCAAATGAAGATATTGAGAGGATGGTAGCTTCTTTGGCTACACAAGTAAGAAAAACTTAATTTTAGGAACATGATTATGAATGGAGATTAGGGTAAGGCAAGCAACATATTCATCAAGGAGAAAAATGCAAACAATAAAGAATCAAAAATTGAAAGAAAAGTGGGTGAAGCTAAAGCCAAAGAAACTAAGGGTGGTAAAATTTGGGCTAAGAAGATTTAAACCTCAAAGGTTAATGAAGAAGTTGTATCATGTGTTGTGAAAGAGAAGGCTCAAAAGAAAACTACTGAGCTAGAAAAGAAAGGAGATACAAATAAATTTGAAGGAAAATGTGAACAAAAAAAGGAGAAGGTTATTGAGCAAGCTATGGTTCCATGTGATCTACCTAAATATACATCTATTTATATGTTTCAACTCCTTTCAAGTCAAGGTTATAGTCCCTTTGTTGGAAATGATGCAGATTGAAGAACATAAGCAAAAGGTAGTTTCTCTCATCAATGGAGTGACTACAACTTGTAATGACAAGATGGTGCCTACACCCAAAGTGAGTAGAAGTGAAACAAAGGATGAAAATGTGGAGGGAGTAATCAATGAAATCCTTCAGATTTACTTGGGTACTATAATTACTGCTTGTCCCAACCAAGTAGATCCATTTTTTGTAACTCTAATCATTTATGGAAAGCTATTGAAGAGTTACATGATAGACTCAAGAGTTTCATCAAACATTATGCCAGTGGAAATTATGAAAGATATGGGATTACAAATAGATAGTGCTTATGGCAAGTGCTATGCTATGGACTCCAGAGATGTACATATTATTGGGGTTATTAAAGAACTTCCTTATAAACTTGCTACATTCCTAGATAAAGAATTTACTATGAACATTACAATGGCGGAAATTCCACCCAATTATGAGATGTTACTATCAAGGAAATGTAGTGCATCCATGGGAGGTAACATGCAATGTGACATGTCATATGCCACATTCCCAATTGATGGAAAATACATCAAGTTGGTCAGGGAGTCTAGGGTCCCACATATGATAGAATTTGCTCCCCAAGAAGACATAATTCATTTTGTTCATACTGGTATTGATGATTTTAGAATAGAGGAGCTTCTAGAAGAAGGTGAAAAGAAACTTGCACCTCTAGATAGTGAGATTATGAAATTATCAAATGATAATGACCTCTAGATGATGTACTTTGATGGAGCATGTTATGAGGGATCAGGTGCAGGAGTGATTTTAATCTCTCCCAATGGTAAAACATTCAAGTTTTCATTCTCATTATTTTTTGGATTCACAAATAACATTGAGTATGAAGCCTTACTATTAGGATTGAAATTAGTTGAGAAACATGGGATAAAGAAATTGAAAGTGATCGATGATTCTGAACTAGTTGTATCCTAGGTTAGATCAAAGTTTGAATCAAAGAACAAAAGACTAAGGTAGTAAAGGAATACCATTTGAGATTCTATAGAGTAATTTGATGCCTTTGGTATTGACTGGTTGGAGTGAGGAAAAAAACAAGTGGTTGATTTACTAGCCAATATTGCACTCAGAACAGATGATATAACATTTGTAGGAATTCCCAAGGTGGAAGTACAAACTAGGCCGTTAGTTCCTAATAACATACAGAGCTGGCAGGTTTTTAATGATGATGAGGATATTTTGAAATTCTCACACTCCATTGATCAGTATGAAAGTCAAGAAATTGACTTTGGAGCATTTGTAGAAGTAGTATATGGAAAGGAGACAATATTTGGTAATGAGGTGTGTAGACACTAAAAAATTTCTTGGTCTACAAGCATCATTTTTCCATTGTCTTGGTCTTCTTTCCTGCACAATTAAATAATTTTAAATTATTTAATTATTGACCACATTCTTCTATTAATTAAATAATTTTAATTATTTAATTAATTCATTTCTTGATCTTTATTCTCCTATGATTAGTTAAATAAATTATCTTTTTAATTGTGTCATTAACATTTTATTTCTCTCTATGTTTAAATGAATTATTATTCATTTAATTATTCATTCTACATTATTCGTCTATAGTTAAATAATAATTATTAATTATTTATCTATTCATTAGTCTTTCCCTTCATCTATAGTTAAATAATTATTGAAATTATTTAATCACCTTTTGTCATCTCTCCTCTATTGAATAATTAATATAAATTAATTATTTAATCCCACTTCTCAATTTCCCCTTATTTAATTAAATTGGTTACATAATCATTTTAATTAATGCATATTTTCTCCTTCTTCCACAAATAAATAATTTGAATAAATTATTTATCCTCCACTTTGTCAAAGATTCTTCTCTCATGAATTAAATGATTTTATTATTTAATTTCTCCATTATCTCCCTCCACTCTCTCATTTTTTAATCTCAACCATTGATTGCCACTAGTCTCTTTTTTATCTTAACCGCCCATTTCATAGCCGTCCCTAGCCCACTACTCTGTGGTGGATGCATCCTCAACCGTCAATCTGAGAATCTTTCTAGAATCTTTATCTCGTATGTTCGTTTGAATGGCTTTCTATAAAATAAGGTCTTCTCCTCCATTTTTGATTTAACAACCACATATCTCCAATATTCATGCTTATTGTTTGTAGGTACTTGCATACACATACAACGAATTGAGGGAAACTTGCAAAGGATATTTGAGGAAAGACAAGGGAGGTGATTCAACCTCAAACATGGGGAGTTTGTTATTTGATTGTTTTCATTTTACTCCTTTTGATTGATTCTTCTCTCTTGTTTTGATTGGGATTGTAGCTTAGATTAGTGCAGTGGTTGCCACTTTAATCTTTGCTATTTGATTTTCCTATCTTACATTGGTGAACCCAATGTGAAACACACAAAATTTATAGAAAAATCCATCTCTTGTTTCTTGTTTTTGCTGTGTAATAGGTCATGAACTGCAACTGAGAAGAGAAATGACACAACTAAAGGAAGACTGCCAAAATTCAAAAGAACACTACAACTGCTAAAAACAACAACACAACTATGGGCAGGAACCCAAAATTTGAAAAAGCGATGCAACTGTGAAGGGGATCAATGCAATTTAAGGTGGATTCTTAGATTTGAAAAGTGATGCAACTGCATGTCCGAACGACGCATCACAAAGCCACAACTGTCAGCCCGAATGACACAATTGACTGTTAAGGTTTTGCTTGTTAGTTTCAAGTGTTGTTTGAGTTTTTCCTTTTGGGTAGGATTTTTGGTTTGCTAATCCTCTTTTTTCAGCATTTGGAATTTTTCTTGAGGACATTAAAACTATTTATTTTGAAACAATCGAGCTTACCTTCCTTTGCTTTAAAGTTAATCAATTTTGGTTGCTTGCTTTCAACAACAAATTTGCATCACACTCATAAACGTTAAAATGAGCATGCATTTTCATTCATGAAAGGTTAAAATGAACAAAAAAATTCATACTTTCACTCATGAGGTTTAAAATTAACTTGCATCACACATCATTGGTCTAAAAAGAATCCAAGTGTTTGTTTGACAACATAAGATTGGGTTAAAATTAATGTGTGTCTGTTGTGTCTTATGGTTTGGACTTTGCCTTTGGATGCATATGCTCTTCTCTTGTGCCACTTGGAAATATTGAGAATCAAAAGAATTCCTTTGGCATTTGTATAACCACCCATACATTTAGATTTGAGATTTTTCTTTTTTAAAATGAACCCATGCGAGTGTGAGAAAAAGGTGTTGTGTATGCTCTCTACTTATGCTTCATGCAATCCGGGAGATAAAAAACAACATACTTTCTCACTTTTGTTACCTTTAGAGGGCTTTCCTCCTATCTTGTGAGAGGGAACAACCCAAGCAACACTTTGTTTTGGTTTGCTATATAAATTGTTGTGATCATTGGGAAAGTATTTGATCACTTGGTGAGGATGTCCTATGCTGACAAGTGACACCCCTAGTATCTGTGTGATACATCAAAATACCTTCTTAGGAAGGTATTGGGAGGCCTCTTAATTGAGCTAATCTTGCCACATGTATAGGCACCGGTATTACCCTAAAACACAAATTAAGAACCACTTGTTTTAGAGGCCAAAAACCCTTTTACTTGCTGACGTAGGAGCGATCCTAAGCCGCCCTATATTCCACTATTCATTGTAGAGATAGGAAATCCTTCAAGGTTTTTGGATCTTAGGGGGTAAGAGATTTTGGTGAGCCTGTTCCGTGTAAGGGGGAGCTAGTGCCACCAAGATCTATAGTTGTCTGCTTTGTCTAAGTGTTTGGAGAAATCCAAGTAGGGACTCGACATGTAGTATCTTTTCCATCCTAGGTTGTGCATTATCTACGAGTGTCTTTATACACATTGTACATTTTCACACTCAAAATCAGATCAAAATTGATTGTTTTTTGACTATTTTATGTGTTTTCCAAAGTTCATTTCACAAAATCACACCAAAACTAGTAAAAAACCAATAAAAAAACTATCAATTTGTAAAACACTGTCTGTTAACCGAAACTGATCAAAATAGGCCCACAACTGCATTTTGTGTCACAATTGTTCACTAGAAAACCACAATTGATATCTTGCACCACAACTTCTTAAAACAGAACCACAACTGCTATGGTTCATCGCAACCGCTCATTAGAAACCTGCAACTGAAATGACACATTTGATAAAAATAGAGCCACAATTGCCTAATTACCAGAATTTCACAAAATCCTTGTCCAAAATTGATCCAATTCATCTTGACATTGACCTTATCATCTAAATCTTAGACTTGCACAGTTTTACCAGTCCATTCCATCACTTTCACTTAGGATTTCATTACATTTTTAGGTTGTATCATTCATTTTTTCCTTGCACAATTAATCTTAGATTTTAAGTTCCACATGCCTTTTAGATTTTAGACATAGGAGGCCTATCAAACCTTTGGATAGTCCATGGTTACTTAACCAACTTGTCATTGACCTTTATCTTTTAATTCATCAATCCTTTTCATTGCCATCTTGGTCAAAATTTGGGTCTCAAAATTGTGTCCTAGTTTAGACTCATCTTGTCAAATTTATCATCTTAGTCATCATGAATGTTAATGAAATTTGGGTATATTATCTTGGACCTACAATAGATTGGTTACCATTTGTAAGAGAGGGGGACCATTTTGTGCAAGACCCCAGGTCATGGAGGGTCAAGATGCGAGAGGCTGCCCTAACTTACCTCAGCTTAGTGCAATGTTTAGGGTATACGAGGTGAGGGTAACGAGGACCTTAGGGCCTCTAAGTTATTTTGGAGGCCTGAAAGGTAGGAAAAGGTTAGGTGAGCTAGTTTCTAGGTCTAACACTATGTCTCAGAAAGCTTTCTGTCCGAGGAAAAAAGCACGATCTTTGGATGACAACACGACGTGCTGGGGTCTCAAAAGTGCACTATCGTCCATATGGCCAGCGTGCGACAAAGACATGGTTAAGCCAACAAAACTATCTAACGACCCAGCTGACTAACTAAAGGGCCAAAATGACACAACTAAGTAAAAAAAGTAATCTCTAATATTGTAAATTAAATATGAAAGAGTGATGAAGATAAGGAGAACGTCACCAAGGAACTCGTTCGCTAGCTGATTCTCTGAGAAGCACACCCACCTACACACAGCGAGAGGGAAAATTTGGGGTGGCTGTATAGGGGCCTACATTAGTTAGACCCCTATTTAGGTGTTTCCACTACCACAGATAGCCAAAGAAACGAGATAAAGAAGTAATAAAGTAAAGAAAGCACAAGCACTACAAAACAGTACTATGCTACTCAACCAAATGATAGAGGAGAGGAGAGGGAAGCTTACCACCTCCACCAAGAGCACTCAAGGCTGCTTGGGGGAGAAATGAGAGGAACTCAAGCCTCTTCTGCAAATGGCATGGTCCTAGACTTGCTATACCGAGTTGATGGAGTATGGCTATGGCTGCAATGGAATGCTTGAAATGCTTGAAGTGGTGAAGAGTGAGCTTAAAGTTTGGAAGAAGATGTGAAGAGTTCTGAAGAGTTGTCAAGAAGTTGAAATGCAAGTTGAAAGAGTGAATATGAAGGAATGAGGAAGAAAATGACCATATTTGGGTCGGTTGGCCGAAGGAGGCGTTACAACTTCACTGCCAATGAGAAGAGTAATGCCTCTGCTGGCTCAGCCGCATGCATCTGCCAGGGACGTAAGCAAGCCATGCGGACGTCTACATACCGCATGGGCATCCTTGATAGAAACACCTCCATCGACACACAAAATAGGCACCACGTGGACCGCCAACAGCAGGCTTAAGTGAAATTAAGCCTTTGAATTTGGTTTTCTAAGGTGGAAAAAAGGAAAAAGAGGAATTGCACCTAGGGTGCAAATTCGTGCTTATACATTTTTTCCCCACTTTAGTGAGCACAAGTACTGATGAGTGCTTGGTAAAGTAGATCAAGAAGAGAGTAGGGTTAAAAAAGTATACTTGAACCGTCAAGGAAGCAGTACTCGGTCTGGCATACCTGAAGGTGCAGGAGAAGTGAAAGACTCCATAGTTGCTCAGAACTATGAAGTTAGAACAATAAAGCATCTTACAAGTCCATGAACCTATAAGGAGGAAACCCCCCAAGATCTCTGTCATGGAGGAATCCCCAAGGAAGTGGACTTTGCAGTGTCAGGAAGCGGTGACACGTCTACCCATAGATAGAACATGTCAAAAGTGGTGACATGTCTACCCATAGATAGAACATGTCAAAAGTGGTGACATGTCTACCCGTAGATAGAACATGTCAAAAAGTGGTGACATGTTTACCCGCAGATAGAACATGTCAAAAGTGGCGACATGTCTACCCATAGATAGAACATGTAAAAATTGGCAACATGTCTACCCGCATATAGACCATGTCAAAAAGCGGTGACATGTCTACCCGCATATAGAACATGTCAAAAGTGGCGACACGTCTAAGCGTAGATAGAACATGTCAAAAGCGGTAACATGTCTTTCCGCAAATAGAACATGTCAAAAGCGGCCGGTCATGCATATCGTAATACTTTCAAAGGGGTCCCTCGGGAACCCTTCAAAAGGAGAGGGGTCCACTCAAGGGACACACTATTTGAAAGGTAAGGTCTAGTTAGGCTGCCCCCGAGCTAGACGTAGAAGAGTGAATGGAATGAGCCTAGTTGGGTTGCCCCAGGCTAGACGTGAAAGAGTCCATTCAGAATAGAGACTTTGAAAGAAGGGGGGTCCACTCAAGGGACACACAATCCAAAAGTAGCCCTTCTTCTTAGAGCGATTCATCATCAAGGAATCCTTTTGAAAGATCACTTCATCAAGGAATTTGAAAGGAAAGATATTCCCCCACGTGGGGGGAAGTCAAAGCTGTTCCCACTTCGGAGGAAGGTCTTCAATTCCTTTCTTTATGAACCCATGATGAAGGAAACACGTTCCGTTAGGGCTCCAAGTTGAGAATGTCATTCTAAGGAAAAATTGTTGTGAATACTTTCAAGGAAAGATTTGTTGGAAATGAATTCATTTTCTGAAAATCGAAGTGTTAAAGAAGTAGCATTGTCTCACATAGGAGGGAAAAATCATGCAAAGAAGAGAGAAATATAAAGGGAAAGAAAAAAGGAGAGAAAATGCAAACAAAGGACATAGGGGGATCTAGTTTAGCGGGGTTAGATCTGTCTGAGCTCATATAATAATAGGTAACTACAATGCAAGGTGAAAGGTCATCAATCCCCAACCAGATCAGGAAGAATGCATAGAAAACAAAGTAAAAATAAAAAATTGGGTCAACATGGAAGGGAAGCCTAAATGCCCCCAACGATTTGCATTGTCCCCAATTTATCGAAAATCAATCACAAACATGGAAGAATGATGGTACAAATAGAAGAAGGTTTACGACACAAAAACCACACTTGTATCCAAGCACCAACAGGGGTGATGAGGGTCATCCAGGCACACGAAGCATGGGTATGGGGGAACACATCACAAAACACACACACACACAAGATCAAGAAAAGGGGCATCCTCCTAACACTGATTAGCCAAGAGGTTGTTCGCCTCCCAATCTAGATCCTCATAAGGGGAAGGAGGAAAATATTGCAATGGTGGAATTTTAAGAGGAGGAGCATTCAGCCCTCTCGCAACAAGGGCTAAGGAAGAGGGCCCCTCAAGGTCCTCTCCATTGAGCTCCTGTGGAGTCAAAGTTAGCAATTTTGCGAAGATCACCGACAAGGCTAGGACTTCACCTACAGAATTAAGCATGCATCCCATAGGAGCACCATACCTATTCTTAGTAGACAAGGCATGCTGTGCCTAAGGTTCACCGCTAAATTCGCCAAATGACTCGGGAGCAATGACAAAATTAGGTGAAGTTGGGACTGGTTCTATCACAAGGACAAACCAAGTCATCACAAGACCACTTTGCGAAGAAGGTGGGATCCTCTTACGTCCTCTGTTGCTAGAAGGACCAGCCTCCACCTCTTTCTTCATTGGAGGAGATGAACTCCCCACAAATGAAGCTAGGGGTGCAGAGGAGGATGAGGAAATAACCACAGTGGATACGACCTACGTATTAACCATATACATGGGCTTCAGGAAGGGCTGAATATCCGGAATGGACATCAGCAAAGGCGGCTCCGTCAAAGGAGTGATAAACACCTATATCCGTTTAGGGTTAGGCACATTTTATCTCGCAATGGAAGCTAGGAGCGGATCAGATTGAAGAGGAATTAAAGGAAGGGAGGAAGAAGATGCTGCAAGAGGTCCTAAAATAGGAGCGGTCATTCCTTCCTCCTTCTATTGTGAGGTGGCTTGCTCGGCCAGGAGAGCCTTCCGCCGACGCTTGCATTCTCATGCAAGGTGGTTTCTATGTCTCTTGGAGTTAGAATCTGGGGCTTGTGAAGGGGCAAGAGGTTCCTTCTCAACCATAGGAACATCCACTATAGCCATTTAGGTAGAGGAACGGGTTCTTGTACAGGAGCAGGGGGAGCAGGTTGAGGAGCGATAGGAGGAGTCAACTCAAGAGCCTCGACAGCAGACCTCTTTTTTCTCACTGCCTTAGGAGCAAGAGTGGTAGGAGGCCGTGGAGGCCAAGAAAAGGAGGAATTTCCTCAAGAGACCTTCTTCCTTTCATACTGAACGGGTCTAGGCTCCATTGGAAGAATAGGAAGCTCGAATGCGGGACGCTTAGGATTTCGCCAAGTGGGCACTGAAGGGTTCTCCTACAAATGAGGAGCATAACGTGATGGTACCATAAATGATCAAGAAGAAGTGTCAAACTAGGTAGTGGAAGAGGGAGAAGGAGGGTCACAAGACCACTTGTCTTCTTTCCTCTTTCGAGTCTTAGTGGAATCACTATCAACCTTCAAACAAGCCCTATGCGAGATAGCATAAGGTGAGGAAGGGTACCTTACTTTCAGCCTTAGACACCCTTTCTTATAGTTTTGATATGTTTTATACAAAATGTCTATCCTAGGCGAAAGGGGATCTGTGGACGCAGGCCACGAGTGATCCAAGGAGTAGCTACCACATGCAACCGATTATTGATAACTGGTGTCATGGATCAAATGCACAAAACCTTTGTGGATAAATTTTAAACATTTATGCATGACAGAGGGCACTGCGTTCATTGCTACCAACCAAGGGATACCCAATTTCACTCTGAAGAGTTCAGATCCAGGGATTATATCAAATAGGAGATTCATGGACTTAGGTCCAACTAAGACCGATAGAACAATGCTACCAAAAGGGGGTACGGAAAGCCCATCATGTGTGTAGATGAAACTCATACGAGCATCATATCCATCTTTATGTAAAAATTTTATTAGCATAATCTCCTTTGTTATTATGTTCACTTGTGATGTCGGGTCAACAAGAACACCTGCTACGATGTTTCCATTGATTTGTACGGGAATGTAAAGAGGAGATGGTTCCCTGTTAAAGCCCATTGATAGGTCCTGTGAAATAAAGGACATGGCAACACTACTATCCACAGGCTATGTAGAGGGGATGGGTTGATGTAGGATGGAGGCCATTACGCACACTAGACAATGCTTTCACATAATCGCCAAAGGTTAACTGATAAGATAGTGACCCAATTAAGGTTTCATTGTGCAATACCTTTTTAACCTTCCAATTAGGCCAACTAGGGGCTGTAGGTTGGGTTGCAAGGTGACAACCTTGCAAAAATCACACCTACAACACTCCTAGAGTACGAGGAAAGGGACTGTCAGTATCGTAGGAACGGAACCAAAATGGTTCACGTCGGGTTCACCAAAAATGTAAGAGAGGGGGACCACTGCGTGCAAGACCCTAGGTCATGGAGGTTCAAGACATGAGAGGCTGCCCTAACTTACCTCAACTTAGTGCAATGTTTAGGGTATACGAGGTGAGGGTAATGAGGGCCTTAGGGCCTCTCAGTTATTCTGTAGGCTCGAAAGGTAGGAAAAGGGTAGGCGAGCTGGTTTCAGGTCTAACACTATGTCTCAGAAAGCTCTCTGTCTTAGGACAAAAGCGCGATCTTTGGACAATAGTGCGACACGCTGGTGTCTCAAAAGTGCATTGTCTTCCATATGGCTAGACAATGACAAAGACATGATTAAGCCAACAAAACTAGCTAACAGCCAAATTGACTAACTAAAGGGCCAAAATGACACAACTAAATAAAATAAGTAATCTCTAATATTGTAAAGTAAATATGCAAGAGTGATGAAGATAAGGAGAACCTCACCAAGGAACTCGTTCGCCAGGTGATTCTCTGAGAAGCACGCCCACCTACACATAGCAAGAGGGAAAATGTTGGGTGGCTGTATAGGGGCCTACCTCAGTCAAACCCCTGTTTAGGTGTTTCCATCGCCTCAGACAACCAAAGAAATGAGATAAAGAAGCAATAAAGTAAAGAAAGCATAAGAACTACAAAATAGTACTATGCTACTCAACCAAATGATAGAGGAGAGGGGAGGGAAGATTACTACCTCCACCAAGAGTACTAAGGCTACTTGGGGGAGAAATGAGAGGAACTCAAGCCTCTACTGCAAATGGCGTGGTCCCAGATGTGCTCTACCAAGTTGACGAAGTATGGCTATGACTACAATGGAATTCTTGAAATGCTTGGAAGTTTTGGATTGAATGCTTGAAGTGGTGAAGAGTGAGCTTAATGCTTGGAAGAAGATGTGAAGAGTTCTAAAGAGTTTTCAAGAAGTTGAAATGCAAGTTGAAAGATTGAATATGAAGGAATGAGGAAGAAAATGGCCATATTTGGGTCGGTTGGCCGAAGGAGGAATTACAACTTCACTGCCAATGAGAAGAGTAATGCCTCTGCTGGCTCAACCGTAGGAATCTGCCAGGGACATAAGTGCACCACATAGATGTCTACATGTCGCGTGGGTGTCCCCGACAGAAACACCTCCACCAACACACAAAACAGGTGCCACGTGGACCACCAACAATAGGCTTTAGTGAAATTAATCCTCTGACTTTGGTTTTCTAAGGTGGAAAAAAGGAAAAAAGGGGAATTGCACCTAGGGTGCAAATTCATGCTTATACACCATCCTTTTTCTTAAATCTTAAGGTCCATATCCTTAGTGTCATCTTGCTAGTATCATTTAGCTTCACACCATATCCTTTGATCATAACATCATTATCATCCTATCATTTCTTGGTCTTGGATTTAGATTGCATTATCATCCTTATATGTCCCAAAAATTACAAAAGCATATCTTAACCTCATCTTAGACTTAGTTGCATCCCTACCTTTGGTCATTGATTAGTATCCCTTAGTCTCATATCTTTGATCATTGATTAATCTCAATTTAGTATCATTTTACCTCCATTAGTTTCATTTAGCTTCATTTTAGTTTCATTCTTTGGTGTTAAGGTCATGATTATCCTTGCATGGTCACCTTGTATCCTTATACCCAAAAAATCACAAAAACATAGTTTAGTTTCATATCACCTTGCATTACCTTCCAAACTTGCAAGTCTTACATGGTTAAAACAGGGTCACAAACTAAAAGAAAGGACATATATTCATCAAGTGACCCTTTTTATAGTCCACATCATGACACTAACCTTGGATCACATTCAAATCAATCTACACCACAAAGAGACCCAATCAACACATTTGACAATCTAGGCTTAGAGGAATTCAATAAGAAATTGATTCCTGAAGAGGTTGAAAGAGCTTATCAAGATCCAAGAATTTTACACATTGTTGATGAGCTCATTAGTGCTGATCCTAATAGATACTTTTATGCACTAGCCAAAAATGGTGCTAAAATTCCTCAAGGCTTTGATGTCTCCACAATTGTGTAAGGAGCTACTCAAGCACTAAACCAAGGACTTAATCAAAACCCATTTGCATTAGGGATGCCATCTTCACAACAAATGTCTACTACATTACCATTTGGGACAACAACACACATGGCCATGACTACCAGACACATTACCAATACCCCAACATTTGGAAACAAAAGAAATCATTCAACAACACAAGGAATTTTTTTACATTTGGTAGCTCATCAAATTCCATGGGTAAGACCTTTACAAATCATCTTTTTCAAAATAAAAACTAAGGTCCCATGTCTCAAGATCCCACACCTATATTTCAAAACACAAACCAAGGTCCCACACCTTTAATCCAAAATACAAACCAAGGTACCACACCTACACTTCAAAACATGAATCAAGGTCCCACATTTCAATTTTCAAACACTCCCCCATAAAATCAAAATAAACCTAATAAATCTAGGAGGATTCATATTTTTCCATGAAGAGTGCCAAATCAAAACACCAATCAAGGACCTAACCCCTCATTCCAAAATTCCAATCAAGGACCTACATTTTCAAATACCAATCAAGGAATTAAACCACAACTCCAAAACACAAATCAAGGTACAACATTTCAAATCCAAAGTATGAATCAAGGGCCCACACCGCAATTTCAAAATGCCATACCAAATACCAACATGAATTTTGGGACCAATCCAATTTCCAATTTCCCTCCAAACCAAACCAACACTAATTCAACTTTTACACATCAATATCAACAAGGAAACCAAGGTCCCATGCCACAAAATGCCAATCCAAGTCCAAATCCAACATATCATCTCAACACCAATACCATAATGCAAAATCAATCCAACACAACACTGTTTCTTGCAGATACTTTGATGCAATAGATACAAGCCATATAACAACAAATGACATACATGCAATTGCGGACCAACAAGAAAACTTATTCCATGGAGGAATTGTGCCCCTATCCATTTGATAGAAATCTATACATGCCACTCTTTCCCCCTCACTTTACAAAACCAAGTTTACCCAAATACAAAGGGAAAGGAGATCCAATGGAACACATATGATCCTAGTATTTGATGAGACTATTCCCACAAAGTCTCACAGGACCAACCCTAGATTGGTTCACACACCTTCCCCCAAGGATTAGAACATGGGGTGACTTGGCTAACAAATTCATTAATCACTTTTCCTTTAACATTGAGAGTGATGTGACCTTGATAAAATTATGCACCACTAAACAAGCAAAGGGGGAGTCACTTACCTCATTTTACCAAAGATGGCAAGGTATGGCCAACAAGTGTCCTTGCCACATCTCAAAAAAAAACCTACTCCCTATGTTTTTGGAAAAAATCAATGCATAATTGATGAGTGGTCTTAAAATCCAATGTTGCACAAATTTTGAGGAAATTATGGAGAAAGGTGTCATTGAAAAAGCTCTTATCACGAAGGGACTAGTTTAAGTACACAAAGAAACCCCCAAGCCAAATAATGACAAGGGAAAATTTTTGTCGTAAATAAGAATGTCACTAATGATGGTGTCGTTGATGCTAAAGTGATAAAAAAAGCTCCTACCATTCATCTCAAAGGTCCATCCACTTCAAACACATCAAATGTATCAAATGCTTAAACACAAGGTCAAGATCAAACATTGAACACAGTCCAAAACAACCAACAACATAGAGATCCTCCACGCACCAAGAGAACATACAACCCATTGGGTGAACCCACTGAATCAATCCTAAAGACACTCTTACAATCCAATATCATCTAGCTGCCAGACATAAAAAACTATGAACCCTCATTGATCAAACCCGACTGGTGGAAGGAAAATGAGTATTGCAAATATCACCGCGGAAAAGGACATAAGACATCTTCATGTTGGACACTCAAAAATGTCATTCAATACCTCATCGAACAAGGAATCATTTCAATAGATAATTCTCAAGGAAAGAAAAATGTTGATCATACTATATTTAAAACTCCCTTGCAAGATCATGACAAAGGAAAAGCCTCTAATTTAGGGAATAATAATAATTCCAATTATACCTGCATCACACATGATTGTAGTACTATTTTCCACCATATACAATCCTTTGATGATTGTGTTGCCACCATTACCATAAATAAGAAAAGTTTAGAGTGTGTTGTCACCACTCGTAGAGCCAAGATAACTCTACAAGGGGTTCCTTCCAATCCACTACCAAAAAGCCAGTATAATCTCCTACAACAGTTAGCACTAGTATAATTTGACAAATAAATGACTACGTGACTAAAAATTTTAGTCACAACAACTAAAGGTGACTAAATTCTACTCATTTTTTGCAACACAACTACAAATGACTAAATAAATGACTAGTTTGATCATCATAAGTGACTAATTTGATCATCGGGTAAAAAACACAACTAAATAATTAGTCACACAAATGAAAGTTAAACAATATGATATTAAAGTGGATAATTAAAAAATAAATTTTGAATTGAGGGAGTGGGTTGTATTATAATATATTATATTACAACACAATATATTATTATATTATGATATAATATATTATAATATATATTATATAATATTATATTATTATTATATAATATATATAGTATATATTATTATATAATTGTAGACACGTAAAAAAGTCCTAATTGATACTATGTATCTGATTCTGATTAATTAACATCATTTCTTCTGAAATCACCTCGAACTAACCAATTAATTAAATAATTAACATTATTTAGTTAAATTCAACAAATTCAACTATTAATCAAATAATTAAATTTATTGATTAATTCACCCTTCTTCTAACTAATATTCATCATATTTAATTAAATCAAGTCATTTAATTAAATTCCCCTAAATCCTCCCATTTGATTAAATCAATCAAATCAAATGTCACAATCTCCTAATCCATTCCAATTAATTAATTATGAATTAAATCACCTTTCTAATCAACTTTCATAAATCCTCCAACTTTTAACTCCTCAAGAGTTAAATCAACCCATGGTCAACTAACTAGGTTGCACATGAAAATAATTTCTATTAATTATCTAATTCCTCTATTTTTCCTCACAAAGGCATATTCCAAGGAATATTCCTCCCAACCACCTCCTCATTCAATTTACCTCCAAAGGTTTCAAAAACCTATCACATCCTCAATAACTTCTCTTGCATTTTCAATAACTCCTCTTACATCCTCTCACATCTCCAACCACATTCAATAAATTCTTCTTAAAACCTTTCAAATCCTCAACCATTCTCATTTATTCCTCTTACACCCCCTTTTCTTCAACACATTTCTCAAAATGTGCTCCACCTTCCTCCAATAGGATTGTGACAAGTGTCACATTCCTATTGGCTCCCATTTTATCCCACATTCACCAATTTCTCTAATTCCTCAACCCTTGAGTTCTATAAATAGAAGCATTCTCTTCACAATATGGATCCAAAATCTCATGCAAAGTCATTATCCAAAATCATCCACAACTTTGAGCATTATCACTATAGGCATTTGAGTTCATAGAAATCATCATCTTCATGTCATTTTGAGTTCATTTCCATTAATTAGCATCATTTTCACACTTGGATCATCAAGCTTATCAATGTGGATTGGGAAAGGGCTTCCTTTTCACATCAAAGGAGCACCACTGCCCCTATGGGATTACGGTTTGGTTAACTTAGTTGATTACACACATTCTTTTTGTTTATTTTATGTTTTAACTTCATGTTTTCATCTTTGTTCTTCCAATAATTTCATATGGAACACTAGATTGAACTTTCTAACATGTTTAACAAGTGTTTGTTGATCTTATGTTAGCCTGTGTAGGTTTGGTGTTCACATTTTGGCGCTAGAAGGAAGGCTTACCATCTTAACTTGTTGATTTTTGCTTAATCTTGTCATTTTTGGTAGACATAGGAATGTGATGTCACCTTTGTTCATTTGTGAGCCCGTAGAGCATCACTTTTGTTCTATAGTGTCACCTTTGCTCCGTCACGCTGCACTTGCTCGCCTCTATAGCGCTGCATATGATTTAGTGTCACCTTTTCCTTCTTTGTCTTCTGTATTAATTCTATTTTGTAGAGTGTCGCTTTTGAAATCACACTACATTCACACTCTCTGCCTTCTACAGAGCGCTGCCTTTGGATTCACCAGAGTGTCGTATTTGTTTGAAGCATCGCATTTGCTAGTTGCAGAGTGTCACTTTTGTTGTAGAGCGTCACCTTTGTAGGAAAGGGAGGAAAATAGAGTTGGAAGCCTTAAATCATTTTTTAATGCTCTTTGTAATAGCTTTAGGTCTTCTATTTTGATATTTATTTCGTATTCTAGGACCAACTAGATTTATTTTGGGCATAAAATTTACAAACAACTCAAGCTTTGTCAAAGTTGGTTAAAATTGAACCTTAGAAACTCACTAGAATTTGGATTTTGGGTTAAAATTGAACAAACAACTTCATACTTGGTTTGGTGCTCTAAAAAGAACTCATCATTGCTTTGAGGATTAAAATGAACTTGTGTTTACTTTGTCTTGTAATATATTTTGCAACTTGTGTCATTTGAATGTGTATGCACTTCTCTCATGCTTCACGGTGATCTTGAGAATCAAAAGAATTTTAGTGACATTGGTTGTTTAAAAAATTACCTACATATTTCAAGTTTGGGTTTAAAATTGAACAAATCATGCTAGTATGAGAAAGAGACATTGTGTGTATTCCCTCCTTGCACTTTACGCAAACTGGGCAGTCAAAATACAAGTGTACTCCCTCGCTTTTGTTACCTTTAGAGGGGCCTTCCTAAGACCAATTCAAAGGCGACTCCAACCAGTTTTTCAATCGATCTGATATATAAATGGATAAGACTAAACTATCAAGTCCTCATGGTATGTAGGCCTTAGTCGTACAGTGTCTTTCAGAATGGGGTACTACTGTAAAAATTATAAGAGGCCCTAGTAGGATTGATTAAATCCTTTAGTGGCTTGATGGACACTCTCAAGGTGCCATGTCCTCAATTACCCTGGCTAAGAACCAATTTGTATAGAATCCAAAATCCTTAACTATTTTTTGGTGCAATAACGGTCATTCTAAAGCTGCCCTACATTTGTACTATTCAAAGTAGAAATAGAATAAATCCTTTTAATATTTGGATTTTAAGGATTTTGAGATTTGGTGGTCCCAAGAAGTGTGTGCAGTGGAGGGGAGCCAATGTCGCCAAATATCTAGTTTTTCGCTTTGTCTCAGTGTTTGGAGAAATCAAAGTGGGGACTCAATAAATATTGTCTCTTCTATCCTAGGTCTTGTGCAATTTGCGAGTCAGTCAAATACTTTGCTTGGATCTCAAAAATTTGAAACAAACATTCAATAAATCATCAGAATTTCAAACCCTTTGGAAAGAGAAAATATCCTTGAAGAGTCCAAATGTTACTGCTTGTCCCTAGGGATTTTATCCTTAGAGGCTTCTAAATATTTGGGCCGATATCTCAATTTTCTCTCTCTAAAGTCAACCTAGGAAAACTATGCCATTGATTCTTTTATTTTCATTTAATGGACCTTGTGGAATGAAAAGGATTTGAGACATAGACATTCAGTGTGAAAATCTAAGCAAGAAGTGTGGATGTGGTAAAAAGAACCCATTTAATCAAGATAAAATACAACTGAACCCCACACGTGTTTTTTCTAATGATTTCCTACAAAATCAAAATCCCAAAACCAAAGTCTATCCATCATCATAAGCGTCTTAGTCCAAAGGATCTTAAGAAACATCATTCAACACTTTATGAAGTCAGAGATAGATTGGTCTATAAATTTTACAAATGTGCTTCAAAGGATAATCCAAACTTGCACGCATTCTATTATTGTTAAATTCTAGCTCTTTTCCAACATTTTGAGTATCTCACCTTATAGGGTTGAAACTTTTAGAGGTATAGGATGTTCTTCAATAGCTTGGTCTTGTAAAAAAAGTCTCTCTAGGTTCATCTAGGATCAAATCAACACTTTCATCCATCCCAAAACACCAATCAAATCCCATCTCACAAAATACTCTTATAACTTTGGAAAAATCATTCATACTAGACTTTTGGTAAATCCTCTAAATCAAAATCAAAATCACCTTGTTTGGCTAAGTGTGTGTGGATGAATCCTTCTTCATACACTTAGTTAAATTATCACTTTGTGGACAAGTTTATTCCAAGATAACATCTAACATCTTGGGGTTTATAAGTTCATTATCCAAAATCAAATCAAATCCAAACCAAATCCAAAAGTCCTAAAGTTTAGTATTCCTCCAAGGTTCTTAAGAGTTCAAACACCCATATCATTCATCCTTCATTTATCTCATCACCATCCTTTGATCCTTAACATCCTAGATTCTCTTTTTGTGCCTAAAGTTTAGACCAACCTAAGGAGTTAGAGGTTTACCTCCCATATTCCTAAAAGTTGATCCTTGTTTTATGGTCTAAACAAGATCTCAACACAAGAAAAACATGGAGCAAAACAAAGAAACATCCACTTCAAGAGACTTGAGTCAAACTACATTTGAATTCAACCCCATAGGATCTAACAACCCACCACTTAACCTTCTTCAACTACCACAAGGTCTTCAAGAGGGAGGTTTCCAAGTGGAGGATGTCACCAACAATTACCAAGGGATGTCCCAAGATGAAATCTTGGAGCTAGTCCAAAATCTTGAAAAACCACAAGATTGTCAACAAAATGATGAGACCCAATCCTTCACAATACATGTTAGCATTAGCAAAGGAAGGGGCTAAACTCCCTTATGATTATGATGTGAGCACTATTGTGGAACAACCTCTTGGGAATATGCCACTGGTATCATTCACACCTTCCTTCCAAAATTTCATCTAACCCATCATACAACCAACATCTTCTCACACTCCAAGTCAACCCATGATCACCAAGGGGAGTTCATCGCTCCAAGCTCTTCAAACACATCCCATTGTGAAAAACCAAAACTTGGACAAAAACACAATCTTGGGTATGCCCAACACTGCCCCATAAGACCCAAAATATCCGTATGTCCCTCTCATTTTTCATGACACCAACAATTCATCCACCTTTGTCACATCACCGAAATATTCTCTTGATACACAAGTCTCTCTCCCCATGATATCACAAGGAAAAATGGGTTTATTTGGACAAGGGGGAACTTTTGATACATCATCATCACTTTTGCAAGGAAACACACCTCCAATATTCCCATCATTTTGTCTTTTGACATCAACATCCACACCAAATCAAGGTTTAGGGAAACCCACTTTACCAATCCAAAACTAATCAAGTCAAATCAATCCACCAATCGTGAATCAAATCAACACATTAGTCATACCAAATCCTTCGAGCATGCCACTGACATCACAACACCAAGTGGCACCAATCCAAACATCTCAACCAATCATCACTCAATCTACAACACCTCAAACTCTCCAAAATGTTGTCTCCCAAGGACCTAGCACATCAACCATACCATCTACTACACAACCTCTTGTCATCACTCAACAAGCACCCCCACAACAACCTAACAAATCTCTGATCACACCATCTCACACCATACTGCCAAATCCTCCACCTCCACCACCAAATCCAAATATGGAAAATCAATACAGTATCACACTGTAGGAAACCTAGCAAACATATCAAAAGGAATTCCAACACTTCCAAGCTCAAAAAGCTATGCAACATGCCACACAACAAGCACAAGATGAAGCCCAATCTTTATTGCAACAACAAAAAAATACACAAGCTGCACTAGCCACACAACAAGCCCAAGCTCAAGCTCAAGCACAAGCTCAATACTAAGTGCAACAAGCTCAAGCAAAAGCCTTGTTACCACAACAAGCTTATCAAAAAGATTTGCAACAATACCGAGCACAACAACAAGCAACTCAGCTGCAAGACCAACAACAAGCATTGTTGGTGCAACAAAAATAAGACCAACAACAAGCATTATTGGCACAACAATAACTATAGGAATACCAAAAAGCGTTGCTTGCACAACATAACTTATAGCAACCTCCAACAAACATGCAAAAAATTTCCTTGAACACAAACACACAAACCATTCCACCCACACAAATGACAATACCACCCCAAAACACATTCATCCCACCACCAGATCCACAATGTGATTTTTCCACACAAATTAAATTTCTCTCACAACAAGTGTTGGACATGAAATCAGGAAAGACAACAAAATCGCAAGGGAATTTGTGCCCCTATCCATTTGACAGAAGCAGTGCAATGGTTCCATTCCCATAAGGATTTGAGATACCTAAATTTGACAAATATCGTGGGATTGGCAACCCTAAAGATCACATCAGGGAATTCCATGCACACTATATGGAAGTCGCATATGATGATTCTTATCTAATGCGACTCTTCCCTTGAAGTTTGGCTTGTCCAACAATGGAATGGTTCTCCCACCTCCCCCTCAAAATTAAGAAGTTCCAAGAGATTGTGTACTTATTCATACATAATTACTCATTTAACATAGGCATGTACGTGAGCTTGGAAGAATTGTCTAGCCTAAAACAAGACAAGGGAGAAACATTCACATCCTTCTTGCAATGATGATGATCCAAGACCAACATGAGAAAATGGGTTATGCTAGAAGAACAACAAAACGAGACTATCATCTCTAACCTTGAAGGGACCTTGTCTTTCCATTTGAAAATGCAATGCATAAAAACCTATGACCAATTGATTCCCAAGGTGCTCAACATCGAAAGAGCCCTTATAGCACAAGGGGGCACACCCACATATTAGGATAACTGACCATCAACAAGTTATAATGACAAACCTCACACATGGGAAAAGAAAAGAAAATTCAGTAATGATGGTGTTGTTGATGCCAAAGTTATTATCAGTGCCCCAAGGTAGAATACACAAACACAAATGTATCAACAACCACAAGTCGATACCCAAAACAACACACAAGCCAACCCATCATCACAACAACCCAGCAATCAAATGATCAACAATCTAAATGCTCAAGGGGGACCACCCCCAAAGAATAGATATCCCCCTAAACGAAAATACAAACTACTTGGGGAACCAATTGAATCTGTTATGCAACAACTGGTAAAAGAAAATCTCATCAAAATCCCTGTTTATGAAAATTATCAAGAGCCTTAGGTTAAGCCACCATGGTATAACGAGAAAAATCTCTATGATTTTGATAAAATAAAAGGACATACGACAACTAGTTTCATGAGACTCAAGAATTTGATCCAAGATCTCATCAATGACAAGACCATAACCATTGAACAACCCACAGGGAATCAAGATCTAAAAATATACAAAAATTCGATGTCCAATCACAATAAAGGAAACAACAATGGTAAGGGAAAGTATAATAATGTGAACCATGTTTACGACCATGTTGTTGCATCCTTGGATGAGTGGGTCATGGTTTTCAATATCAAAGGATCTAGAGTTGACTGTGAAGTCACCACATGTGGTGGAAAAATTACCATTCCAGGATCATCCCAACCACCCCAGGTACCACTTCTAATCCAAAGTCAAATCCCTAATGGTTATAATTTCCTAGATCAATTGAAAAAGACCCCTGCCTAGATCTCCATCGTGGAGTTGCTAAAAATCTTTCTCGCACCTAGGGAAATCTTAGAAAAGGCACTAGCTACATCCATTGTCCTAATGGATCTTGATGCAAACCAATTCCAATCTATGATCAGACATATCACTACACCACATCTCCTAGCATTCTATGAGTAGGAATTCCCAACCCAACCATCTCATAACTGTGCACTCCATCTTGAAGTATTAGTTCACAAAAATAAAGTCAAAAGAGTCTTGGTGGATGGAGGTGCAAGTTTGAATATTTGTACTCTCAAGCTAATAAAGAATCTAGGATTCTCTAAAGATGTTATTGAGAAAGGTAAAGGTATCACTATTAGGGCTTATGATGATCAAGAAAGAGTATCTCAAGGAACCTTTCAACTCCCTATTCAATTAGGGCAAGCAATCATGGAGACTACTTGCCAAGTCCTTGATCTTGAAATCCCTTACAATATCCTCCTAGGGCACCCATGGATCCATGGGATGCAATATGTAGCATCCACATTCCATCAATGTGTTAAGTTCCCTTATCAAAACCAAGAAGTCACAGTCCATGGTGACCCTAAACCATTTTATTATTGCAAAAATCTAGAAGACAAGTATTATAAGATCCCCCAAGTCCCGAAGAATGATGAGGGACCCACATCTCTGTATATAGACCCATCCACCCTAGCCTCCACTTTTGAGACAAAGAAACCCTCCATTCCAAACATCCCCAATATTAAGGTTATTATCCAAGATAATGGTTGTGGAGACTATAAAATGAAGAAGAGTACCTTTGTGATAGGAGGATTACCTCAGTCTCCTAGATACTATGGGAAGCCACAACCAATCGACATAACATGCTAGACCTTCAAAGCAAAACCTACCACCTTTTCAGAAAATGGGGAGACCTAAGAAAAGAGGTGGTGGATGGGAAAGATGTATCAAGCTTGCTATATCAAGATAAAAGACCTATACCAGACCTCCCCATGGAGGAAAGCAACAAAGGTCTTCACTTAATGCGTGGATGGGGCTACAACAAAAATGAGAAGCTCAGGAAAAATGAAAATGGCCTGTTTGAACCCATTATTCCTAAGAAGTGCATGAAGAATGTTGGCCTTGGATGTACACCTACGAAGATAACCATTCTTGTCAAAGGTACCCTTGTTAAAAAAGTCAAAGCTCCTCAGTTACCGGTATCCACAGGTCTACCTCTAGATAACTATACCTTCGATATAAATGATGTGTGTGACGAGGATCCCATCATTGACCTACCCATGTTATTTGAAGATTCCTCCTTTTTTATGATCACTACCATGTATTTTGAGCCAAGTAACCAAACCACTAAATTGAAGCTTGTCTACCCCCAACTGATAGAATGTGACCAACAAGGACCACTGATCTTAGAAACATTCAAAAACGATAAGGATCTCTCAGAATTCAAGGGACTACGAGACACTCTACCATATCGAGATCATAAAGCAGGGTTTGATATTGAGCTAGACACACACACATACTATGGGGAAATGATTGAATCTCTTAGTCAAGAAATAGAAAATATAAGAGTAATATCTAGGTCCTTAAGTGAAAACCACATTGTGGCACTTTTTGACCCAAAAATAGTAAAAAGAAAGGATGTATCCGATGGTGAAAACCTCTCTGAGGCACCAAAGGATGAGGGATTCAATCTTCCCCTTAGTCCTATTCATCAAGAAAAATCAGTAGTCTTGGCAGAGAAATGTAACCCAGTCAATCTAGGAATTGAAGAGACACCACACATCACTTTCTATACAAAGTCACTTTTGACCGAGGAACAAGAAATTCTAGCTGCATTTCTAAGAGAAAGAAAGGTAAATTTTGCATGGACCTATGCTGACATGCCCGGTCTTGATCCAAAGGTAGTAGTACATCACCTAGCATTCTATCAAGAAGTGAAGCCAGTGAGACATAAACTGAGAAAGATGCATCCGCATATCGCATTATTAGTCAAACTTGAATTGCAGAAACTCCTTGACTTGGCTTCATACGACCCATAGATTATCTTGAATAGGTTTCCAATCTTGTACCTGTTTCAAAGCCCATTGGGTGCATCTGCATCTACATAGACTACGGGGACCTAAATAGAGAATTCCCTAAGGATGATTTTCCTCTTCCCAACATAGAAATGATTGTAGATCTAATAGTAGGGCACGAAATGCTATCATTAATGGATGGATTTTTAGGGTACAATTAGATTATGATAGCAAAAGATGATCAACATAAGACAAATTTCACTTGTCCATGGGGAACCTACTATTGGAACATGATGCCATTTGTGTTAAAGAACACTGGAGCTACATACCAAATAGCTATGATGCTTATTTTCCATGACATGATTCACAAATCTGTAGAGGATTATGTGGATGACATATTGGCCAAGTCAAGGAAGCGTCGGGACCACATAGCGACACTAGGATCTATCTTTGATAGAATGGAATAATATAAGGTCTGAATCAACCCTAAGAAATGTGTCTTCGATGTGCAATTAGGAAAACTTTTATGGTATATTGTATCAATGAGGGGAATTGAGATAGACCCTACAAAGGTCAAAGTAATTCTTGAAATGGAAGCACCAAGAACACTGAAACAATTAAGGGGACTATAGGGAAGACTTCAATCCATTCACAAGTTCATAACATAGTTAGCGGATAAAGCTATCCCATATTCTCATCTACTCCACAAGGGGGTAGCATACAAATGGGACGAGAAATTCGATCAGGCATTTAATAAAATCAAGGAATACTTGCTAACACTGCTAGTCCTCATGCCACTGATCCAGAACAAATCATTAATACTATACATATCAACAACAACAATAGCCCTTGGAGCTCTCTTAGCTCAGCATGATGAAATAGGGAAGGAAATATCCATTTACTATATTATTAGAACCATGGTGGGACATGAGCTGAATTACACATTCATCGAGAAGGCTTTCCTTGTAGTAGTATTTGTTGCACAAAAATTTAGACACTACATGCTGGCTCATCAGATAAAGCTCATCGCCAAAATAGATCCCTTGAAGTACCTACTTTCTAAAGCAATGCTCATAGGATGAATGGATAAGTGGGTCATGGTCCTAATAGAATATGACATTGAATACGTGGAGTGAAAAGCCATCAAGGGATAGGTAATTGCAGATCAACTAGTAGAGGCACCTATATATTCAGAGAACCCATTGGTATTAGAATTTCTAGATGATTCAATCTTTAATCTAAGTGCAACAGATCATTGGAAAGTATATTTTTATGGATCATAGACTCGGCATTGGTCAGGAGCTGGAATCTTCTTCATCACACCGCAAGGAGATTGCATCTCAAAATCATATAAGCTATCATTTCCATGCACTAACAATATTGCTGAGTATGAGGCCCTTGTCATAGCACTCAGAATTGTAGTACAATGGAAGATTATGGCACTTAAGGTCTATGGGGACTCACAACTAATCATCAATTAGGTCAATGATGAATACCAAACAAAGGATGACAAGCTTACCTCGTATAAGAAACTGGTGGAGAGTCTCAAGGAATTCTTCATTGACATCACATTTGAGAAAATACCAAGGGAAAACAACATAGAAACTGATGCTATGGCAACAATCGAATCATTACTAGATATCCCATGCAATGTCCATAAACATGAATTCCTGGTAGAGCATCTTCTTGTACCATCTTTGAAAGTTCTAGATTCTAAGTTCATGCATGAAATTGTTTGTTTCGGTGATCCTTGGTACCACGACATATACACCTACCTAAAAAATACGATTCCTCCCCATTGACATCGCCCCAAATCTCAAAAGAACCTTTATAAAAAAAGTCATCCCATTTCGTCATCTTAGGTGATACCCTTTACCATAGGAGTATCGAGGGAACCCTCTTGCGATGCCTTAACCCTGAGGAAGCTTTGACTACTTTAATTGAGGTACATGATGGTATTTGTGGTTCACACTCTAGTGGTATGACCTTGGCCAAGAAATTGTTGAGGACTAGGTACTACTAGCCTACAATGGAGAAGGAAGCTCATGATTATGTTTGAAGATGCTTTCGATGTCAACAACATAGGGACCTCATCCATGCACCATCTCAAGAGCTTCAACAGATTATAACACCTTGGCCCTTTTCACAATGGAGGCTCGATCTCATTGGAAAAATCACACCCACCTCATTTAATGGACACAAATTCATTGTCACTGCCACATAATACTTCACGAAGTGGGTAGAGGCCATCCCAATGACCTACATCATAGGGAAGCAGATATCCAAATTCATCCTGAATTACATAATTTTCTGCTATGGTGTCCCACAAGCCCTTATCTCAGATAACGAGACACCTTTCAAGAACCAAGATGTTCAAGAACTATTCAAAAAATTCAATATCCAGCATTGCTTCTCCACCCCATACTACCCCCAGGGTAATAGCCAAGCTAAGGCTTCTAATAAAACCATCCTAAAGATCCTTAAGAAAACAGTCAATAAAGTTGGTCGTGACTAGCACCTATAGTATAATCCCGCCTTATTGAACAAGTATCTACATACCTACAGGTACAAAACCCTTCTCCCTAGCCTACATATTAGAATCCATCCTCCCCATTGATATCGAGCTCCCATCCTTAAGAATATCATTGCAAAATCTCATTATTGATGAAGAATATTAGGTGTCATGGTTGAACAAGCTAGAACTACTAGATGAGTGGCACATGGATTCTTTAAACCATCTATAGGTCTATTAGAACCATCTCAAAAGGAGCTATAATAAGAAGTTCAAGAGTCAGTCATTTCAAGTCAGAGAGCTCATGTTGAAAGAAAATTAGAAGAATGTACCAAATCCAAACAACAAAGGAAAGTTTGAACCCAACTGGTTGGGACCCTTCATCATCATGACAAGTTATAAATAAGGAGCTTATCAACTATCTACACCCGAAGGTGAGTCTTTGAAGGAACCTATTAATAGCTCCCATCTAAAAAAGTTTTATGCCTAAAATTGTAGGGTATAAATCCAAAAAATCCAAAAAATATAAAAATAAAAATAAAAATAAAAATAAATAAAAGGATTGAAAAAAGTAAAGAAAAAAAATCATCCTCTAATGAAAACCACTTCAGTGGCACTTTGGGAAGGTACCTTGGTGAAAACCTAGCAAACAGGTGCCTTGTGTAAATAAAGCACTTTCCATCCACCATTGATTCATTGGCTTGTTCTGCATCACCTACCATCACTTTCCATCACATTCATCCATCACATTCCATTGATCCTTCCATTTCACCCATTTGCATCTGCATTATAGCTTGATCCTATTTTTGTATCATGTTCCACCCTAGAACTACTTGGCACATTCCTAAGGTTAGTTTGTCCTACCTATATTGGAGTAGTCTACCACATCATGTTGGGGGCATGTTCTTATACCTACATTAGATTGGATTCATGTATATTCTTGAAATCTTCCTTAAAACTAGAAAATCCAAAAATATTCATAAAATTAGAAAACCCAAAAACATCCAAAACATACAAAAAATCCAAAAACAGGTCAAAAAAGTCAAAAAAAGTCAAAAAATAGAGTAGTCAGTTGAACTACGAGTCTCTGAGCTTGAACGTAGGAAAGACCATCATTGATGTGCCCCCAAAACACATTAGGTTAGTCCTTTAAGAGTTTGTCATAATAAACTAGAAATCCAATTGTTAATTTCTCATCAATAAACGAGTCTATGTCATCCAAACTACCTCATCTTTGAGCTTAAACGTAGGCAAGGCTAATCTTTGATGAGCCCTCAAGACACAAAAAAATTTAAATAACCTAAAAATCTAAAAAAAAACCTCATAACATTTCAAAAACATCAAAAACATCCAAATCTTTGAAAAAATCCATCCATCTCATTTCGCTTCACCCAAGATAATCAATCATCCATAATAAATCAATCGTCACCTTCATCCTTTGGAAAAACAAATAGAAACAACCACAACAATCAGCAAAAACAAACTTCAAACGTAAAATCAAAATCGAAACAACAAACTTTTAAACACAAAATCAAACTCTTGATCTTATTTAGCAAACATGTTAATCAACCTTATATCAAAGGCCTTTTCAAACAACCTATCAACTTTCCACCATCCACTAACACGTCCTAGGATGTATCCTTCCTACAATGGGAATTATCTATTGGAAAAACACTTTGGATACTTTTCCCAAGCAAAACACATCCCTTTGGCTAGAGGTATGAAGAACATTGGCTTGTTTGTTTACTTGATCTTTTCTTTGATTTATCTTATTGTGCTCATTCCAATGACCTCTCAATGATGTCTATAAAAATGATTTAGAGAGAAAGGAATGGGGAATTGATCAATATCTTTTATCTACTATGCTTGTTGGATGTTCTTGTAATATAACATTGGTCACACTAACTTTGTCCTGTTTGTAGGGAGGATGTTTTGGATGTCTTGTTGAATATTACATAGATAGGTTATGCCTTTTTGTGTTTTGGTCCGAGATGTTTGAAACTTCTGAAGTGCATCCTAGTAAGGTTTCCTTATGTTAGGTGTGAACAAGGATACTCTTATCTGTTTGTCGAGTCAAAGTCCATCGGACTAGATACAACACCATCCTGGTTGTCCATACCTTGATGCATCATATCTATGTGTTTTATCAAACATAGGGAAAGTTGTGTCATTCATGGCCCAATCCCTGGATAAGCAAATCATCATCACTCATCACCATATCTAATAAAGTCTCAACGAATCATAGACTTTTTAGACTTCTGCATCAATCTGAAAATCAAGGGTTAATCCATCTTATTCTTCTATCTTTACTAACAATTCTATCCAAGTGTCAAATACAAATATACATGAGGCTATCCATTGTCGATGACTGTCTATACATCATAAAATCTGTCTACATGAAATATCTAAGCTTTCTAGTCCTCTTTTAGCTGAATTGATCTTAAATCTTTGTCATGAGATCGACCATAAAATCAAAAATTTTGCCCGATCTCTCGAGGGGGCAGTGTAGCAGCGTAATTTCTTTCGCTAGGGCAGCAGTGGGGCATCCAAAAAATCAGATTTTTTTTGAATTTTGATCATGGCAGTGTTATTCTTTGAACCAATGTAGCAGGTACCTCGCTTCAAAGAGGGGAAAAATGTAGACATGTAAAAAAGTCTTGATTGATACTATGTATCTAATTCTGATTAATTAACATCATTTCTTTTGAAATCACCTCAAGCTAATCGATTAATTAATAATCAACATTATTTAGTTAAATTCAACAAATTCAACTATTAATCAAATAATTAAATTTATTGATTAATTCACCCTTCTTCTAACTAATATTCGTCATATTTAATTAAATCAAGTCATTTAATTAAATTATCCTAAATCCCCCCATTTTATTAAATCAATCAAATCAAATGTCACAATCTCCCAATCCATTCTAATTAATTAATTCTAAATTAATTAATCCTAAATCACCTTTCTAATTAATTAATTCTAAATTAATTAATCCTAAATCACCTTTCTAATTAGCATTTATAAATCCTCCAGCTTTTAAATCCTCAAGAGTTAAATCAACCCATGGTCAACTAACCAGGTTGCACATAAAAATAATTTCTATTAATTATATAATTCCTCTATTTATCCTCACAAAGGCATATTCCAAGGAATATTCCTCCCAACCACCTCCTCATTCAATTTCCCTCCAAAGGTTTCAAAAACCTATCACATCCTCAATAGCTTCTCTTACATTTTCAATAACTCTTCTTACATCCTCTCACATCTCCAACCACATTCAATAAATTCTTCTTAAAACCTTTCAAATCCGCAACCATTCTAATTTATTCCTCTTACATCCCCCTTTCCTCAACACATTTCCCAAAATGTGCTCCACCTTCCTCCAATAGGATTGTGACAAGTGTCACATTTCTATTGGCTCCCATTTTATCCCACATTCACCAATTTCTCTCATTCCTCAACCCTTGAGTTCTATAAATAGAAGTATTCTCTTCACAATGTGGATCCACAATCTCATGCAAAGTTATTATCCAGAATCATCCACAAATTTGATCATCATCACTATAGGAATTTGAGTTCATAGCAATCATCATCTTCATGTCATTTTGAGTTCATTTCCATTACTTAGCATCATTTTCACACTTGGATCATCAAGCTTATTAATTGGGATTGGGAAAGGGCTTTCTTTTCACATCAAAGGAGCACCACTCCCCCTATGGGATTGAGGTTTGGTTAACTTAGTTGATTACATGCTTTCTTTTTTATTATTTTATGTTTTAGCTTCATGTTTTCATCTTTGTTCTTCCAATAATTTCATAGGGAACACTAGATTGAGCTTTCTAACATGTGTAACAAGTGTTTGTTGATCTTATGTTAGCCTGTGTAGGTTTGGTGTTCACAATAATATTATATTATTATTATATAATATATATATATATATATATATATAATATAAATATTATTAATATATATTATATTATTATATAATATTATATATATATATTTTAAGCAAAAGACATGGAAGCCTATATATATATTATAAAATAGGATTTTTACATAATTTCAGAGAGTCCCAGTATAGAAAATATGTGAAAATATGTGGATAGTAGATCAAAATTCAAATTTTAATATCCAAATCTACTAATTTGACCAACACCCTTAAACCTACTACTGATAATATCTAGACATACATTTTAATCAGCTATTTCATAAACCCTTGTGGAACCAAAAAAACAAAGAACCCCAAAAACTGCATATACTACTCTTCCATAAATTCTCCATGGACTGAATTTTCATCCATAATTTCCAACCTCTCAGTCAGCTGAAGTCCTCTCTCAAACATGCTTCGTCGACCAACAGAAAAATTAGGGAATTGCATTGGATGAGCCATTCTCGCATTGGTAGAGTTAAAATTCATTAGAAAAATGCTTGGTGGCCGAACATTACGAACAGGCTGAGCTTGTTGAGAATCCTGAGCCGAAGAAGGAACCCTAAGCTACAAGTACAATTACAAACCATAAGTTGACACTTGCAGAATATGCACTCTTAAGAAAGTTAGGGCATCATATTTTTCTCTTATATCTGCCTCCATTGTTGTGCACATGCAATGACGATTCTTCCTAAGTGCCCATAGCAGAATATTATCATTCTTATATTGTAAATCCAGTCTCATAGCATCGTAAACTTCTTCAAACCCTTGTTGACGCTACACAAAATCCCTAGGAAATAGACCACCAATGTACCCATCTCCACTAAAGATATTGTATGCTTGTACTGCTTTAAGAATAGAATTATCCAACACATATTGAAAATTTACATATTTCCTAGCCAATTCCTCAATTTCGCTCAAAGACTAGACCAAATCCATTGTATTAGAAAGGAAAATTGAAATCACCTGGGATAGGAAAAGCATACGTCATGCACTTGGACTGGTAACATCCACCCCCAACACCATGTGAATGCAATCTTTGACTCTACCACAATCAATCTTGAATATAATCTTGAGAGAATCTTGAGATAGATATTCTTTGAAGGGCCTCTCCCACAGCTTGACTGGTAAAAACACTCTGAGGTTCCATGGGAAGAAGGCCATTTCACATCTATCTCAACTGGAAACAACCTAGTTTCAAAGACCACACACAAAAAATCCTATCAATATCCTTCACTTTTCAAAATCTGAATGTGAGAAAACCCTTCTATAGCTTCTTTTAAAGCCCGTGTACACTAATGACTTCATGAACTGTCATGATGAGAGAGAGTGCATAGGGCTAAGCATTAAAATCTAACTCTTCATGAAAGTCAGCTCATATGACTAGGCTGTTCGAATATTTGATGCAGAACAAAGCACTTCAAAATTTAATTAAAATGTACCTGCATCACAAATAAAACATTAGGAAAAATAAGATATCAGCTTTAGATGATTGACCTAAATTATTCGCATGATTTCCAACATCATCAGGTGAACGGTTGAAGTCCTTTCAACTTGAGACATACTCCCAACTAGAATATCAACAATTCATTATAGTGACAACTCTTAAGGCACATGTTTGAAATTCGAACACATCTTGATGACCCTTGCTGGAAAGAATGACAACTTGTTATGGGAGTTGTAAGAATTAGACGTCATTACACATTAATCTTCGCATTATGGGAGACTTGATGAGACATCTCAAGTAGAACAAAACATAACTCTACTGAGATAAGTCATAATTATTTTACATGTCATATATATCCACCAAATTAAAACCTTTCGACCATGTGATAACACATACGGGTCAAGGCTGCCAAGTTAGATAAATGACACCCAGGAAAGTAGTAACCAATTCAAAATCTGTATCAAAGTGACAGAATAAAAGGTTATGTACAACTCCCATTGCAATTCTTATTCAACAAACCCCATCCTATTGAAGAAAATACTTTTTACCACTTTCAACCCAATAAAATTGAGACAAAATAGATTGTTTTTCTTTAACTATCTCTTGGAGATGAGGGAACCTTGAAAAATCTTCACTATTTTTTATGTTAATCAAATCTTGTTGATCACAAGCCAAATTGGCAAGCCCATATGCTAATCTGTTTCCCTCTCTATATGTATGGGAGAGGTGGGTGTCTTCAAAAGATGCTAACAAATCCTAAATTTTCTGAAGAACATATCTTATTTTCCAATTGCAGATTCTCTTCGACTTACATGCATTGATTATCAGAAGTGAATCACCTTCCACATGGAGTCTTTTAATGTTGAGATCCTTTGCCAAAGATACACCTGCTAATAATGCATGAACTTCTACCATATTATTTGTACAAGAATCTAAATGAACTGCTTTGGTTGCAACCAAGGAACCCATGGAATCCTGAATACACCAACTAGCACCTGATACATGAGGATTTCCACACGATGCTCCATCAAAAATAATTTTGAAAAAAGATGAACTTGGAAGTAACCATTTCACCTTATTTCTATCCACTTTAACCAAATTTGGATGTATTGGAACTCCTTGAAGTGGAAAAACAATATGCTTCTAGTGATTTAATATAAAATTATCCCAATTGGAGTATAAAGAGGAAACTGACTTTAAATTGGCAACATAAGAGTTACATACTTCTGAGATTTCCTTTTCTAGCTTCACTTTAATTCTCTCAACTGAAACAGTTTTATTTTTGAAAATATATTTGTTTCTCTCCAACCAAATTGACCATATTAACAGTGCAGGGGTAACTAACTAGATACAAGAAAATAGAGCAGACTTATGAAGAATTGGCCAACTCATGAACATATCCCAAAGAGAGTTAGGCAAGGGGAAAAAAACATTCAATTTCCCCATAATGAAACTCCATACCTCATATGCCACTAGACAAGAAATAAAAAGATGATCAACTGTTTCATCTTCCTCTTTACATAAGACGCATCTGAAAACTCTTGTTATTCCAAACTTCTCCAAGCAATCACTTGTGAGTATCCTTTTCTTCAAGGCTAACCAAGAAAAACTACTCACCTTTGGCAACTAAGCTAAGTTCCAACAAAAGGAAAAAGCTCTTTGGGATTGAAACTAAGAAGCTTGATCAATGATTGACTTGTACCCTTGTTTGATTGTTTATAAACCACTCTTGGAGGGAGCCCACAACAGTTTATCCAGAGAATGGGAAAGATAGACCTTCCTACTCTTCAAAATATTTGTAAGAATATTCTTCTATATATCTGGAATAGGGATATTTGTTAAATCCTTCCATTGAACTAGGCCTGTTATTGGGTGAATAGAAGAAACATAATCTTTTAAGAACATTCCCCAGATTTGTGAAAGTGTGTTTTTAGCTAATTGCAGACCATTCGAAGAGTCTCTCCAAAACAATACTTGATCTCCAGTATTAACCTCCCATGAGAGAAAAGGGTTAATAACATCTCTACAAGCCAATATGGAGTTCCACATAACTGAGCCTCTTGTAGGATTAGAAATTGTAAATATCCTGGATGGGTTATCATTATCTAAATATTTTCTCTGCATTACCTTACACCAATTCAGGTCCGGTCTAGAATACATTCTCCAAGCCAGTTTAGCCCCTAGAGAAGAATTCCTTGTAGACAAATTATGAAAGTCTAATCCACCACTTGATTTCTCATAACACATATTTTCCAAAGAAACTAGTGGAAGCTTCCTTTTACCATGTAAATTTCCTTTCCATAGAAACTCTTTTATGAGTTTTTCAATTTGATGAATAACGCCCTTGGGGGCTTACAAAAAAGACAAAAAATAATTTGGAATAGATGCTAACAAAGACTTAATCAACAAAATTATGCTTGATAATGTAAGCCATCTTGCTTTCCAAGTGTTGGAAAACATGCCTCAAGCTTACTGACATGAAACTCCTGAAAGAGAAAAATTGGTGAGACCCTCTGGAAGTCTTACCGACTAGCAGCTGTGTTCAAAGATTGAAAGTCGCCGAGACTTTGGTTCTGTCTTGCTGACGAGAGTCATTGGAAAGACATTTCTATCGCTGTTTGCATTCGGTAAGAACTCTTGCCGACAGGCTGGTGCATTCGTTATGACCTCTTGGCAATAGCGTTCCTCCCACTGATGGATCTCCACGTGATGAAATTCAGTGTAACCTCTTGCTGATAGACTAGTCAGAGTAATATGAACTACTGGGTATGCCTTCAGTGTGATCTCCTGTCGATGTCTGTTGGTCTCGCCGATAGACAGGTGCTTTTGGTGAGAACTCTTGCTGATGGTTTTCCTCTCGCTGATGAGTATGAACATCGGTATGACATAAAGTTCTATAAGATTCTTAGTGATAGTGGAACTCTTGCCGATAGACTTGCACAAGCTGGATTTGTGTTCGATATGATGTCTCGCCGATAGCGGTGGTCTTGTCAATGGTTCTGCAGTGGATATCGATGTGATGTCTTAGCGATAGAGTGAGTCTGGGCGACAGGTTTGAACTCGATATGACTCTTTCCGATGGTAGCGACTCTTGCCAATAATGAGAGTTGGACATTATGGCATCAGGGAGACACGATCTAGTGTCTCACCGACATGCGATACAGGTTGAACCATTTTGACCGAATGTCTATCCTACGTGGTCTGTTCTGAGCCAATCATAGAAGCAAAATGTGAACATTTAGTAGTTGGATTGTTGTGACCATTCCTGTGTGGAAGATGAATAGATTGTGAGGAAAATGATTATGCTCTGGTAATGGCGGATGATGAAAAATAGTGTGACATAACGAAATGTTGCTTGATTGAACACAAATTGATTTGAGTGAATTCATTGGATGTTTCTGAGAGCTATTCTGTACAAGATAGATCAATGAATGTTGCTGCTATAAATTGACATCAGAAAGTGAAGTATGTACTCTGTATGTAATTTTGTTTACTATAATACAAAGAGGTTTTTCTTGGTGTGATGGGTTTTTCTCCCGTAAGGGTTTTCCCACGTAAATCTGGTGTCCAATTGTGTATGTTCATTTCTTTGTTTTGTTATTTCTTTCAAGTGTATCTTAATGAATTGTAATTGTAAAATTTAAAGTCCTATCTGCATTCTTCCCTGAGGTTTTGACGTTAGGAGAGTTTGTTCCGCACCTAAGCTTTCCTTACAAGTGGTATTAGAGCCTGGCCAGTTGTGTTATCCTTGTGGGTACGTTGGGTTTTTTTGTGTCAATTCTGTTCAGTGGGAGTCTTGTAGAAGTTTGGTAATTCGAATTATAGATTAAGATGGCAAGCACGTCAGGAAAGATTGAAATTGAGAAATTCAATGGCAACAATTTTGAGTTGTGGAAACTTAAAATGGAAGATCTGTTGGTTGATCATGATCTTTGGCTTGTTGTGTCTGGAATGAAGCCTACAAACATGAAGCAAGAGGATTGGGACCTTGCAGATCAAAAATCAAAGGGGCTGATAAGGCTTTGTTTAGCAGACTCTATTCTTCTAAATGTTCATGAAGAAAAGACTACATCTTCTTTGTGGAAAAGACTGGGAGCTATTTATCAGGGCAAGTCCTTGGTGAATAAGTTGTTCTTGAGGAAGTAGGTACTCTTTGAAAATGCAGGAAGGAGCATCTGCTTTTGATCATTTGAATGCTTTCAACATGTTGATTGCTCGCTTAGCATCGTGGGTGTGAAGATTGATGAAGAAGATCATTGTATGTTGTTGTTATGTTTTGTGCCAGATTCTTGGGATCACTTGGTGATGGCTATTGGGAGTACGACATCCACTTTTAAGATGGAAGATGTTGTTTCTTCTTTGTTATCAGAAGAGATGAGAAGAAAATATTCGAGATGGCGAAGGAGGCTCTTGTTAGAAGGAGATCAAAAGAAAAAGGCAAGAAGAAGGACAAGAAGTCCAAATCAAAATAGAAGGGAGATCAAAGTCTCCTAGAAGAAGTCCAAGGTGAAGTGCTAGAATTGTGGGAAACCTGGTCATGTCCGAAAGGATTGTAAAGAGGAGAAAAAGAAGAAGAAGAAGTATTCTTCAACAATGATTCTTCTTCAGAGTGATGTAGATGCTTTCATTGTAGCCTTGGCAACTGGCATCGATGATGTCCGGCTGATTGATTCTGGAGCATCTTTCCACATGACATCTCATAGAGATTGGTTCACTAAGTATGAAAAATATGATGGTGGAAGGGTGTATTTGGGCGATTCATCTTTGGAAATAGTTGGCGTGGAAGAGTCAGAATTCAATTCCTTGATGGAAGAGTGAAGGGAATCAATGATGTAATGCATATACTAGGTCTGGCTCGAAATCTACTTTATGTTAGTAAGCTGAACGATGTTGGAGTGCAAGTCACGTTCTCTAGAAATGGCTACAAAATGACTAGAGGCTCAATGGTGCTAGCAAGGGGTGCTCGAATTGGTACCTTGTATAAGCTGGATGCACATGTTGTTCAATGCAATAGTACCTCTATAAAGTCACAAAAGGCTACTCATGGAGAAAAGGAGGAAAAATTTATTGTTAGTGCAAACTCTATGGAAGTTAAACTTCCAGTAGAAAAGACTATGCTCTGGCATGATAGGCTAGGCCACATTGGTGAAAAAGGTTTAAAAACCTTGAAGAATAAAAACCTGGTTGAAGGGCTTGATGATTGTAACCTTGAATTCGAATTTTGTGAACATTGTATATATAGTAAACAACACCGTGTTTCTTTTTACTCCAGTCCTCACAAATCTTCTGGTTTACTTGACTACATACATTATGATGTTTTTGGTCCAGTAAATGTTCCTTCTTTGTCTAAATCAAGATATTATGTATCGTTCATTAATGATTATTCAAGAAGGACATTCGTTTATTTTTTGAAAAGTAAATCAGAAGTGTTCAGTCATTTTAAGTAATTTAAAAACCTTGTGGAAAATCAGACCTAAAAGAAAAATAAAATGTTTAAGGACTGACAATGGCGGTGAGTTTTTTTATGATGAGTTCGAAAGGTACTATAAAGATCATGGAATCAAAAGACATAAAACTACACCCTACACTCCGCAACAAAATGGAGTTGTTGAAAGGTTCAACAGGACAGTAATGAAAAGAGCACGAAGTATGATAAGCAATGCTGGCTTGGAGGAGAAGTTTTGGGTTGAGGCAGTTGCAACATCATGTTACTTAATAAACCATTCTCCTAATTCCTCTCTTGTTGAGAGAACACCTTTGGAAGCATGGTCTGGAAAGAAGCCCTCTTTGAGACACATTTATGTCTTTGGCTATGAGGCATATGCATATGTGTCGAATGAAAAAAGATCTAAATTGGAGAACAAGGCTGTTAAATGTATTTTTATTGGCTATAGTGCTAGCATAAAAGGATACAAGCTTTGGAATCCTAATATAGAGAAGGTTCTATACAACAGAAGTGTTATTTTTCATGAGCTGAAACCTTTTACTTTAGATCTGCAGTCAAAGAAAAAATTAGAAAACAAAAAGGATGTAGTTGACATTCCTCCGACACCAGATAAAGAGGAATTGAAAATTCAAATTGTACCTGAAACTGAGGAGAGCTCAAGTAGTTCTGAGAGTTTTGAAGAAGAAGAACAACCTCAACCTCAGCCTGTGAGGAGGTCAACATGTGAAAGAAAGCAACCTGATAGGTATGGGTTTTCTTTGTTAGATTCTACTTGTGCCTATGCTTTAATTTCTATCACTAATGAGCCTAGGACTGTGAAAGAGGCATTTAGAATGTTTGATTCAAACTCTTGGTTGGAAGCCATGAATGAAGAAATGACATCATTAGAAAAGAATGATACTTGGAGTTTGGTGCCCTTGCCTGAAGGCATAAAAGTTGTTTGCTGCAAATGGGTATTTAAAAAGAAAATAGGTCTGGATGGCAGTGTGGAAAAGTATAAGGCGAGGTTGGTTGCGAAGGGATATTCCTAGGTAGAGGGAATTGATTATGGAGAAATATTTTCTCCTGTAGCTAAGTTGACGTCTATCAGATTTCTTTTGTCACTTGCAGCAGCGTATGACTTAGAGATTGAATAGATGGATGTGAAGACAATATTTCTTCATGGTGACCTTGAAGAAGAAATTTACATGTCCCAACTGAGCACTTTGTGGAAAAAGGTAAAGAAAAATTGGTTTGCAAGTTGAAAATATCTCTGTATGGATTAAAACAATCTCCTAGAATGTGGTACCAGAAGTTTGACACTTTTGTTTTATCATTGGGATTTGTAAGATCAAAATCTGATCATTGTGTGTATTACAAAGCTGAAAATGATCGTGTTCTTATTATTGCTCTCTATGTTGATGATATGTTGTTCATAGGCAATAGTAAGTTAATGATTTCTGATCTAAAGTCTTAGTTGTCTGCAAAGTTTGAAATGAAAGATCTTGGTGCAGCCAGGTATATTCTGGGAATGGAAATAACTAGGGACATGAAGAGCAGAAAACTTTGGCTCAGTTAGAGTAAGTATATTAATACTGTTCTAGAGAGATTTTGTATGACTGATTGCAAGCAGCTAGTTGTTCTAGTTATGCAAGGAACAAAGCTATCTATTGAAGACTGTCCAAAATATCCTACTGAGATAGAGGACATGACCAGAGTGCCTTATGCTAGTGCAGTTGGTAGTTTAATGTATGCAATGGTCTGTAAAAGGCCAGACATTGCCCAAGCAATGGGAGTACTTAGTCATTTTATGGAAAATCCTGGAAGGATACATTGGGATGCTGTGAAAAGAGTGTTTAGATATCTGAAGGGCACTTCAGAATATGCTTTGTGTTACCGTGGAAATTTGGTTGAATCACAGAGGACTTTGAGCATTCAAGGCTATGTGGATTTTGATTGGCCAGGGGACATTGACAACAGAAGATCCACCAGTGGATATATTTTCATGATGAATGGTGGTGCATTTAGTTGGATGAGTAAGCAGGAGACTGTAGTCACTTTGTCCACTACAGAGGTAGAATACATGGAAGCAACACACGCCTGTAAAGAAGCAATCTAGTTAAAACGTTTGTGTTCTAACATTGGGTTTGATGCAGGGAAAATTACAATTTACTACGATAGTCAGAGTGCTATTTGTTTGGAAAAAAATCCTACTTTACACGCTAGGATAAAACATATTGATGTGCAGTATCATTTTGTACAAGATATGGTGGAGGATGGAAAGGTCTCTTTAGAAAAAGTGGATACTCTGGAAAATGTTGTAGATGCATTAACGAAACTGGTGAGCATAGACAAGTTCAGGTGGTGTGCCAATTCGATGGGCCTTAGTGCCCATGAATTTCAGTAGTTTTGTTGTGCTCTGGAGGTTTCAGTAAGATCTTCGTCAAGTGGGAGATTATTGGAAAATGTGCCTCAAGCTTACTAACATGAAACTCCTAAAAGAGAAAAATCGGTGAGACCCTCTAGAAGTCTTACCGACTAGCAACTGGGTTCAAAGATTGAAAGTCACTGAGACTTTGGTTCTGTCTTGCTAATAGGAGTCATCGACAAGACATGTCTATCATTGTTTGCATTCGGTAAGAACTCTTGCTAATGAATGTGGTCTCGCCAATAGGCTGGTGCATTTGTTATGACCTCTTGGCGATAGTGTTCCTCCTGCCGATGGATCTCGACGCAATGAACTTTGGTGTAACCTCTTGCCAATGGTGTTGCTCTTGCCGATAGACTGGTTAGAGTAATATGAACTGCTAGGTATGCCTTTGGTGTGATCTCTTGTCGATGTCTGTTGGTCTCACCGACAGATAGGTGCTTTCGGTGAGAACTCTTGCGGATGGTTTTCCTCTCGCCGACGGGTATGAACATCGGTATGACATAAAGTTCTATAAGACTCTTAGCGATAGTAGAACTCTTGCCGATAGACCTGCACAAGCTGGATTTGTGTTTGGTATGATGTATCGCCGATAGCGATGGTCTTGTCAATGGTTCTGCAATGGATATCGATGTGATGTCTTAGCGATAGAGTGAGTCTGGGCGACGGGTTTGAACCTGATATGACTCTTGCTGATAATGAGAGTTGGGCATTGTGGCATCGGGGAGACACGATCTAGTGTCTCATCGACATGCGATACAGGTTGAACCATTTTGACCGAATGTCTATCCTACGTGGTCTATTCTGAGCCAATCAAAGAAGCAAAAGGTGAACTGTTAGCAGTTGGATTGTTGTGACCATTCCTATGTGGAAGATGAACAAATTGTGAGGAAAACAATTATGCTCTGGTAATGGCAGATGATGAAAAACAATGTGAGATAACGAAATGTTGCTTGATTGAACACGTATTGATCTGAGTGAATTCATTGGATGTTTCTGAGAGCTATTCTGTACAAGATAGATCAATGAATGTTGCTGCTATAAATTGACATCAGAAAGTGAAGTCTGTACTCTGTATGTAATTTTTTTTACTGTAATACAAAGAGGCTTCTCTTGGTGTGGAGGGTTTTTCTCCCGTAAGGGTTTTCCCACGTAAATTTGGTGTCCAATTGTGTATGTTCATTTCTTTGTTCTGTTATTTCTTTCAAGCATATCTTAATGAACTGTAATTGTAAAATTTAAAGTCCTATCTGCATTCTTCCCAAAGGTTTTGACATTAGGAGAGTTTGTTCCGCACCTAAGCTTTCCTTACACCAAGCAAGTATTCTTGCTCTTATTCTTTCTAAAATTTTATTCCAAAACAAGGGCTTATTGGAACCCATGAAAAATGGTATGCCCAAATAAGAACAAGGAAGCTCTTCTCTTTGAAAGCCTAGAATTGATACTAGCTGTCTTGCTATAGTTGCTTTAGTATTAAAGACATAAACCTTTGACTTGGTTGCATTAATTTTTTTCCCTGATACTAAGGAGTACTTCTCCAACAATGATTTAACCGACTTTGTTTCTTGCAAAGAATCTTTTCCCATCAACAATGTATCATTTGCAAAAAGAGAGTGAGTAGCTATAATGTTTGTGTTAGGTATAGAAATCCCCAACCATAAACCTTGCAAATGAGCCTTTTGAATTGTTTTGCTTAATGCTTCTGCCATAAGAATGAATAACACTGGAGACAATGGATCCCCTTGCCTTACTCCTTGAGAAGAACCAAAAAAAAAAAGATCTAGTGATAATCACCGAGAAGTTTTCTCTTGAAAGACAAGACATAATCCACTTGCACCATTTGTTACTAAAGCCAAAAAATTTTAGCACTTGAATAAGAAAATCCCAACACACTATTGTACGCTTTCATCATGTCCAATTTAATGATGAAAGAAGGGATACTAGAGGTTTTAATTGACTGTAGAACTTCATGGGAAACTATAGCACCTTTTGTTGTTTCCCTTCCAGGAACAAAGCCACCCTATTCTGGTGATACAAGTTTGGAGATGAGTGGTTGAATTCTCAGATAAATAGCTTTAGTAAAAAAATTATAAACTGTATTGCATAAGGAGATTGGCCTGAATTCAACAAAAGACTTTGGATCCTTTACTTTTGGAACTAAGGCAATGTGAGTTGTATTAAACTATTTTAGAACTATCCCCATCCTTCTTGACTCTTCTAGTGCAAGGAGAATATCAATACCAACAAAATCCCAACATTTTTGGAAGAACAAAGCTATAAAACCATTTGGGCTAGGTGCTTTGTCAGGTTGCATAGAAAACACTACCCCTCTTACTTCATCCAAAGTAAAAGGTTTCAAAATATTTTCATTGTCCTCCCTAGTAATCAATGCTAGAATGGAATCCAATAAGTAATCTACATCATTAGAAGATGGTGGATTATTGTTGTTTGGAGCTGACATAAGAGATAAAAAAATCTAATAGCTTATTGTTGTATTTCCTCCTCTTTTATTAATTCCTGACCTAAAACAATATCTTGGATTTTGAAAATAGAATTATGTGACTTTTTTTATCTATGCAGATGCATGGAATTTTTTTGTATTTCTATCCCCCTCCTTCAACCACAGCTCTCGAGACTTCTGCTTCCAATATATTTCCTCCCTAGCTACTAGATCTACCCATTCTTCTTGTAAATTTTTTTGCTTTTCATATAAATCTGTATCTAACCCTTGGCTGATTATTGTAGCATTTATGTCTAATAACTCCTTAAAGACCCTTTCTTTTTGCTCAAAAATATTTTTGAATAGTTTCACATTCCAGAACTTAATCTATTTTTTCACATGTTTTAGCTTATGAGCTAACTGGAACATCCTTGATCCCACAACAATAGGGGTAGAATTCCACCATTGGTTTAGTAAAGGCATAAAAAGAGGATGCTGAAACCACATTTTTTCAAATTTGAAAGAAGCCCTAGATTTTACCCTATTTGATGTTTCAATGGACAAAACGATGGCAAAGTGGTCAGAATGAGATACAAGGATGATTTCCGATACCAAGTTCTTGCCAGTGCCATACCAATTTGCAGAAGCAAGAAATCTATCTAATCTTTCAACTATCTGTAAAAAACCTTTCCTTCAATTCATCCACATAAATTGGTCATTTACATGTAGAATACCAGTCAAAGCATTATCTAAAATAAAAGCCAAAAAATCATCAATAACTTTTTGAGGTGGAATAATTCCTCCTTTCTTCTCCTGCATGCTAGCTATAGCATTAAAATCTCTTGCAACAATTATTGTATCCATTCTTAACCCATCCAGAATTTTTGTCAAAGATTCCCAAAGATGCTTTTTTTCTACTATGGCCATTGGGGCATAGACATTCAACAACCAAAATTGAAAATCAAACATAGAGACTTTAAGAAGTTTCCAATGTTTTTCATTATTTTACATTTCAATTTGAAGTAGCTTAGAATCCCACAAAACTATCATTCCTCCTAAAGCTCTCTGAGCAGGGGTATGAAAGGATTTCCATTTTCTCCATTTTTGCACTGGCATTTGAAAAGTTTGATTTGAAGTTTTAGTCTCTTGCAACATCATTATATCTGCTCCACAAGCTTCCAATTGTTGCTTGATTAGAGCTCTCTTGTCAGGGGCATTAATGCCCCTAACATTCCATGATAAGATCTTCATTAGTATCGAGGAGAGAAACATGCTCTCCTTGGTCTCTTATTTGCAGTAAATACCATTGTACTATCCAAAGTTGATTGAACCCCCACTGCTATTTCTTCTTTCAGCTTTGTAATGTGTGAATTTCTCCCTCTTTTTCCTGGAGTCTTGGTAATAATTGGTTGATTGCTTGGGTGTTGAGAGATTCCCAATGTCTAAGTATAATCAAAATTTCCCTCTTTCCTCCTTGGAGCCTCCATTAGCTTCTCACCCTTTGCTAATACTTGCTGCAAAGATTGAGGCTCTTTTGTTAAAATGACATGAGTATTTTGAGTGCACTGTCTAATAGGAAAAGCTTGAGGTGATGCCTTGTTAGGGATATTCGAAGAGATCATCAAATCTACTGCATCATCTTCTTCAAGATCAAGAATGCTATCCAAATCATTAATAGGATGACATGAGTGAGAATTGGGAGAAATATTGCTAGCATCCTAACTTTCTTTAAGGACTTCATCAGCCATCCATTCAATCATTTTAGACCCTTCTGAAACTAAAATTTTATTTGCCAGTTCCTCCAAATGGCCTTCAGAAATAAAATTGTCAAAAGAACCTAGATTTGATATCTCTTCCTCATCAATATCTAAAATATTATGTCCTTTGTGGCTGGAATCATGATATTGAAGATAAAATTTACCAAGTTGATCCTTTTGTTTAAGAGACATCAAATTTTTATCAAACATAAGGACTTTAACTATACTGTGCATTTGTTGACCAGAGGTACAAGAAAATTTTGGGGAGTACCAAAAAACTGATTGAGTGCACTATAAAACTCTGGAAAGATTAATGTGTTGTTGGTATTACCACCTAAGCCCAAGTTTGCTAGTTGCTTAAACACATCCTTATTTACTACTCTTGTGCAAGGGCATTAGGAGCTGACCGTTGTGGCTTTAAAGGAAATTTCTCCTTACTTACAGATAAGTTTGAAGAAGGTTGCTTTTGAATAAACTTATCCTACTTGGACTGAATGGATTGCTTTTGTTTATCCTGAAGGGTATCCAATAAGCTATCTTTTTCTAAACAGGAGTTTCTTGAGTGACCAACCAAATGACATTTATAGAACACAACTTCTGGATTTTCAAGAAGAATATCTTGACTCCACATCCCATATTTAGATTTTATAACAATTTACTCTGGGAATTTTTTCGAGGCATCTAGTAGAGCACAAAATCTAACCAGCTTGGATGGATCTCTAAAGGAGACTCTGTCATGCTTAAGGAAGATTCCAACTTGGTTTGCAAATATTTCAATTAGATTAAGCTCTCTATATTCAAGGGGAAGAGAGGGAAACTAAATCTAGAAAGGTGTAAATTTAACTATAAAATCTTGAGCCCTGAAGTTAGGATACCAGGGTTGCATAAACAAACCCAACCCTTGAAAGACCCATGATTTTACCTTAATATTGCATCCCTCTTCCCTTTAGACTCAAAAAGTACTAGAAAAATTCTTTTCTCCTAATCTAGATAGAAGACTTTAATGGCCCCTTTCCATTCCTCAAAAATCAAATCATTCAAAAAATAAATTTCAAGATTTAGGCACCAAAATTTACAAATTAGTGCTCGTTGACGAATATCAGATACCTAAGGATCTAGCTAATTTTCAGACAAGGTAATCGTAATAGTGGACTTTGTAGATGTTTGAACCTCTTTAACCCCTAAAGATTTATTGACATTCACTTGCTTAGCTATACCCTTTGTATTGCATTTTTGCTTATTCTCCACAACTCGTCTGCATTGCATTTTTCTCTCATTCTTTTGTTGAGATGTCATCCCCTTAGATGCAGGTCATTTCTTCTTCTTTTTTTTTTTCTTCTTTGTCTCTGCATGTTGCTTTTCTGATGACTTACCCTCTTTATTCTGACCTTTTTTTTCCTCTTGGGCTTGTGTATGTCTATTCGGCTGTGCATGTTGTGTATTCTGGAAGGATGGAGGATTTCCCAAATTTTCAAGTGTAGAGACATTATCTGGCTATGCATGCAGAGACTGAGAATCAGCAGAGGCTAATTTCACACCTTACGACCTATCAAGGCTTTTCAAAGTCTTTCCTTGGCCTAGTTCTCGATCCTTCTAAGGATAAGATGGTATACCCACATCTTTGGGATTGATTATATTATCTATCCCTTCATTTTTATCTCTACCTAAATCTTTCAATACTGAAAACTGGTTGTGCATGGTTGGATTGAAGGGAGCACTTGATTTTTTATGAACATTTTGGATAGGATTTTGATTATCATCCTGCCGATCCTTTGAGGAAGCCCTAAATCTCTATTTAGTTAAGGTAGGGTTTCTTTCATTCTTCTTCTGATCTCCTCTATCATCTTCCCATAAGTCAAAAGGTTCCTGTTTACCATGCAAAAGATGCCTATGGGGTATTTTGGGGACCCATAATGACCAGTTATTCTGATGAATAGGTGGTTGGGGCCTACAATCATACATTGGTCTATATGCTTGTGGCCCCCGATGCCTATTTTTTATTTTCATAGCCTTTAGTAGGTCTTCCATTTGCAAACTAGAATCTTGTATTATATCCTTGTTGTATGATATCTTGTTGTTTTTGAATAAAATAATGTGCCCTATTTCCATCTACACGACTGACTTCATTAGAAAACGTATTGTTAAAATCATTTTGTAGTTTGTAGTCAGCTCTTGATTGTTGAGGATGTCTATGAAAATCATCTGCAAATCTGCCATAGCCATTTTGAATTTTTTTCCCGTTAGGGCGCCATGATTTCTTAGATGCCATCGATAGCATATCCATCCACTTTTTCCTCTTTTAATTATCTAACCTCAAGGAGGTTAGGGGTAAAGTCCATTCCTATACCCTAGGTCAGCAGAGCAAGAACTGACACACAATATAATTGACCCTTTCCTTTTCCCACTACGAAGCAGAGTCGAACCTGTGACCTCAAGGAATGATTTTATAATATTATATATTATATTTATACTATAATTTATAATATTATATAATATATATATTATTATTACTATTATATAATAATATAATATAATATTATATAATAATATAATATAATAATATAATATATATAATATTACATTATGATATTACAATATTATATTATAATATAATATTATATAATAATATAATATAATATAAACTATATTATAATATAATATTATATAATATTATAATATAATATTATATAATATTATAATATAATATGATATTGTATTATAATATTATAATATGATATTATATTATAATATGATATTATATTATAATATTATATTACAAAATATTTAATAATAAGCAGGATGAATTTAATTCATGAGTAAAGTTTGAGCACTAAAACCCTAAAGAGCCAAATACCAAAGTTGTAATTTTTTGTGGAAGCCAACATGGAAAATGGAATGGAGGCGGCGACTGTGCAATGGAATGGAGGGAATGCCTGAAGGGGATTGGTTTGCTTAGGGTAAAGGAAGTCGTAATGTTAAAACCAAAATGTGCTCATTATTAGGATTTTGGCTGTCATTTTCATTTTAATAAACATACTCTATAATCCTTGTCGAAACTTTATTTGTAGGTTGCAGCTCGCCAAGTTGGAGGAGCCAAAACCAACGAGGAAGAGTTTGAAGGAACTACAACCAATAGCAGCAGAGAAAGCAACAAAAAATGGCTGCATTATCGGATGTCGTAATGTTAAAACCATAATGTGCTCAATATTATTAATTATTAGGGTAAAGGATGTCGTAATGTTAAAACCAAAATGTGCTCATTATTAGGATCTTGGTCGTCATTTTCATTCTAATAAACATACTCTATAACCCTCATCGAAACCTTATTTGTAGGATGCAACTCACCAAGTTGGAGAAGGAGCCGAAACTAGTGAGGAAGAGTTTGAAGGAGTTGAAACCAATAGTGGCGAAAGTAGAAAAAAACCTAAATGTGCTCATTATTTTATTTCTGTAGCAAAAAACCTAAATGTGCTCATTATTTTTTTTGCAGTGGCGGCGACAGGATTTGCACGTTGAACTTACAATTTTTTTGTGGGCCTTCATAAATCATAAAAAACTTAAATGTGCTCATTATCTAATTTTGGCCATAATTTCATTTTAATAAACATACTCTAAAACCCTCGTCAAAACCTTATTTTTAGGGTGTAGCTTGCCATATTGGAGATTTAAAAGGTGAATACCAATGAGGAAGAGTTTGAAGGATCCGAAACCAGTAGCGATGAAGAAAGTAGCAAAAAACGGATGCATTATCGGCTACAAAAAATGGGTAAAGGATGCCATAATGTAAAAACCTAAATGTGCTCATTATTGGATCTTGGCTGTAATTTCATTTTAATAAGCATACTCTAAAACCCTTGTCAAAACCTTATTTTTAGGTTGTAGCTCGCCAAATTGGAGAAATACAAGCGATGGTGCAGGAGGGAGATTTAGATGGTGATGGAGCTCTGAATGAGCATGAATTTTGCATTCTCATGGTTTGACACAACCCTTCTTTCATGGCGGAGGCTAAAAATTGGCTCCAGGAAGCCCTGGTCCATGAATTGTGTAACACCTCTCTAACCCCATCCTGGGTAAGATAACATTTTGATTTTTTATTTGGTATTCTAACTGTTAAATGTTATTATAATGAGATTGAACATTGATGATTATGGGAAAGGTTATCATGATTAGTATTATTCTGAATTACATGCTTATATGTTTATATACTGTTAACAATGTTTTTGTATGATTATGGACAGGAAAGGGATGATGTTGTAACACTCATATCCGAGAGGCTTACGATATCATGATCCTCTTCCTAATGATTGATGTTGCTTCGACTATATGATATATGTTATATACACATGTACTTTGATGTGTGATTAGAGTGATGCAGGTACTAAGTATCGACTCCACTTGGATCCACAGGCCTGAGCGTACTCATATTTCTTGATGGTGGTTACTGGAGGTAGTCATAGGCCAAATTTCCCCTACCCTAGCCCACTATACCTTGTTAGTGCAGTGTTTTCATGTTGTCTTACCGTCTAGTTACCTAACAGTAACGTCTAGAGCACCTTATGGTCGTATGTGGTTTACCAATACGTCTCGTTGAGGTATTTTGTCATGGTTTTCGTTAATCTGTTATGTGGCTATTTATTTTGGTTGTCAGTGTTATGATGTGGTTTCTTTGGCATCTTTTCGTGGTTTCATATATGGTATTTTATTGATTGGATATTCAAATGGTTATATCCATGAGATTTTAAATATGTTATTTTAAATGATTTTTATTGATCATTCGAAAGAATGATATATTTCATTATGAAATTTTAAATGATTTTATTATTCCATTTTGTGAGCTCTTATAGTCTTATTTAATCCTTTTTGGGGAGCCTTGTGTATTTTAATGTTATATATTTAGTGACTTTTCTTTTTTTTTTGGGAGCTTTAATAGCTTGTTTAATCAAATGCCTTATTTTATTTTTATTGTTTTGAGAAAATATAAAAGGGAAGGAAGATTTATTTTGGGAGAGTTATCTTTTTGGAGAAGGAATTTGTTTTTTTGGATGGAGGAGAAACCCTATGATTTGGGCAGTAGAGTTGGGGAGATTTGTGGGAGATTTTCTAGAAGAAATTTGTGGGCATTGGATTGTTAATTTCAACGTGTCATTTCTTCCTTGCTATCCTATTTTGGAAACTGGTCGTGCCTTCCACACTAAACATTCTTTCATTTTTGTTTTGGGGTAGAATTGAGGTATTTTCCTTGTTGTTCTTGAATCTTTGTATGATTGGTGATCTGTGCATTCCCTTATGTTAGATTTATGCCTTGAATCTCATTTTAGTTCTGGGTTACTTTTATTTTTGTTAATACTTGGGGGTTGGATAATGTTTGTTTTGGATTTTATTTGCTGCTCTGTAGTTTTGTTGTATGGAATATTTTTTGTGCATTCCAATAAATTTGAAATGGGTTTATGGAAAAAATTGATTTCTAGGATCTTTCATTTTCTCTCTTTTTGCCCAACTTGTTAAAACATGTTTTTATTTTCTTATCTTTAACCACATATTAAAAACACAAAATAAAGGTGTATTCCTTGTAGAAATGCCCATATCTCAACTGGGTCTTTGTCAAATTTGAATTCTGGACACTTTCATTTTTGGTCAAAATTTGTGCCTACCTAGTAGAACACTTTTTTGATGCTGCTCTTTAACCCCCTGTTAAAAATGCAAAATAAATTTGGATTCCATGTAGTAATTCCCATATCTCAATTGGTTCGTTGTTCAATTTTTAATCCGGTCACTTTCATTTTTCATATTTTTTTGACCAACTTGGCTAAAAACGTGTTTTTTAGAACAACACCTTACTTTTGGTAATAAAATTAAAAACTAAAGGTGGAATCCAATTGGAACATCGAAATATGAACTAGGTCAAGCTCCGATTTTAGATCTGGGCACTTTGAATTTTTATGAAATTTTTATGCCTCTTTCTCATTCGTTTGAACAACTAGAACCTTGTGTTGTTCCACAGCTGCATAGTAATTTCTAATTGATTTAAAAGTGGTTTTGCGAGATGATTTAATGAGGTTAATACTAATTATATGATTTTCTTTTTTTTATGAAGTTAATGGTGAATTTTTGAATGGTATTTGATCTACTTGTTAGCATATGTGATCAACTATTTAAATGATTTAGCAACAATGTTGCTTAGCTATTTTAAAAGGTTTTAATGATGGATTTTAGTGGTTTTTTCATTGTTTCATATTTTCTATGGGTTCCTCATTTAGTTAAACGAGATGAGCTTAGGTCTAGGTAATTAGAGTGGTTTTATGGAATGGCTCTCTACAGGCCCGGGGCTCGCAGATGGCTACCAGGGGAACTAGTAGCAGAGTTATTGTAAACACGTGTTAACTAAAGAAAAACAATGGGGTAAAACACTAATAAGATAATGAGTCCTCGTGCATGGCCTTGAGTGCTTGTAAAGGATAAGGATGCACTCAAGAAGGCCTATAAGTCTGTGGGGCATTGAGTTATCCATTTGCAGGGCGTTGATTCAGGCATGATTGAGTCTCCTCGTCCGTATGAGAGGTGTACTTGATTCCGTGTGGTGCCATCCCTTTGAGCATGCATGATGACACTCCATCTAATTTTTACTCTAGTACCTCATACCTTAGTAGTCGTGAGTAGTACCCGATATGTTATTGGATGAGTATCTCCATGTTGTGACATTGGCATTATGCATTGTATTTCATGTTTGCTCTATGTTTGATGTGAGTGTTGGCCATATGTTACCCTTGCCTTGTTATTTTTGTTTGGGCCTTGTGACTACCTCCGAGCATGGTGGGGTGGTCTCTTTCGAGTCCATATGGTAGGGAGGAATTTCCACCGCCATTGGAGACTGGTGTACAAGTTATTGGAGCATCGGTTGGAGGTGTTCTCTCTTGTACTTATCTCTTCAGTTGTATTTTATTCATGGCTATGCCATTGTACTTATGTATATTCCTATATGTATATTGTACTCTCTTGAGAGGGAAGATGTAATCATATAATTTAATGAGAAAAAATGTGATGTTTTATATTTGTCTTATGGGTTCCGGTGTTGGAATCAAACTCGCTTGTATTTTGATGATCATTATGGCTTATTTTTTTAGAAGTTTTCATGTAAAAAAATTAGAGCTTTGGCTGTGTATTTCCTTCATGAAATAGTCTGCAAAATTGCCGGCGTAGTGCAACTTTCTGTTTGTTGTTTTGTGTTGTTGCTACAAAAGTTCTAGCACATTGGAGCTTTCTATATGTCTTTTGTGATGTTACAACAGAAAGTTCTAGAGCACTGGCGCAAAAAATTTTTGGAGCACCAGTGTAGAAAATTTCTGGAGCAGGAAGTTCTGAAACAAAATTTCCAGAGCATCATGTTTGCTCCTATTTGGATTTTCTTTGGAGGGTAAATAAGTCCTCTCCTCTTGGTAGTGCATTCAGCTATGCTTGGCCTTGTATGTTGTTGATATATCGTATTGGTAACTACTTTATGTGTAGGTTATTCTTCACATTTTCACAAAAAAATTATCTTGTCCTCTTTTGGCTCTTACCCTTTGGGGTTGCGTAGCGGGATGTTACAAATTGGAAGAAACATTGAAAGATTGTAAAGCTTAAAATTCAGAGAAATATTTATTCTCATTTATTTTGTTACAGATCCTAGTCTGCCTTTCATCCCTTTTTTAATGCGATGGGAATGGCAACTTTGCATCTAAGCTGCATTCGTATTTTATCAACACTAAATACCTAGCACATGCAATGGAAATCCTCTATTTTTTTTTAGGGGCAATGTTATGTTATTTTTGTTTTGAACCAACAAGTTTTTTCTGCAGTTTAATACTGCAATCTCTTTGTATTTTGCATATTATCAATACAAAAAAAATACAGTTACAGATTAAATGAATATTTAAAAAAAAAAAATTCTATTATGATAGTTGTAAATTTGAAGTTGGTTTTCGAGGGAGGGAGTTGAAAATTTTGCTTAGCAATAAGGTTAAATTTGTGAGGATTAATTAAGTTAGATTTGATTTGTAACTTGAATCATTGATTCACCCAAATAAATGACTAAACCATGACTAAATAAATGACTACTATGACTAAAATAAATGACTACCATGACTAAATAAATGACTAAAATTACTAAAATAAATGAATACCATGACTAAATAAATGACTACCATGACTAAATAAATGACTACCATGACTAAATAAACAACTACCATGACTAAATAAATGACTACCATGACTAAATAAATGATCAGTTAACAACAATAAATGACTAAATTAATGACTAAATATACTACCAAATTGATCAATCAAAATAACCAATAAATGACTAAAAATGGTTTAGTCATGAATTTGGTCGCATTATAAATGACTGACAATAAACTACTAATGGTCATGTGACCAATTTTTAGTAGTTTTTTTAATCATTTATTGTTGTTTTTCTACTAGTGTAGGGAAGACTCTCACACAAATTTCTATTATAGAACTCCTCTGCATATCCCCTCAACACAAAGCTATCCTTGAAAAAGCCTTGTAGGAATCATCCGTACTCACCAACCTAGATGTCAATGAATTTCAGGCCATGGCTGGATACCTAGCTATGCCGCATCATGTCACCTTCTTTGAACAAGAATTTTCCATACAAAAGTCTGATCACAATGATCCCCTACATATAGAAGTCTACATAAATAAACATAAAATCAGATGAGTCCTGGTAGACGATGGAGAAAGTCTAAACATTTTCTCTCTAAAATTGGTAAAATCATTAGGATACTCTGAGAATTGCATTGATCAAAAAAAGAAAATCTTTATCAAAGCCTATGATGATGTTGAACGATCGTCTGAAGGAGTAATTTTTCTTCCCGTAAAAGTTGGTCCAACTATGCAAAATAAAGATTTTCATGTCTTGGATCTGGATTTACATAACCTTCCCCTTGGATGCCTATGGATTCAAGCCATGAAGGCCATACCATACAGTACATACCACCAATGCCTCAAGTTTCCACATAATAGAATTGAAATTACTACTCCTGGCGATCCTGATCCCTTTCAGTATTGCATAAACCTAAAAGGAACTGTTAAACACCAAGTACCCATAAATCAAAAGGCCTCATCTTCCACCTCATCCCACTACATTGATCCATCTAACCTTTTCAAACCATCCACTCCATTCACCACACCATCCAAGCCCAAAATCCAGATTCAAGACAAAGGATGTAGAGAATATAGCATAAAGAGTTTATTTTGCATTGGAAAGTTACGTAAATCACCAAAGTCTTATGGAAAGCCACATCTCGTGCATCCTAAGGTTATCATCCACAACCCCCCTACCACCTTCACTAAAAGGGGGGAGTTATCCAAAGAATCTTTGGATGACCACATTTATACATGGTTGTATAAAGAAGAGGACATAGAACCTAAGCAATTGCTAGTTGAAAAATATCCAAAAAGGTTCCTCTCGATGAAGCAACAAGGATATGATGGACATAATGGCCTTGGTCTAAAAAAATATGGGATAGTGAAACCATTTATTCCTCCTAAATTACCAAAGTGTAACGGGTTAGGGTTTGTACCAGTAAAGTGACTATCTTGGGTATTGGGTTCCCTTTGAGTGAGACTGTTAATGCTTCAAACGAAATTGAGACATCTGAGGACTACTAGACCGACTCTAATTCCAATCTATGGGAATGGGGTTATGATAAAACATTCAGTGACTATGACCTTGAGGAAACATTTAGAGAACTTGGTGAGCCTACCTTTGAGGAAAGATTCAACCAAATGTTTAAAATTGGTTCCCCACAAAACTTGTCAAATCCCCACCAAAAGGTCACCTTGAAAAGGGAAGCTTGGATCAAAAACTTCTGGGAACCTGATGAATCTACCTCTCTCTTTACCTTATCTTCCTACACCATGACCCTTGACAACACTCATGATGGCCTGTCCCTTGTTTACCCATAGTTAATAGATTGGGACCAACAAGGACCACTGAGTTTAGACACATTTGAGAATGATGAAGCAATTGCTAAGTTCATGGGACTTCATGAAGGAATACCAAGTGGGGATCATAAGGTTGGCTTTGTCATAGAAATCAATAGTGCAACATACTTTGGTGAGGCTATCCTTTCCTCTAGTTGTAAAAGTGAAAATGAAAAAAAGTCAAAATGAAAAGAATAGGTCTTCAGGTGAAAACTGAAAGGCGCTTGTTGATCATGAAAAAGTAAAAAATAAAGGATGTATCCAAAGGTGAAAACCTCTCTAAGATGCCTAAGGATGGAGGATTGGATAGTATCCCTATAGACTGAGAGAGATTTCCATTGCTCACAGAAGAGACAAAATAAGTGAACATTGAGACATAAGATAACTCTAGAATCATACAGGTCTAGCATCTTTGACCACTGAGAAAAAAATTGAGTTTACAACATTATTTTTAGAGAGACAGGTTAATTTTGCATGGTCATATGCTGATATGTCTGGGTTGGACCCCAAGCTTGTTTTACATCACTTTCCATTGATACCAAATGACAAACCATATAAATAGAAGCTAAGGAAAATGCACCCGCAAATTGCACTCTTGGTCAAGGTTGAATTAAAGAAACTCTTGGATGTTGGATTCATATGCTCTATTGATTATACAGATTGGATATCTAATCTTGTTCCTGTCACAAAAATGAATGGTCAAATTAGAGTATGCACAAATTTTAGGGATCTTAACAAGGCTTGTCATAAAGATGACTTCCCCTTACTAAATATTGACATCATAGTAGACCTCACTGCTAGATATGAAATTCTATCACTCATGGATGGATTCTCGGGCTATAATCAGATAAGAATTGCTCCTGAAGATCAACCAAAGAGAGCCTTCACATGCACTTGGGGAACTTTCTGTTGGAATGTTATGCCATTTGGACTTAAGAATGTTGGAGCTACATATCAAAGAGCCATGACTACCATTTTTTATGATTATATGCATGTACTTATGGAGGATTATGTTGATGATATTCTCTCAAAATATCTAGAAAGAAGTGGTCACCTAGCAGTCTTAGATAAGATTTTCACATGACTTGAAAAATACAAACTCAGGTTGAATGCAAAGAAATGTGTTTTTCGGGGTCCAATCAAGAAAACTCTTAGGATACATTATCTCTCATAGAGGAATAGAGGTTGATCTTGCAAAAGTAAAAGCTATTTTTGATATGCCACCTGCCCACTAATATCAGTCAGCTAAGGACTTTACAAGGAAGACTCCAATCAATCTGTAGATTCATCACCCAGCTAGCAGATAAGATTCACCCATTTCAACACTTGTTATGAAAAGGAATTCCATTCATTTGGACACAAAAATGTCAAGAAGCATTTGATCAAATTAAGCATTATCTATTGACTCCACCAATTCTTATGGCTCCGATTGATGGCTGACATTTGATATTGTACATAACATCAACTACATCAACACTAGGGGCATTATTGGCACAAAATGATAATGTTGGCAAATAAAAGCAATCTACTACATCATTCTATGTTGGTTGGATATGAGCTAAACTACGACCCTATTGAATGAGCATGCCTAGTAGTTGTATTGGCAGCCCAAAAATTGAGACATTACATGCTAAACCACAAGACAAAGCTGATAGCCAAAATTGATCCTCTAAAGTATCTTCTCAATAAAACAGCTCTAACAGGATGATTAGCTAAGTGGGTTATGATTTTAAGTGAGTACGACATTGAATATGTTTATCGAAAAATCAATAAAAGGACAAGTGATAGCTGATCAACTCATAGATGCACCAATAAAGGCAGATCATCCTCTAATATTCGACTTTCCAGATGAATCAATCTTTGTCATAGAAACACCAACAACATGGAAATTGTACTTCGATGGGTCCTACACAAGTCATGGTTTAGGAGCTGGAATTTTATTCATCACACCTCAAGGGAATTCCATTCCTAAATCATTTCAAATAGCATTTCCGTGTACCGATAATATATCTGAGTATGAAGCATTACTAATAGGACTCCAAATGGCAATAAATTCAAAAATCAAGGATCTTCAAGTTTATGGTGATTCCCAACTAGTGATCAAGCAAGTTAATGATGATTATGATACCAAGGATGAGAAGCTAATGCCCTACAAGCACATGGTTGATAGTGTTAGACTATACTTTGAAGCTATTACCTTTGAGTAGATACCAAGAATCTAGAACAAGGTAGCTGATGCAATGACAACAATTGGATCTCTCTTGGATATCCCTAACAATGCATCACAATATGGGTTCTTGGTGGAACAACTATTGATCCATTCGATGTCCCAAAAACTAAACTTGTGTGTGAACTTGTTGGTCTCAAATATCCTTGGTACAAGAACATTTATAATTATCTGCATGACTAGATTATCCCTCTCGACTTGTCCCCCAACCAACGTAAAACCTTTATTCACCAAGCTTCTAAATATGCCATCATCGGAGATATTCCTTACCACTGTAGGCTAGATAACACCCTCTTCCAACGTCTCGACTCAAATGAAGCACAAACAACCTTACAAGACATTTACCATGGTACATGTAGAGCTCACTCTACTGGTCCTACCTTAGCTAAAAAGATTATGAGGATAGGATATTATTGGCCTACAATGGAACGTGATGCCTACCACTTTGTGAAGAAGTGTCATCAATTTCAAATTCATGGAGATCTCTTACATGCGCCAACTCAGGAACTGTAGCCACTTACATCACCATGACCATTCTCTTAATAGGGACTCGACCTCATAGGAAAGATCCATCCCGGTTCCATAAATGGGCATAAGTTCATCCTTGTTGCTACAAAATACTTTACCAAATGGATTGAAGCCATCTCGATAACCTATATTACTCGTAAGCACATATCTAAATTTATTCTGAATTACATTATATGCCACTATGGTATCCCATAATCCATTATCACAAATAATGGTCTCCCTTTCAAGAATCGGGATGTCTGTGAGCTTTGTGAGAAGTTTCATATCCAACACCATTTCTCCACCCTATATTACCCCCAGGGTAATGGTCAAGTTGAGGCATCTAATAAGACTATCCTTAAAATCCTAAAAAAGACTATTGATGATGTTGGATGTGACTGGCATCTCCAACTCAATCTTGCTTTATGGGCCTACCACACCAGTGTTCATACTCCTACATGAGCCACTCCCTATTCCCTCATCTTTGGATCTGAGGTCATACTTCCTATTAAGGTCGAGTTACCATCCCTGAGGGTATCTATGCAAGGATTGATTGATCAAGAAGAATACTGTGTATCTCGTCTACATGAGCTAGAGTTATTGGATGGAAAGAGACATAATTCTTTAACACATTTGCAAGCATACTAGAATTTCCTTTGACATAGCTACAATAAGAAAGTCCTCTCAGAAGCTTTGACATTGGTGACAGTCTTGAAAGAGAATATGAAGAATTAGACATATCGAGAAAATCCTGGAAAGTTTGAACCTAATTGGTTGGGCCCTTATATCATCACAATAGCATATGGATCTGATGCTTATCAGATCTCCACTCCTGAAGGTGAACCATTGTCTGAGCCCATCAACAACATGCATCTTTGCCGATATTACACCTAATTCTTAGAGTATCCTATCAAAAAGTCAAAAAAATGAAAAAAATGAAAAAAATAGTAAAGAGAAATAATTCATCCAAAAGTGAAAACCACTTTGGTGGTACTTTGGATAAGTACCATGGTGAAAACTTAGAAAATAAGCACCATGTGTAGTCAGTCTATGCTCCTCCATCTACTATCACTCTACTTGGTTTTCATCCTTCACTCATCCATTCATACATATCATCCATCCATAATAAAGCTTTGTCATCCTTCTCATGGCTTGAAAACCACCTACATTTAGCGTCTTTCACTTTCATACCCATCCTTTGTATCCATCGATCCCCTCACATATAATAAGTTGGTCCTATACCTAACTAGGGTAAATTCCTTGACTTACGTCTTCATGGGATCCTACACATAGTATCAGCCTTCATAAAATATCAAATTTCAAAAGAATCATAAAATAAAAATCCAAAAAAATCATAAAATATCAAAATCCAAAAAAAATCATAAAATATCAAATATCCAAAAAAATCATAAAATATCAAAATCCAAAAAAAATCACAAAACATCAAAATCCAAAAAATCATAAAATCATCAAAACTTCCAAAAATAGAGTCAGAGTCAGAGTTAGTCTATGTCAGTCTAGTAAAACTACATCGCCTTTGTGCATTGCTACATAGGCAAGGTCATCACTTGATGAGCCCCCAAGACATTAGGTCCATCCTTAGGGTTTTGTCGAGTCATCAATTTTGGTTTGCATCAGTCGAACTATGAGGTCTCTACATGTATAACATAGGAAAGGCTATCAATCGATGAGCCCCTGAGGCCCTAGGTTCATCCTTGTCCTTGAGCAATCATTATTCAAAATCAATCCTGAATCAACAGACAAACATATCCAAGAAGTCTTTAATCTCCACTCGATCAATTGCCTAATCACCATCACTATCAGGTCATTGGTCTTATATTAGAATGGGGCATTATGCCATTTGTCTCATTCAGACTTATCACTTGTCTTCTATCAGTATGCATTATTCCTGAGATTGGACATTGTCATTGATCAACCTTGTCATTCGCCTTATGTAGGATATGTCTTTCCTGAAACTAGGCATTCATCAAAATGGTCAATTTGTCAACTTTATCAAATGTGTTCTTTTCCTTAAACAGGATGTCTTTCCTAAAATCAGGCATCATCACATCGGTCAATCATATCAATAAAACCTTATCAAATCAACTCAAGTTAGTCACTTGGTTAATCAATCTTATCATCTTGGTCAATTACTCTTGCCTTTAAATAAGATATGTCTTTCCTAAAGCCAGGTGTAATCAGTCAAATAAATTAATCAACCTTGTCAATCTATCAATCAACTTCAGTCAAGAAATCAATCAATCATTCATCTCAGACATCTACCTTAAATAGGATATGTCTTTCCTGAAATCAGGCATAATCAATGGGTCACTTAGTCAGCCTAATCAATCATAACAATCAATCTTGGCAATCCTATCACTAAACATTATCTCTCTGGAAAACACTTTGTTGGTCTGAGTTTGTCTTATCTTTTTGATTGGTTTTTGGTCATGTTACTAGCCACCTTGAGGATGTCCTATCAAGGATTTAGAGGGGAAATGATGGATCATGATCTCTTTTCTTTGCTTTTTGTTTGTGGTATGTCTTGGCAAAAAAGACTGGGACAATTGGGTGCTTAGTATGAGCTGGGGCATTCCTTATCTTTTGGCATTGTCTTTTGATTGCTTGTCTCTCACAAATGGTAACCTTGCACACCTTGTTCCATATCATACCATGGTGTTTGTGCTCCATTTGTGACAATTTTGATGCTCGATGATGATACACATGAAAGCATGGATGTTCGTCCTTTGTCATCTCCCACCTGACTTCACTCTTTCTTTTCCATTCTCCATGCTAACATCTATCTTTTCCACACTAACATTTATTCTATCTACATCTTGATAGTATCCTATGACACACAAAAATACCTGACATGTATGATCATGTTAGGAAAGATTATAGAAAGCATTATCATCATAGACATCATCATAAGCCACATATAGTTGCATGAGAAAATACAAAATGAACATAGAGTGCATCCATCTAGCATTATCATTTCATAGCATCATAACATATTAAACATGACGTTGCATTTTACATTATGATCATAGTTCATTTCCATTTATCACATTTCATATACATTGTATAATCATAATCATATCATACATCACATTTTTCATTTACGTTAGGCATTTCTACACATTGCATACATAATTCATAGGCATCATATTACATAACATTCATCACATTCACATATCATATCACATCATAAAGTTAGGTCATCAGTACTGCATTAACATATCATATCATTTCACATTCTTATAAGATGTGTAAACAACATTATAAATGCACAATCATCCATCAAATCAAACCATCACATGATCATATAGAATACATAAATCAACATCATAAAAGCATGAACATCCATAACATAATCATAATCATATAGCATAATCACATTAGAATACATATCATAAATCACCGCCAAAACTCATATCATATATCACTCAAAATGTGTCATAGTACAATGTCAAGATGTCTCATATATCATAAAATAAAGCTCGCAGGCTCGGTAATCAAAATACAGTGTCATAATACATAATATCAAAATGACTCATAGCCCAAGCTAGCCTGCTCCCCTGACCCTGAAGCCTATCTATCCTCTTGCCATGGTGAGCCTGGAGACCTGTGCTCTGAAGTCAATGGTCTAACATATGGTGTAGACCATCTCGGTCCTAATGCCTCACCACTCTATGATTTGTTATAGGAATTTTGGTTGTGAGATTTTCTCTGTGACCTGCCTTATGATTGGCTTTGAACCCCTATAAAGCTCGACTCTCTCCTCTTGGGTGACACTACTCTCTCATATAGATCCCTGTAGTACTGTAATCCCATGCTAGACCTAGCCAACTCTCGTGCAACATCCACAATCGACACACTGCATGTAGCCACAAAATCCAACATCCGTTAGTCTATCTATTGTCGGGTGATCACAACTAGGTTCCTCTCTCTGCAGGGTGTCTCTCTCAGCCTTTAGGCCGTCTTGCTCTGATCTAAGTGTCCCCACCTTTACCTCCAGTTCCTGTACTCGAGCCTGTAGGGTGGCTATGCACTATTCAAATATGCTATCATTGGCTTTGACCCTTACCTCCTCCAATCCATCCTCTACGTCCACTCCCACCACAATCCTCTCTTAGAGGACTCTCTTGGCCTCTCCCATCATTGGATCCTCTACATGCTCCTCCTCCCACCTCTCCTCCGCATGCTCCTCCTTTGCCTCACCCTCCATCATCTTGACATCCTAGTGTCCTACCTCAAGGATTAGTACCTCTACATGTCCCTCTCCCTCCTCCACCACCATCTCCCCTACTACCCTCTTCTCTAGTTGCTCCTCCTCACCCTCCTCACGTTGGATCAGTGACAAAGGTCTCACCATCCATAATATCTTGTCCCTCCTCCTCCTTCCTTGGCTCTTCCTTGGCCTCCTTGACCATCCCCTCTATCATATCCCCCATCTCCCTATCCTCCATCTTCTCGCCCTCCACCCCTCCATCCCCCGTCACCCCTCTGACCTCGTGGGCCCCTACCTCTATGCTTTGTAGGTGTTGAATGTTTTGGATCTATATATGGAGATGGCCTATGGGTTAGGAACCATGCATCATACTCTGAAGTCATACGAGGATCTATTAAAACCCCTCTCCATCGCCACTACACTGGCTTCAGTGCGTCAATCTCCTCCTCGACAATAGTGACTGGTATCACCTATCCCCATGAATGCATCTCCCATGAGGAGTGCATAAACTCTACTATCCCTGTAGATACACCCTACCTCTCCCAAAACTACCTGTGAACTCACTCTGGAAGATGCATCTCTATGATATGCTATGACTATACTGTTCGACCGATCAGGTTTTTAGGCTGTTGACACCATAGAAAATGCTCATCCTCGTCGACCCACTACTGGAAATACCTGTATGGTCTCCAAACAAAGCTCACCAATGTATCAATTCCATGTCTCCAATATCCTATATCTCCTATGTGATTCTGAGTCACAACCCCACCATATAGATAGGCATATAGAGTACCATCTCCCAACTATTGTCCCACTACTCATTAGAACACTACTATGTGCTCCCACACCCATACCATCAGTAATGTCACACTGCAGCTCATGCTCTGACCACCTCAATTTGCAATGTCATGTAACTAAAAGTTAAGCATACCAAACAAGCACAACCCCAAAGCATAGATTGTCTCATCTTACATCATCCCAGCTAATACCTCTCCCCAACCTACTAGAAACCCATGGTCCCTGCGTTCTGGAATCAAGACGTCAATAATCAATGTACATAGCACGTAGTCATATCTATCATATCTCTCTGCTAATGTCTCCCATTGGATCTCATAACCCTTTATGCCAAGCTTTGAATCGTCCTCATACTCATAATGATCATAGATCGCTTGCAATCCTTGAATGGGATCATCACACTTGCTCTTTGTGTATCAACAATCGTAATATCCTATATACACCCTCTAGGGTCACATTGGCCTCCCCGATTGGTAGATGGAAAGTGCTCAGAGTGCCATTGCTCTGCAAGTGGTATCAGCATACCTCTATTTTCCCTAACAATGGGCATATATGTGACATAGAACAACCCTAGGTCTAGCAACACGCGCCTCTTGCCACTCGATAGCTGATCTTAAAGCCGAAAGGTCATCGGTCGTGACTCCCACGTATAGATAGGGGGAAGTACAACCTGAGGTCACCACAAAAGTCATTATGTCAATTTAAAGTCTTCATTTGAACTATGGGACCTAAATTGAATAAGTCATTTTATTCTAAACTGGGGCAAAAATTTTATCAGTCGATTGCATCATTTTGCTTGACAATTGCATTGCAAAATTCATTCACGTCACTATTCTTGCACATGCGTCACATAATAGAAATTGCATCACATGCCTCAACTAATGCATTGTTGGGGTCACTTGTGGTTAACCCCTTGTTAGTTGTGTCATTTCTCAACATATGCATCATTCCCCCTTGCAAATGCGGCATTTTATGTCGATTGCATCGTTCCTAATCACATATGCGACTCAAAAATCAAATGCAGTGCACCATTTCAGATGAACCAGACTGCAATTGTGTACCCCCTATGACCTAATAGTTGCATCACGATGAGGTGATTGTGGTGAACCACAGTCAACTGCATCATTCATGTACGCAATTGCGTTGAACATCGTGCGACACAATTTCCTGCTAAATTTTTCCTACTACTAAATGCATGAAAATAAAAAAATCACAAAGTGGGTTTGAAGTACTTATTGGGTTCAACACACCCTCAGGTCAACATAACATGCGGATGCAATAGCCTCAGTGTGTAGATTTTGGAACCCGTGACATATTCTCTGCTGCTCTCTCCTAGAGCTCCTAAACTTTATAGATTTGGAATGCACAAATGAACAATTTTCTTAATCAAGGTCATATTTATAGGCAAAAAATTAGGGTTTGCACTAGGGATGTGTACTGGATGCACTATTTGGCCACTTTGAACCTAAATTTGACCCCCTAGATGACCTCAAAAATCAATTATGTGACCATTGTCGAACTCTTTCCTGTCAAAATGTCTTATCAGAACAATTTTTCAAAGTTTTTAAAAATATTTGAAAATTTGTAAAATTCTCCTGAGGGGGCATACATCCACCTTGCTTTCACCGGGGCATGTCTTGACTGAATTTCTTTGACACAATGCGATGAACTACATTATGTCAAAGAGGGGAAAAATTTAGACACTGAAACATGTCTTGGTCTATGAGAATCAATTTTCCATCGTCTTGGTTTTCTTTCCTGCATAATTAAATAATTTTAAATTATTTAATTATTGACCACATTCTTCTATTAATTAAATAATTTTAATTATTTAATTAATTCATTTCTTGATCTTTATTCTCCTATGATTAATTAAATAAATTATCTTTTTAATTGTGTCACTAACATTTTATTTCTCTCTATGATTAAATGAATTATTGTTCATTTAATTATTCATTCTACGTTATTCATCTATAGTTAAATAATTATTATTAATTATTTATCTATTCATTAGTCCTTCCCTTCTTCTATGGTAAAATAATTATTGAAATGATTTAATTACCTTTTGTCATCTCTCCTCTATTGAATAATTAATATAAATCAACTATTTAATCCCTCTTTTCAATTTCCCCTTATATAATTAAATTGGTTACATAATCATTTTAATTAAATGCTCATTTTCTCCTTCCACAAATAAATAATTTAAATAAATAATTTATCCTCCACTTGGTCAAAGATTCTTCTCTCATGAAATAAATGATTTTATTATTTAATTTCTCCATTATCTCCCTCCACTCTCTCATTTTTGAATCTCAACCATTGATTGTCGTTGGTCTCTTTTTGATCTTAACCGTCCATTTCATAGCCATCCCTAGCCCACTACTCTGTGGTGCATGCATCCTCAACCGTCGATCTGAGAATCTTTCTAGAAGCTCAATCTCGTCCGTCCGTTTGAATGGATTTATTTAAAATAAGGTCTTCTCCATTTTTGATTTAACTACCACATATCTCCAATATTCATGCTTATTTTTTGTAGGTACTTGCATAAAAATATAATGAATTGAGGGAAACTTGCAAAGGATTTTTGAGGAGAGACATGGGAGGTGATTCAACTTCAAAAATGGGGAGATTTTTATTTGATTGTTTTCATTTTACTAATTCTAATTGATTGTTCTCTCTTGTTTTGGTTGGGATTGTAGCTTAGATTAGTGCAGTGGTTGTCACTTTGATCTTTGCTATTCAATTTTCCTATCTTACAAGGTGATTCAATTGAAGACCAACAAGATTCCAAAAGGTCTTGTAGCTTTTGAGAGGTTCTTTGATGGAACTAATAAGACCAACATTAAGCAGACTTCCAATCATAAGGAGGATTTAGAAGAAGTGAATCTTGACATAAAAAATGCTCCAAAGAAGGTTTATATAGGCAAGAAGATGAAGCTTTAGGTCAAAGAAATGTTGTTTGCATTGCTTCAAAAATACAGGCATGTATTTTCCTAGTCCTATGATGATTTAAAGGCCTATAGAGAGAATTTGTTCTAGCATGAAATTCCTCTAAAACATGATACAAAGCCTTTTAGGCAAAAACAAAGGCCTATAAATCCAACACTGGCACGAAAAATGCAAGAAGAGTTGTTAAAACTAAGGGATGTTGGAATTATCAAGCCAATTAGGCATTCCTCATGGGTGTCCAACTTGATGCCAGTAAGAAAGAAGAATGGTGACATAAGGTTGTTTGTAGACTTTAGAAATCTAAATGTGTCATCCTTGAAAGACAACTATCCATTGCCCAATATGGAGGCCATGTTATAGAAGGTAACTAGTTGTGAATTGTTATCCATGATGGATGTTTTCTCAGGTTATAACCAAGTTGTGGTTAAGGAGTCTGAGCAATACAAGACTTCATTTACCACTCCTTGGGGTACATATGTGTATGTCATAATGCCTTTTGGATTGAAAAATACAGGTGCCACTTTTTAGAGGGCTATGGATGTAGCCTTTGCTGACTTCATAGATATCTTCCTAGCAGTGTATCAGGATGATTTAACAACATATAGAAAGAAGGAAGAAGATCACCATGTGCACTTAGAGAAGATATTTTCTAGATCAATTTAGTATGGTATATCCCTAAACCCCAAAAAATGCGCTTTTGGAGTAAAGGAAGGAAAATTGCTTGGGAATATTGTTTCCAAAGAGGGGATAAGGATTGATCCTGAATGTGTGGCTGCAATAGACAATATCCCACAACCAAAGAATGTCAAAGGCATTCAAACATTATTTGGACAAATAAATTTATTGAGAAGATTTGCCACTAATTTTACATAGATCACTTTCCCTATATCCAAAATGTTGAAGAAAGGTGAGAAAGTGATTTGGAGTGAAGAGCCAAGTAAAGCATTTCAGAATATCAAGTAAGCAATCAAAGAGGATCCATTTCTTAAGACTCTAGATTTTTCTAAACCACTTTATATTTTCTCTTTTGCTTCATTCAATACAATTGTTGCAGTATTATTGTAGAAAAATGAAAAATATTTTGAGCAACCTATTGCATTTTTAGTGAATCCTTGCAAGCTGCAGAACTGAAGTATGACATGACAAAGAAACAAGATTATGCATCGGTTAAAGTAATGAATTTTTTTAGGACATATCTTATGGAAGCTACAATCATTGCTTATGTTCCCAGTGTTGCAGTCAAATACATCTTCACCTAGCAAGAGGTCACAGGTAGAATATGTAGATGGATACATCAAATTCAAGAGTTTAACATTGATGTGCAGATTACCAAGTTGGTGAGAGGCCAAGGTTTAGCCAAATTAATGACAATTTTTTTTAGAAGCTAACTAGATTAATCAAGTGGAATGTGTAGATGTGTCACCAATTTGTGATATGCAAACCTGTGGTTGGTACAAGCACATTTTTCATTACCTGCAAAAAATGTAGTGCCTTGAAGGATTAATAGATAATGAATAGTACTTTAAAGCTATAGGAAATTAAGTATGTTGTTGATAATTAATTGTGTTGGAGAAGTCTAGATGGGGTGTTATTGAAATGTGTTGATGGTAAGAAAGCCATGGAGCTTTTGAATGAGGTGCATAGTGGAGTATGTGGGGGTCATTACATGGAAGAGAAAACTCCTCATAAAATATTGAGAGTAGGTTTCTAGTGTCCTACAGTGTTTAAGGATTCCCACAAAATGGTAAAGGCATGTGATGCATGCCAAAGGTTCTCTGGAAAAATCAAGTTCTCAAGGAGCTTGTAATTTGTTATTTCTAGATTTGGATTGTGATGGAAAAAAACTCAAACACAATAAAAATATAGAAATAAAAAATTACAAGCATTATGGATTGTGGAGGCAATCCCCACTAAAATGAAACAAGTAAGGTGATGAATGATTTTATGTTGGACAACATATTGATCAGATTTGGGGTGCCAAAAAATATTGTTTTAGATAATGCAATGTGTTTTAGATCTGACCAGTTCACAAACTTCTGTAATAAATATGGGATTCAGGCATCTTATTCTTCTCCATATCATCCACATGGAAATGAAAAATTTGAGTCAAGTAACAAGAGCCTAACGAAGATCATCAAGAGGGTAATAAAAAAGAAAAAAAGGGATTGGGACTCCAAGTTGAAGTTGGCATTGTGGGAAGATATAGTGATAGTTAAGAAAGAAACAAGATACTCCCCATTTGGTTTGGTTTATGGCATGAATGTAAGGTTGCCACAATTTTTTTTATGAAAATGCATAAGCTTATCTAGGAATATGATGATGACATATATGATGATATGTATCACAAGATTAATGTTCTAATGGAAATGGATGAGATGAGGAGAGAAGCTCAAAAGAAGAATGCAAAGTTGTAGCTACAAGTTAAGAAATTTTATGACAAAAGGTCTTCTCCAAGAAAATTTGAGGTTGGGAGCATGGTATTAATGTGGAATTCTAGGTCTCAACATAAGGGAAAGCATGGGAAGTTTGATGCTCTATGATTGGGCCTTTACCTGGTCAGTAATACTCATGGTGAAGACTCATGTTTCCTCCAAATATTAACAGGTGAAATTCTTGAATTTCCAGTACATGGATAGTTTTTGAAGTCATATTTCTCTTAAGGTATGCTATTTTCCATGTACACTGTATTTTTATATAATTTTCTATATATAGGTTTGGTGTACTTTGCTTTGGTTGGGTTTTGTCTACCTTGTCTGGGCTTGCCTTCTAGTTTTTGGTTCTTTGTGCTGGTCTACTTCACCATGAGATATCTGGAATCTTTCCATTCCTACAAGAGGCATGCATCCCTAATCAGAGCCACTAGTGGAACCTTTCAAATTTTGTGTTCCCCTAATTATATGTCCATTTTTGGCTAGTTTCTAAGTATTGATGATTGTCCATTGGTTAAGGTTTATGCTTTAGGATTTAAGGTTTATCAACCTTTCATGTAAAACCTTAGTCCTTTGTGCCCTTTTGGTCTAATTTTTCATTGAAATATCATAGTCAGTTTCCAATCACCTGAGTTATCACTTGAGTCATTAAACCAATGTGTTGATCAACCCCTTGATGCTTAGGGTTACCGATTTGTCCCTTTGCACGAATAACTCTTTTATTTTGGTCTAAATTTTTCTAAAATTATCCCATGATCGAGGGTCTTGAAATAATTCCTTTATTTTCATGCGTGCTCCACATGCATCACATTTTACTTCCATCCCACCGACTTATATCAGCGATGCGTGATGCATAAATTTCCTTCATTTATTCTTGGAATCATGCTATGCTTTCATATCGTTGTTTACCTTTGCACTGCCATATTCATAAACATGATGCACAATGCCTCATATTTTATTTTCATCATGAGCCTCCTTTGTATCATGTGTTTCCATCTAACCATCAATCTCAAATTGGAGATGCGCGGTGTATAGCTACTTCCAATACATCGCTTGAGCCCTTCACATCAAAATTATCCCATCATTTTGTAGCCTTACAAATGTGATATGTGATGCACTCGTTGATCTCATAAAGTGGAAATGCATCCTAATCTTGTGCCATTGCTTCTTTTCACATTGGTAATATGCATTCCCTACTCAACACTAAAGGGTGATGCACGTTGGAGGTCTTTCAAAGATACTTCATTGCTTCTCTTTAGTACATCGCGATTATGAGATTGAAAGGTCATTCCAAAGAGTGATACGTGATGGAAGGATAGAGAATATGCTATGGAATATTCCTCCCATCATGAGGAGTCTTCACATCATGGTTTTATTTCATCAAGCCAAAGACATATGTGTGATGTGCGATGGTCTAAGTCTTGGAGTTGGTGGTAAGTTTGAAAGCAAATATGTGGCAGCATTTCAAAGCATCACACCAATTGTTCACATCATAGATTCATGACCAGGTACCAAAAATCAAGTGGAGATATGCAACGAGCATGGATCACCGTTGACCATGTTTTAAAAAAAAATTGATCAATGGTGGAAATTTAAAAATAAATGACTAAGTTTCAAAGCACTCTTGTTCGCGTGTGTAAGTTGTCTCTCACCATTAATGACATATTTACTTGTCTTTGAAGATCATGAAGAGTTTAATTATGCATTTTTTCATTATCTTTGCAAGAATTTGGAGAGCACGAAGAGGAGACCTTAGACGAGAAAATTCAGAGAGAAAAAAGCTAGGGTTCCCGAGTAAGTCAATTTTATACTTCTTTATGTGTATTTTCTAGTAAGGGTAGAATTGGGAAAGAAAAATTGGTATGAGTGAAAGGGAATTGTAACCTACGGTTTTTTACAATGTTTTTCTTGAATTGTAAAAAGTGGATTATAGGCCCTACTCCGTTCTAAAGAAAATACTAGTAAGATTAGTTGTAGAATTCTTAATTGAACTATGTGAGGTAAAGCCCTAGTTTCTAGTATCAAATTTGTAAAATCCTATCTCTCTAAGATTCTTCAAGATGAGTCAAGTGGGTGAACCATCTAAGGAAAATGATGAAACTAAGAGGACAAAGGTTAAGGGTGAAACACAGAATCTAGAAGCCTCAAAAGGGCCAAAGAAAAAGAAATGGGTCAAGAGAGACTTTACCCATTTTATGGAAGATGAATTAAAAGAATTGTTTCCTGGGCTGATGTAAGAAGTTGGATCCACAAAAAGCTCAAAAAGTGGAAGTGTTTTTTCTGTTTTTAAGAATTTGTCATACTTGGACTGAAAATTTGAGGCACTTACAAATTGACTCTTAAAAAAAGTTAGTAATATGAAATTTAGCATTTTGAGATTAGTTTCCAAATATGTAATTTATTCAAATACCCAAATGATAGAAAGTGAATTTTGATAGGGATGTATAAAAACCACTTTTTAAAAGTCATTTTTTTTTACCATACAATGCATGTGTACAAACACCACTTTTTGACCCAAATAAAAGTATTTTTCTAATTCCTTTTGGGGAAAGATAGCTAACAACATGAAGATTGATGAAGAATTTTTTTTATAATTTTTTTCTAAACATTTTTTTTATTGAATTTTTATTGTCCTTAATTGTTGTTTTTAAAAATCAACATGTATGGACAACATAATTGGACCTAAACTAAACATTTTTTGAATCTTTTTTTCGTTGTGTAGAGAATTTTCTGAAGATTGATGCCATATAATTTTTTTTACAAGAAAATTAACCAAAAAAAAGTTATTAAAAAATAGAAAATGTCTGATATTTCAAGTTTATGGACTAGTTTGCTTAAAAATTAATTAAAAAATAAAAAATATAATCCAATCTTAAAAAAATTATATATTTGGAAACTAGACATCATTTTCTCTAATGGGCTTTAATTCCATAGATTGATTCAGAAAAAAAGTCCATCATCCATATTGCCATTGGACATTTCTCTTGAACTTGCCTTAGTTTTCTAGTTGCAGGTCTGTAAGAGAGGGGGACCAACCACGTCAAGGCTCTAGGTCACGGAGAGCCAAGAGAAGAGGGCTGCCCTAACTTAACTCACTCTAAAAGATGTTTTGAGACAAGAATTGGGAATGATGAGGACTATAATGTATTGCAACCATTTTGCAGATCCCGAAATTAGGTTTGGGCTAGGCGAGCTAGTTTTTGGAGTCGGTCCTGTGCCTTAGAAAGATCTTTGTTTGAGGACAACATCATGGCGCGCTGGCATCTCTCAGGCACGTTGGTGTCTGCATGGTCAAAAAACGGTGAACACAATACATACTTGCTAAAAACTAACTAACAACCTAGCTAACTAGTCTAGATGGTAAAAACAAAATGAGAAAGTACAGGAAATAGAGACTAAAGTGATAAAACAAGTAAATGAGAACTAGGGTGACAAAGATAATCTCACAAAAGTGCTTGTTTGCTAGCTAGCTCCACATGTACTTTCACCTGCACACAAGCAAGAAGGGGAAAGTTGTTGGGGCTGTATAGGGGCCTGCCTCAGTTAGACCCCTATTTTGGTGTTTCCACCTCCATAGATAGCCAGATAGGAACGAGATAGAAATATGCTATAAAGAGGTAAAGAAAGTAGAAGTTACAATAAGCACTACAAAACAGTAAAGTGCTAGTCAACCAAATCACAAAGGAAAGGAGGGAAATGTTACCACCTCCACCCAAAATCTCACTAGCCAATGGAGGAGAATGTAGACTTGGCAAGGTCACCACAACCTCAACTGTGATGAAGGGAGGTCTCACAAGACTCCAAGTCCACACTATTATGGATTGCTTTGTACTTACTATGCGGAGTTAATGGAGTGTTGCTACTGCAATGAAGTGTTGAAGTGCTGAGAAAGTGAAGAGAATGCTGGAAGTGCTAAGAGAATACCAATCTGTTACTTGAATTAAATGAGATGAAGATGGATGAATTTGAAGGAGAAGAGGGAAGAATCTGCCATTTTCGGGGTCAATTGGTTGAAGAGGGAAGAATCTACCATTTTGGGGGTTAGCTGGTTGAAGAGGGACATTACAAATAGACCCCAATCGAATGTGTAATGCCTCTTCCAACTTCAGACGTGGGAATCCATCAGGGACGGTAGCGCACCATGTGGGCGTCTATGCGTTGCACATGCGTCCCCAACAAATATTCTCTCACCGACACAATAGATAGATGCCAAGTGGAAGGGAGGTAGTTGGGTGATGTGGAATTTCACCTTCAGATTTGATTTTCTAAGGTGAGGATGTGTAAAAGGGGAATTTGCGTAAGGGGTGCAAATTCGCTCCTATACATTTTTCCCCCACTTTAGTGAGCATGAATACTGATGAGTGCTTTGGTAAAGTAGATCAAAGAGTTAGTAGGGTTAGAAATTTATACTTGAACCATCGAGGAAGTAGACCGCGATCTAGAAAACTCGAAAGCACATCATAGGAAAAGGACTCCACAGTTACTCTCCTTGAGGAGTTTCAAACAAAAGAGTCCATAGTGCCGCAGAACTATGAAGCTGCACAAAGTACACTGAAGGCCCTCATGCCAATGGTGGACAAATCTCATAGGATGAAAGCATCTCATAGGCCCACAAACCTGCAAGGAGGAAACCCCTAAGATATCTCACATGAAGGAAGACTTGAGAAGAAAGCACCTTATAGTCCCACAAACTTGCAAGGAGGTATCCCCCAAGATCTCTCACATGGAGGAAACCTAAAGAAGTAAACATATCATAGGCCTGCAGACCTACAAGGAGGTATCCCCCAAATCTCTTGCATGAAGGAAACCTGATGAAATAAGCACCTTATAGGTCTACAGACCTGCAAGGGAGCAAGCCCTAAGATTTCTCACATGGAGGAAGCCCAGATGTGTAAGCACCTTACAGGCCCATAGACCTACAAGGAGGTGTCCTCCAAGATCTCTCACATGGAGGAAACCCAGAGAAAGTGACTCCATAGAGTTAGAAGGAAGCTTTACAGGTGCACCTACAAAGAGACATGTTTACCCATAGATAAAACATGCCAGAAAACACAAATCATCCACGTAGAAAAATAAGCAGATAGTCACATAGACTATCAATAAGTTGGAAGGTTTCAAAGGGGCCCCTTGGGAACTCAGAATGAAGAAGGGTCCACTCAAGGAACGCGTTGGTTGAAAGTGAAAAAGAGACATTTTTTCTCAAATCGATTCATCATCAAGGAATCCTTTCAAAATATGTTCACTTCATCAAGGAATTCAGAAGAAAGAAAATGCTCCCTTATGAGGGGAAGGTAAAAGTTTCTCCCACCTCGAATGAATGTTTTCAAGTCCTTTCTTTGTGAACCCATGATGAAGGAAACACATTTCGTTAAGGGTCCAAGTCAAGAATGCGATTCTTGAAAAAAGCTTGTAAATATTTTCGAGAAAAGATTCGTTGGCAATAAATACATTTTCTGAAAACTAAAGTGTCATAGAAATGGAATTGTCACACATGAAAGGGACAACTCAAGCAAAGAAGAGAGAAAGATAAGAATGAGCGAAAGAGAAATAATCACAAACAAAGGACATAGGGGTGATATGATATTTCAAGGTCATAGCTGCTCATAAATATATATAAGTATAATAATAGTATATAAATGAACTATCATCAACCCCCTACTATATTAGACCATGTGAGGAATGCATGAGAAAACAAAGTGAAAATAAAAAATATGGTCAACATGGAAGGGAAGCCTAAATGCCCCCAACACTTTGCATCATCCCCAATTTTCCAAAAATCAAGCACAAACATGGAAGAATGATGATACAAATAGAAGAAGGTTTACGACACAAAAATAACTCTTGTATCCAAGCACCAACAAGGGTGAAAAAGGTCATCCAAGAATACATAACACAGTTATAGGGGAACACATCATAACAAACACACACACACCTATTCTAAAGATAAAGAAGAGGCCTCCCTCTAACACTCATCGACCAAGAGGTCATCCGCTTCCTAATGTAGATTGTTATAAGGGGAAGGAGGACGAGCCTGCAATGGTGGAATATTAAGGGGAGGAGCTTCCAACCCTCCCGCAACAAGTGCTAAGGAAGAAGGCCCTGCAAGGTCTTCTCCACTAGGCTCTTGTGGAGCTATGGTCAACGATTTTGTGAAGATCGCTGACAAGGATAGAACTTCATCCAGAGAGTTAAAAATGCACTTTATTGGAGTGCCATGTTGTACCTCAATGGATAGAGAAGGTTGTTCCTAAGATTCACCGCTTGGCTCATCAAATGTCTCGAGAGTGGTGACAAACTCAGGGGAAGCCAGGACTGGTTCTATCACTAAGATAGAACAAGCCAGTGCAGGGCCATCCTTTGGAGAAGGTGGGCTCCTCTTATGCCCTCCATTGATGGAAGGGCCATCATCTACCTTATAATTATTCAGGGGATGTGAACTCCCCATAGACGAGGCAAGAGGTGCAGAGGAAGAGGAGGAGGAGAAAACTGCAGAAGATACCGCCGAAGTATTCAACATATCTACGAATTTAGGGAATGATGGGATGTCCAGAAGGGACATCAAGAGGGGTGGGTCCACCAAAGGAGCAATAAACACCTGCACCTTTTTAGGGTTAGGCGCACATACACCCACAATGAGAGCCAAAAGTGAGACTAAATTTAGTTGAACAAAAGTAGAGGGGAGGAGAGAGGAGGATGCATTAGGAGGCCTTGAAGCATGGGCGGTTGACTTCTCTTCTATCTTCTACAAAGCGGCCTACTCAGACACAAGAGCCTTTTTTTGACGCTTACACTCACGCGCAAGGTGATTTTTGTGACTCTTTGAGCTAGAGACTGGGAGATGCAAAGGGATGGGAGGATCTTGCTCAGCCATGGGAGTGTCCACCACAGTTGTTTCCAGTGGAGGGATAGACTCCTAAATAGGAGCAGGAGGAGAAGATTGAGAAACAATAAGAGGATTCAGCTCTAAATCCTTAGCAACGAGCCTCTTCCCATTTACTACTTTGGGAGCATAAGTGGTGGAAGGCCGTAGAGGCCAAGGCATAGAAGATTCCCCATGGGGATCCTTCCTTCTACCATTTTGAATGGTCCTAGGCTCTGTGGGAAGAACAAGAAGCTCAAATGTGGGACGCTTGGGATTTCACCAAGTGGGCACCATAGGATTCTCTCACAATTGTGGAACATAATCTGATGGTGCCATGGCAGGGTGAGAGGAAGCATCAGGCTAGACAACAGAAGAGGAAGAAGAGGGACCCTGAGAGGCCTTTTCTTCTCTTCTTTGGGCCTTGGCGACATCACTATCAGATTTTAAACAAACCCTATGTGAAACAACATAAGGTGATGGAGGGTACCTCACTCTAGGAATTAAGTGCCCTTTCTTGCACTTTTGATATGTTTAGTACAAGAGGTCCTTTCTAGGTGAGAGAGGACCAATAGGTGCAGGCCAAAAGTGATAAAAAGAATAACTGCCATGCACAATTGGTGGTCTATAATTGGTGTCATTGATCACATGCACAAAACCCTCATGAATGAATTTTAAACATTTGTGCACAACCGAGGGAATTGTGTTCATAGCTACCAGCCAGGGGATACCTAGCTTCACTATGAAGAGTTCAGACCCTGGGATTATGTCAAACAACAAGTTCATGGATTTAGGTCTGACAAGGATTGACAAAATGATACTACCAAGAGGAGGTACAAAAATTATGTTATGTGTACGGATGGTGCTCATAGGTGCATTGTACCCATCTTTATGCAGGAAGTTAATTAACATGATCTCCTCAGTTATGATATTCACTTGAGATGTGGGGTCAACAAGAGCACATACCATAGTGTTCTTGTTAATTCACGCAAGGATATAAAGATGATATGGTTCTCTATTAAAGCCCATCAGAAGATTCTGTGAGGTGAAGGTTATGCCTATACTAGTACTCACAAGTTGCATAGAGGGGACATGAAGATGCAGAAAAGAGGCCATCACGCACACTAAATGATGCTCTCACAAATCCCCCCAAAGGTTGTAAAACAAGATAGTGACCCAATTAAGGTTTCGTTATGCAACACTTATGAAACCTTCCAATTGCACCAACTAGGGGTCATAGGTTGGGTTGCAAGGCGAAGGGCCCCACAACACTCATACCTACAACGCTCCTAAAACACAGGGAAAGGAGATTTTAGTACTGCTAAATGGAACCAAAATGGTTCATGTCAGGTTCACCAAAAATGTAAGAGAAGGGGACCAACCACGTCAAGGCTCTAGGTCATAGAGAGCCGAGAGTGGAGGACTTCCCTAACTTACCTCACTCTAAAAGATGATTTTAGACAAGAATCAAGAATGATGAGGACTATAATGTAGTACAATCAGTCTACAAATCTTGAACTTAGGTTTGGGCTAGGTGAGCTAGTTTTTGGAGTTGGTACTATGCCTTAGACAACTCTTTGTCCGAGGATGGTAGCGTAGTTCTGGAATGATAGCACAACGCGCTGGTGTCTCTTAGGTGCATTAGTGCCCATATAGTCAGAAAATAGTGAATACAATATAGACTTCCTAAAAACTAACTAACAACCTAGTTGACTAGTCTAGATGGTAAAAACAAAATGAGAAAGTATAGGAAATAGAGACTAAAGTAATAAAACAAGTAAATGAGAACTAGGGTGACAAAAATGATCTCACAAAAGCACTTGTTTTCCAGCTAGCTCCACACGTACTTTCACCCACACACAAGCAAGAAGGGGAAAATTTTTGGGGCTATATAGGGGCATGCCTTAGTCAGACCCCTGTTTTGGTGTTTCCACCTCCACGAACAGCCAGATAGCAATGAGATAGAAATATGTGATAAATAGGTAAAGAAAGTAGAAGTTGCAATAAACACTACAAAACAGTAAAGTGCTACTTAGCCAAATCACAAAGGAAAGGAGCGAAATGTTACCACCTCCACCCAAAATCTCACTAGCCAATGGAGGAGAATGTAGACTTGGCAAGGTCACCATAACCTCAACTGTGATGAAGGGAGGTCTCACAAGACTCCAAGCCCACGTAGCTATGGCTTGCTTCACACTTTCTATGTGGAGTTGATGGAGTGTTGTTGCTGCAATGGAGTGTTGAAGTGCTGAGAGAGTGAAGAGAATGTTGGAAGTGCTAAGAGAATACCAATCTATTGCTTAGAGAATGAAATGAGATGATGGATGAATTTGAAGGAGAAGAGGGAAGAATCTACCAGTTTTGGGGTCTATTGGTCGAAGAGGGACGTTACAAATTGACCCCAATAGAATGTGTAATGCCTCTGCAAACTTCAAATGTGGGAATCCTCCAGGGATGACATTACACCATGTGGATGTTTGCATGCAATGCGTGGGTCCTCAACAAATATTCTCTCACTGAAACAACAGACAAATACCAAGTGGAAGGAAGGAAGTTGGGTGATGTGGAATTTTTCCTTCGGATTTGATTTTCTAAGGTGAGGATGTGTAAAAGGGGAATTTGTGTAAGGGGTGAAAATTTTCTCCTATACAAGGTCAAAGGCTAAGGGTTGGGTTTCCAAGCCTTTCCTAAGCCTAAAATTGAGGCAACAAATGGGTTGGGGATTCAAAATTTTAAAAATGCATGTGTTACAAAACACATGCACGTTCTTTATTTGCTTGATTATTTAAAAAATTAAATACTTTTTAGAAACATGTACGCATTTTACAAAACACGTACGTATTTCTAAAAGGTATTTATTTTTTAAAATAAATGAAGCGTAGGTGTTATATAACACGCTCATTTTTTTTAGTGCATACTTGAAGCATAATGCATACACATTTTTTTTAGGCTTAGGTACTCAAAGCATAACACATATGCATTTTTTAATAACATGTACACATTTCCCGTAGGATTTTTTTTTGGCTGAAACTTCCCCTCTTCATGGATCCAACTTCTTGCTTTTACCCTTCTAGTACAAAGCCAGTAGGGAAAAAACCTACAAGAGAGGGTGTGTTGATAGATCATTTGCAAGATTTTGCAAGGGGAATTGGAGAAATTGTAGTGCCATAGAGTGGATGATAGCTCTTCCTATGTGCTTTCAATCATAGGTTGGAAAAGTGTCCAACATGCCATTTGTGGAATTGTGACCTTAGAAAGCTTATTGTTCCTAATGTGTTTTTGGCGGTTGATTTGATACAAGAGATAGCTAAATGCTATGATCCCTAGGAAAGGATTATCAAAAGACTCGATGGAACCCTACTGCTAGACATTTCTAGAAGTTAGATAGTGGAAGTGTTCAAGCTAAATCCATATGCAACTATTACAATCAATTTTGGTGCATTGTATCAAGAATGTGAAAGGGATAAGTATGGATATAGGAAACATGTGCTACTAAGGCACAAAAGACGAGATCAAAATATAAGGGATGTGTGGTTTTCACTGAAGGAGGTGGAACCATTTTATTGTGATGAGTTTGAGGATTATTTCAAGAACACCAACTATGGTTTGTGTCAGGTCCTTGGAAGAAGATATGGTGTGAATATGAATGTCCCTCTAATGCTCATGGCTATGGATATTCAAGACAAACATTCAAACACAAGTTTTGATTATGTAGCATACCTTGTAGAGGAGATTCAAAAGTAGTTAGTAGGGTTGAAAGACACAAAACCCCCCTGAGTTTCTCACATTATTCATTGTTAATGCATATGCTATTATGGATGGGACACAAGGCTTGGAGAAATTTCATGAGATTAAGAGAAAGGTATGAACAAGATAATGAGCTGCCTATGCAAATGTGGACTCACATTTGGGATCAGAATTGCTTAGAGTCCAATTATGCTACCTTTTGTAATGGTTTTAAGTTTGGTGTTTTGGAGAATTTAGGTTTGAAGCCTGTGTATAGGATTTATAGAGGCATTAACAAAATTTTAAGGCCACTAGAGTTCAAGGAGAATACCAAGCATGACCACAAATGGGGTGATTGGTATTTGTATTCCAATTATACTGTGATTAGGGTTTATGGATCCTTAGTGTAGTATCATTATTTACTAGTTTATGTCTCTGACAAATTTTCATTCATGGAAATAGTGTGGCAGCTTGATGCCATGGATAAGGAACAATTCAAGAATTCTAGAAAGGGGTCTCTTTTATCTACCCAATGTACTTCTTCTTACTTTGTGATCACATCAAAAGAGGGTATTGATAAATTTATCACTATGATAAGAATTTATAGGATGAAAATGGAGAAAGTGAGAAATTGTGATTTAGAATGATTCATTGATAATGAGAGGAAAACTAGAGGAAGATCTAGTTTCTATCATCACTTCCTCTACACTAAAGATTTCATAAGAAATTTTCCCTTAGATGTTGCTATTGGTGAGAGGAAAAGGCAGTGGATGATAATGTGTGGTATTGAAGAAATAATATTGAAATAAATTTCATTCTATGTTAGACCTTACATCGAGACTAAATATCCCTACAAGAAGGCTATGGAAATGTTGGATGCATATAGGGATGGCACTTTTGTTGGAAAGGTTAAGAAGGCCGAGGAGAAATCTAAAGTTGCCAAAAGGGAGCATGATGCAAGAATAAGGAGCCAAAATTGTGAATCATTAGCTCATGGCACCCAAATGTAACCATTGGAGGGACCAGTTGGTGATCCTTTGGTTCACTATTGAATGGACACTAAGGGAGCTGGAGATGAGATGCAAGAATAGTCAATAGACTATGTTCCTATAGAGAAAGAAGTGGAGCAAAGGTTCCCCTTCCCTGTGATGGATGATGTACTTGATCCTTTTGTTCTAGATGATAGAATTGTGCAATGGACATATGATGAAGATGTTGATGATGATGTGAGAGTGAAGGCTTGCAGAGAATTCATGGACGATGATTCTTTTGTCCAAACTAAATAATTCAAGGAGTTTGTAATTCAAGTTAAAAGAAATGATATAAAAGAAAGGATTGAGAAAGCTAAGGCACAAGTAGACCCTTCATTGCAAGAAGAGGTTGAGAAAAGGGAAGAATAAAAAATAATGTAGGATATTTCCCTTATCACTCCATTTTATGGGAGAATATTAGTAAAGGATGGTGGTATCTTGATACTGCCTAGTTTGGATCTTACTTCAAAAATTTCCTTGGATGCCATAAGGAATGATCTAGAGGCTTTTATTTTAGAAGAACATTATGATACTAAAGTGTTTGTCTTAGTTTTCAACCCTAAACTACATTCTATGGAAATTTGGTCAATTCCACCAAATACAAGGAAGCCTAGACTTGTGAAATCAATTGGAGAGATCACGGGTGATGTTATGGTAAATAGAGATACAAAGATAACACTAACACATGCTTCTTAGTTTATAGTACATGCAACAATTTTGAGCTTAGACATTGCAGAGATATCTTAAGAAAAATATGATAGGTTGTTGGATAAGTTCAACAGGATCTTGGAGGAGTATAATAAGATGAAAGCCATTGTTGCTTAGGAAAATACAACACAATAGGATTTACCACCTTCCACTCCTACACCTATATTTTCATCACAAGATATAAAAAAATTATATCTTAGAATTAAGATTTTGAAGGAGGAATTATAGATGGAAAGGGAAAATGTGAAGAAGGCCAAGATAGAAATTTTAAGAGTTGCAATAGAAATAATTGATGTCTTAGGGCATAAGATCTCTTGAATTTTTCATAAGTCAAATAATATATGGAATGTATATAAGAGCATTCATGAGTCCCATCAAAGGTACACTCAAGTACATGATTCCTTTCAAAAACTTTGGAGCAAATGGAGTACAAGGGTTAGTGCTCTCAAGGAAATGATACCAAGCATGAAAGATGATCTTGATGCACCTACACACCTTCTAGAATTGTTAAAGGAAATTGATTTTTTGAGAGAGATATCAACTTTCCATAGTAAGTTAGGTGTACAACTCCAAAGCAAGATAAAAATGTTCAATGAAATGGAAGGATGAGGAGTGCTAAATATTTTTAGTGATGATGGGGTACAAAAATATTTCACTGCATGGAAAGAAGAGTTGGGATGTTTTCTCCCTTACTTCAAGGAAGTTATTCACCTCACTGATTATATAGCTTTGAATAATTCCATTGATGATATGACTAGAGTTGAGGTGAATTTGGTTGTGTTTGTTAAAAATAAAATATTAATTGATGCCAGATATAATTTGCATAATTCCAAAGTGTAGAGGTTATTGGATATTGAATGGACCATCGAGGAAGAGTACAATGCATGGCTCAAAAAATTTACAGATTAAGCATTAAATAAAGTATTGATAAAATTGTCTCAACCAGGTTTGAAAGTTGTTGATGCTGACGTGGAAGTTTCTTCTTGTTTTTATGCTTTATGTCCTATATTTTTGAAAGCACATGAACGGAATGTTTACTCGTGGAACAAGTATCTTCTTCAGCAAAAGTGCCTTTTGGAAGGCGATAATATCTTCATCGACGAATGGAAATAGTTTTTATGTCATATGGATATTCCCCCCATGGAATGAAAATATAACAGTATTTTGGAATGTAATTGTGATTGTCAAATGAATATATGACAAGTTTCAATTGGTCTAAGGCTTGTTTCCTCCCTTGTTTTTATAAAAGTGAATTCAAGGCCATTGACAAGGTTGTTTATTGATCTCTAAAAGAAATTTTGTAATAGATAGTACAGATAATAAAAGTCGAGTCTGTATCTAGGTTTTTGAGTTTTTATTTTCTACAAGGTTAATGTTGTATAACAGTGCTAGCATTTGAATACAAGAATGGCATGATTCTCAAGCCAATTCTCTCCTTGTGTATTCTTTATATGAATTATCAATGGAAATGATCAAAGGTATTTTCAATGATCTTCATTGTGTTCCAATGAATGTATGATTTTATCTTTGTGCTAGTTCAAAGAATTAGTCAAATCACTTTGATAAAATCATAGATTTATGTATCTTGAATACAAGGATATGATAATGAGTTTTGGTTCTGAATATTTGAGTATAAGATTGTAATGCAGTGTTGTAGAAGCTCTGTGATGCTAGGTTTTAAGATGCTGTTATTCATCATGGTTTGTCTTAAATTGGACTCCATACCCTAGGTTAAGACACTGACCTAGGATTTATACTTACGTTACATATTCATGATCTCTCACAAACACTACATTCAAAATCATTACTTCTTTATTTTTTTGTTGAAATGTATGTCGAGTTGAATTTTACCATGCTCTGTTGCTTATGAAATGATTAATGTTTAAAGATATTTCCAAAGCTTTACATTCTTTAAATTTTCAAGAAATTTTGTGTAGAGCATATTTTTTATTTACAATGTACAAGATTAATTGGAACATAGGATCTTAATTATATTGTGTGGGATCACCCTCTCGGGTCTTACAGAGCCCAAAGTGAAGGGGGAAGGTTATTGTAGCTTTCACTTAGTAATTGGCCAATCCCTCCAATTAGCTAATAATTGGAAGATGGCATTTCCATAGGCTATTTTTGAGATTAGTTTGGTATTTAAAAAACACCAACAAGATCATATACACTTGAGGCTTGATAAATTTGAGACTCAAGTGAGTCCATCTCATCCTTTATGGTTTTTGTAGATACTGTCCACTTCAAACATAATTAAAACAATTGTTTGACTTCCTCCAAACACTTTTGAACATCCTTCAAGTTTCCTTACATTTTGGTGTGAGTAGTAGCACACTTATCCAAGGCATCATCTAGCCTCTTATCATCTAAATTCTTTGTTTCTTCCCTTTCAATATTCTCTTCTAGACCAGTAGAGTACTCCTTAAAAGAATCTAGCAGTAATTTCAACTGTTGTACACCTAATAAAGAAGTATCAATAGATACTCTGAGAAGGCCTTCTTGCAACACCTTGATAACTTCATCAACCAATTTTGTGCTCTTCTGGTGAGTTTGAAGTATCTCCTTTCTTACAGAGGCATGAAATACATCACAAGCTGCAACTTATGGAGAGAAGAGATCCTATCCATATCCACTTGACCTTGTTGCATAGGAATTTGTAACAGTTGTGTAGACACCACTGGTTGGAACTATAATTGCATATATAGAAGATCTTTGAATGAATCTCTAGAGGATTTGAAGGATTCACAACCTATTTTTGTGCTTTCTTCTACTTGTGCATCACTCATCCTTCTCTCCACTACTAGAACACTCTTCTGCAATCTTGTCAACTTTTGAAGGAGGCACAATTTGTTCTTTTTGAGCTTCGGTCTTCTTTAGGACTCCTTGCTCGTTTTCTTTGCTCTGATCAGTAGTTATCTCCACATATGGAGGGGTATTATCTGTCAACATATATTCTTTCTCATGTTGCTCATTGGCTGGATCATTTCTTTCCAAGAGGGATGCATCTTGTTGCATTTGATCTTCATCACCTAGAGAGGCTCCCAACTCCTTAAGAATATTTTCAACTATTTGTAATGTTTCTCTCCTTAGCTTCTATATATCATCGTTGCATTTTCCAATAAGAGTATTTACTCTTTGTTTTGTCCTGAATTTTTGGGCACACAACTAAGACAACTTAGCTCTTTCCTCATGAGATAATGAGGAACCAATTTTCTCCAAGGAAATTTTTTTCATGTTTACATTTTTTGCAATTTCCTCGTCTTCTTGCACTCAATACACCTTTTAAATCATCTGAAAACTGATCCTCTATCTCACCTAGGCCAATATTAAATGTCACCATGTATTTAACAATGACCTCTTCAATTGATGACTTATCTAGATTATTGGCTTCCAGATACATTTTAGTCCCATCCTTCAAGATTCCAAACTCTATTATAGTGTTGAATAGTGCATCAAAATTCATAGGACTATGCTCACTGATCAAAGGGGTCTCATCCTTCTTCTTTCCCTTTTCTATACTGGTCTCTTCCTGAGAGACTTTTAATTTCCTTTTCTAGACGAATTGATGTTCTTCCTCTTCCTACTCTTCTTCTTTTTCTTCTAGATTGATATACCTAACTCTTGTTGCTTTTTCTTTCTTTCTTCTCTTTGGATCCTTTTGTTACTTAGGAAGGCTAGATGTTTCTATCTTCTTCAAACCACTTGTTGGTTTTGTTCTAGAAGGATTTATAATATTAAGTCTGGAGGATGAGGTCCTGCGTGACCTTGATCTTTGTTGAGTCTCTAGAGGAGTGGATGTACCTTTGGATTTCTCCACAAGGTCCATAGGGGTACCAAACTCCTTTTTCCAACTCAGATTTCATCTTTTCAACCTTTTCTTCAATATTTTCTTTTTTTCTTTTCCAGGTTCTCTTTACTTTATTTCTCTTTATAAGTACCAAGCCTTTGAAATATTGTATCTCTAGGTTTTCTCAATACAATATCTACAATAGCAATGCATTCAAACTCATCTACCTCATAAGGAAACTCCAAAACCCAATTTTTTTTGGGTTCAACAACTTCCATGTAACAGTAATCTCTGCTAACCTTAAATGTTAATTCATTCTTATAATTGTCCACAACTTTACTTGGAATCCTTTCTCTCTCCTGCATACGAGCTTGAAAAGGTTTAAAGAATCCCCACAACATTGAATCACAAGACTCTTCACCAAGAAATCTACTCAAATGGTCTCTAATTTGAACAACTATAGGAATATTATCTTGCCATACTAAATTCTTCACTCTAAGCAACTCATTGAGAACATGAAAGATTAAGAAAATTATAAGAGTACCATACCAAAAAGGGTATTTTGAATCCTTTTTCTTCTATAAATTTTCCAACAACTATAATCATAGGAGCTCAAAAAGATCAAAGTATTTTCCTTCTTTCACCATCTGATAAGCCATGTCTATTGTGGTGGAAATGACAAAAATCTCTCTATTTGTGTAAAAATATCTTATAACCAATAATCATTGTAGCATATTTGACTTCTAGATATTTAATTTCATTCACTATTATGGAATTCTTGTCAAACTTGGCTTCGGTAAGCTTCATCACCACTTCATTCTTTATCGTTCTCAATGTTGGGATAGGTTTTGTGGAGCTCAAACTAGTAACAACCCTAATTGTCTCTTTGGTTATCATATGCAGCATGCCCAATTGCATGAATTTATCATGAATTATGCTTAGAACATACTTCACCCACTCATTATCATAGCAAAAATTAGGAAATTTTTTCCACACATCCAACTTTTTCACCATCAAGCTGACACACTTTGGTTTCAACTCGAAATCATCTTTAGTTATCACTTTTTCCCTAAACTCCGCCAGTTTCAAGTGATCATATTTATCCATATTTGAATGAATGTAAATTCAAACATCCTCTATGTGCATCACATCTAAAGGAACCCTAGATAATTCCCCTTCTTTATCTGTTTCTATTGATTGGTACAAACACTTCTTAAATTTAGGTCTCGATCTCTCAAGCACATCAATAACTTGAGGAGTAAACATTATGAACTCCTCTGAACTAGGGTTTGCAAGAAATTATAAATAACTTATGGAAATTTATTGTTAGGGTTTCATTCAAGACTTTAGATCCCATTTTCTCTTCTCTCCTCTTCAAATGATCGAACACAAATATCTTTTAAAGTGTGAAAAATGAAATATAAACACTTCATATGTGACCTAAAAAGTACATTAAATGTAACAGTGAAAAGTTAGGTCAAATAGTGTCAAGCCTTCACTGTATCATCATAGGGACTCCCAAAAATTCTACAAATCTCAACACCAAGAGATTTCTCACCAAAGATTTCACTAATGGATCAAGAAAACTAACCTATACATGTACCAGTATGTTGATGTATATGAGTGAATTTGCACCCCTTGTGTAAATTCCCCTTTTGCATACCCTCACCTTAGAAAATAAAATCCGAAGGAAAAATTCCACATCACCCATCCAGAATGCATCCACTTGGCGTTTTTCCTATGTGTCGGTGAGATAATATTTGTTAGGGATGCAAGCGCGATGTGTGAACATATGCACAACGCACTGTCATCCTTGACAGATTCCCACATCTAAAGTTGGCAGAGGCATTACACTCCTCATTGGGGGTGAATTGTAACATCCATCTGTCAATCAAATAACCTAGAAATGGCTTATTCCTTCTCATCCTACCTTCAAAAGCACTCATTTTTCACATTCACTTGATCTCTCTTAGCAATTCATTCAAGCTTTGGTGCAGGGGCACCTGGTTTTTTCTAAATAGGGGTCAAAATGTTAGTTTTTGTGATGTTGAGCCAATTCTGTTTGTAATAAGGTCTATTAAGACCATAGTTGATATTGGGTGTTGGCTTTGGTCATGTAGGGTCAATTTTGTAAAAAGACGTCAAGTTTTGTAAAAGTTGCCAAAGTTGCATAAGCAACTTTGCATTTTTGGTGTGTATGGGAAGATGAACCATTGGGGATTCAAAAATTAGTTGGAAAATGATTGTTTTGGCTTGTATATGTCTAAGTATGCCTGGTGAAGCTCGAGGCAATCTTTTGGTGATGTTTTGTGATCAACCAATAAAGATATACTCTGCTTTATGTGTTTTCCATTATGTTTTTGCTGCTACAGAAGGTACGGCCCCGTATGGCCTACAAATGATCTAAATTACATTGGAATTTATGTGGGGTTGAATCTACTAAAATTTTCAATTGATTTCATCCAATTTCATTAAGTTAGGAGAGAGTTAGAGTGGTTTTGTTGTAAAATTCTAGGAAACCCTAGTTAGTGAGGGTTTGATTGAAGAAACATGAATTTGAGTCCATTCCACTGGTGAAAAAATATGATAATCAGTGGAATGGATGTAGGTAGGATGTTTTTGAATTTTTTAGTGTTTGCAGGAGTAGGGGATGGAGTTAGGGGCAAGTTTGATGCTGCCCTAGCCTAATATCACAATGTATCAGGCTTTAAGGAATAGGTAGACTTAGGGTTTTGTGGAAAGGTTGCTTGAAGATTGTTCCAGTTGATAAAAATTGCATGTACAGATCCCATGTGACATAATGGAAGCCTTGGAGTGAATAATTCAAGTTGGGAGATTGAAAATCACATTGTTGAGTTATTGAACTAGCCTGATTAAGCCTATTTGGGAGCGTAGCAGTCCATATTTGAGGGTTGTGTTCCAAAATAACCATACCTACAATTTTGATATTTTTTCAAGGGGCATAAAGGGTATTTGGAATGATCAAATTATGGGTTTGAAGTCTTCTCTGGAAATTATGTTAGGAAAACTCTGTTTCAAGTACTAGTAGGAGAATAGGAGGAATTGAGAGAAAATCACCAAGTTAGGGTTTCAAAATTGCAAAGTGTGTTGAATTGAGTTTTTGTTGATAACCTCCACCCTACTCTACATCAAATTGGTATTAGATCATAGGTTTTGGTCAATAAAAGGAAAATGTTGAAGTTTGAAGGAAGCAAAGATGCCTCCTAAAGGAAATCCAACTGCTAGAGAAATGAGAGAGATGAAGGAAAAACATGCCAAGGAGTTGAGACAAGTAAAGAAGTCTTAGGAAGTTTCCCTAGCCAGACTTGTAGCACTTGCGTCAAATCAAAGGAGAGGTGTGGTCACCAGAGACCAGAGTGATCAAGAGGAAGAGGAAGAGGGTGAGAATGAAAATGCTCAAGAAGGAGTCCAAGAGGATGAGTTGGAGCCTAATAAATTGAGAATGGAAAAGTTGTTGAAGGCTGTCAAAGGAGACACTTCTAAGGTGAAGATGGAATTACCCATGTATGGTGGGAAGTTGGATAGTGAAGATGTGCTAGGCTGGATTGATGCACTTGATAACTATTTTGAGTATGAAGAGGTAGCAAAAGAGAAAAGGGTGAAATTTTCCAAAAAAAATTTGAAAGGACCTACCTTAACTTGGTGGAATTATGTGCAGGAAGAGAGGTTGAAGAAGGGCAAGTCAAAAATCAATTCTTGGGACAAAATGGTGGCTAAAATCAAGAGTCAATTTCTACCCATTGATTATGCAATTCAAACATTTAGAAGGCTCCAAAACCTGAAAAAAAAGATGGATGTAATGGCTTATACTGAGGAGTTTCACAAGCTGAGTATAAGAGCTGGTCATGGGGAGGATGAGGTGGAGAAAGTAGGAAGGTATCTAAATGGGTTAAGGTTCAATATACATGATGAGTTAAGTCTGACCACCCCTAGAACGGTGGAAGGATGCTTTCAATTGGAATTCAAGGAAGAAGAAAAGTTAAAGAGAAGGCAAGAGAAGCAAGGAAGGGGAAGAGGAAGAAGCTTCAGAGGTAGAGGAAAATTTGGAGGAAGAGGACAGTCCCAAAAGCCACAAGGAGAGACAAGTAGTCATCAAGACCAAAGTTCGGAATCAAGAGGAAGGAGGTGAAATAGTAGGGGAAAATTTGGAGGTCAAGGAAGAATATTAACTGCATTCACAGGAAGGTGTTATCAGTGTAACAAGATTGTTCATCAACCTTGGAAATGTCTGGATAAGCAACATTCAACTTCACATGGTGGAGAAAGAAGAACTCAATTGGTGCAAGAAGAAGAAAATGAGAGTGTAAACTCTCCATCATAGCATGTTGCTCCAAAAATTGGTGAATCTTTGATGATGAGGAAAACATTAATCAAATTTCCTATGGTGAAAGAGCCTCCACAAAGAAAATCCCTCTTTAGAACCACATGTAAATTTCAAGGTAAGGTTTGCAAAGTTGTTGATTCAAGTAGCACATATAATTTATTTTCTCTAGAGATGGTAGAAAAGTTGAAAATGAAAAGGATACCACATCCCACTCCTTATAAGGTCTCCTAATTGAACAAGGGACAACAGGTCCTAGTTAATGAGAAAACTTGGTTGGAATTTAACATAGTAGGGTACAAAGATAAAATATTGCACGACATCTTCCCAATGGATGTTTGTCATCTACTTTTAGGGAGACCCTGACAATATGACAGAAAGGCTACACATGATGGGAAAAAGAAAAATTATGTGATTGAAAAGGATGGGATCTCATTCACTCTTTCTCCATTGCAAGATGAAGGTCTAGATACACAAGTTTGGTCTAGTGTAATGCTAGTTGGGGAAAAGGAGTTTTTGAAAACTATGAAAGAAGAGGGAGGAGAAGGTTATGCCATTGTGATCAAACCAAATACTATGATGATAGTAGTAGAAAAGGTTGATGGTGTGCCTAAATAGGTCCAAGCATTATTTAACAAGTACAAGGACATTGTGGTAGATGAACTCCCTAACTCTTTACCACCAATAAGAAATGTGAGTCACCATATAGATTTCATACTAGGGGAAAACCTACCTAACAAAGCTGCATATAAAATGACTCCAAAATAGAATGAAGAAATTAGGAAGCAAATCAAAGAGTTGCTTGACAAGGGCCTAATAAGAGAGAGTCTTAGCCCATGTGTTGTTCCCACTGTTTTGGCACCAAAGAAGGGAGGAGATTGGAGAATGTGCACTGACTCAAGGTCCATTAACAAGATTAGTGTAAGGTATAGGTTCCCCATACCAAGAATGGAAGACTTGATGGATTGTTTATGAGGGGCATGTTATTTTTTTAAGATAGACCTCAAAAGTGGCTACCACCAAATTAGAATTACGGAGGGGGATGAGTGGAAAACTGCCTTCAAAATAAATGAGGGGTTATATGAATGGCTTGTCATTCCTTTTAGGCTTTCAAATGCACCAAGAACCTTTATGAGATTAATGAATGAAGTTCTATAACCATTCATAGGTAAGTTTGTTGTTGTCTATTTGGATGATATTCTTATTTTTAGTAAGACTAAAGAGGAACACATGCAACATTTAGACTTGGTTTTGAAAAGGTTGAACGGAGAAAAGTTGATGATAAATTTGAAGAAGTGTGAATTCATGAAGGAAGAGTTGGTATATCTTGGCTTTGTGATCTCAAAAGGTTCTTTGAAGATGGATCCCAACAAGATGGAAGAAATTATCAATTGGCCTACTTCAACTTCAGTAAGTGAGGTAAGAAGTTTCCACAGCCTAGCTAGTTTTTACATAAAGTCTGTGAAGAATTTTAGTCATATATGCTCTCCAATCATTGACACAATAAAAGGGGACAAAAGAAAGAAATTTGTATGGTCTGATGTGGCAGAAATTTTTTTCCAATAGCTAAAGAAAAGGTTAGCACAAAAACCTATCTTAGCATTGCTTGACTTTAAAAAAGTTTTCACCATAGAATTTAATGCAAGTGGGTATGCAATTGGGGCAGTATTGTGCAAAGAGGGCAGGCCTATTTCTTTCTTCAGTGAGAAGCTCAATGAGGCAAAGAAAAAGTATTCCTCTTATGACTTGGAGTTGTATGCTATGGTGCAATCATTGAAGAAGTGGAGACACTATCTTCATCCTAAAGAATTCATTATTTTTTATGAAAATCATGCTTTGTAGTTCCTTAACAGCCAAGAAAAACTTAGCCACATACATGTGTAGTGGGTGGAGTACCTACAAAGTTTCACCTTCACCATCAAACATAAGAAGGGGCAGTCAAACAAGGTGGTAGATGCTTTGAGCAGAACATTGTTGGTTCAAGAAGTTCAGTTGCAAAGTGTTGGAATTGATGCTTTGAAATGTATGTATGTAGAGGATGATGATTTCAAAGAAATTTATGCTTCTTGTAGTCAGTTCAATGGCACTTTTAATGAATAGAATTCTGATTTCTTGATTCAGTATGGTTTACTTTTAAAAGGGGCTCAACTTTGTATTCCCAAATTCTCTATGAGAGATAATTTGATTAGGGAGAAGCATTGTAGTAGCTTGGTAGGTCACTTTGGTGTTGAAAAGACTTTGGAACAGGTAAGAAGACATTATTATTGGCCAAAGATGTAAAGTGACGTGAGAAAATTTGTAGAAAGGTGTGTTGTTTGTCAAAAATCCAAAGGTTGTAGTACAAATACAGGTCTCTATCAACCATTTCCAATCCCAAATAGACCATGGGAGTCCATCAACATGGATTTTATGTTGGGGTTGACAAAAACCCAAAGAGGCTTTGATTCAGTGTTTGTTGTGGTGGACCGGTTTAGTAAAATGACACATTTTATACCGTGTAAAAGTACAAATGATGCCTCATACATTGCAAGGTTGTTTTTCAAGGAGGTGGTTAGGATTCATCGCTTACCATCAACCATTCTTTTAGACAGGGACATTAATTTTGTGGGTCACTTTTGGAGAACCCTTTGGAAGAAGCTAGGAACAAATTTGACTTTTAGCTTTTCCTATCATCTACAAACAAATGGGCAGATTGAAGTAGTCAATAGAAGTCTTGGAAATATCCTTAGATGCTTGAAAAAAGAACACTCAACACAATGGGATTTGATCTGACCCCAAGCTAAGTTTTCATATAATGATTCTGTGAACAAGAGTGTTGGTAAAATCCCATTTGAGATTGTGTATGGATTGTAGCCTAGAGGGGTGTTTGAACTAGGGGATTTGAGTGGAATGGAGAGGAGTGTTGAAGGAGAGGAGTTTGCAATTTCCATGAAATAAATACACTAGTAGGTCAAAGATAATCTCCAAAAGAGTGTGGAAAAATACAAGCATGATGCTGATAAGAAAAGGAGAGAAGTTCACTTCAAAGTTGGAGATCTATTCTTAGCTCATTTGAGGAAGGAAAGGCTTCCTAAGGGAAAGTATTCAAAGCTACAGATGAAGAAGATAAGGCCATGTAGAGTGGTCCATAAATTTGGAGCAAATGCATATAAGATAGAAATCCCTCATGGAGTTGCTATCTCTCCCATTTTTAATGTTTCTGACCTATACCATTTTAAAGGAGTTGTGATTGCAGGTTAAGATGTAGGTACATCAGAGGTTCCAAATGAAGATTGGATTAGAGATTTTCCACTAAGTCAACCATTAAAGCTTGAGAGTATTTTGGATACTAAGGAAACCAAAAAATAAAGCATAAGGTGTATTATGAGTATGTGGTGAAGTGGAAAGGCCTTCCAATGGAGGATGCCACCTGGATGACAAAGGAAGATATCAAAAAGCATGGTGCGACAGTTGAAGATTTGCTCTTAAGTGGAACTTGAGATTTTGTTTTCCCCGGGAGTATGGTGTAGGGGCACCTGAGTTTTTTATAAATAGGGGTCAAAATGTTAGTTTTTGTGATGTTGAGTCAATTTTTTTTGTAATAAGTTCTATTAAGACCATAGTTGATGTTGGGTGTCAGTATTGGTCATGTGGGGTCAATTTTGTAAAAAGATGTCAAGTTTTGTAAAAGTTGCAAAAGTTGCATAAGCAACTTTACATTTTTGGTGTGTATGGGAAGATGAACCGTTGGGGATTCAAAAAGTAGTTGGAAAATGGTTGTTTTAGATTATATATGTTTAAATATGCCTTGTGAAGCTTGAGGCAATCTTCTGGTGATGTTTTGTGATCAAACAATAAAGATATACTCTATTTTTTGTGTTTTCCATTGTGTTTTCTCCACTACAAAAGTTAGTATGGCCGCGTACGACTTGCAAATGATATAAATTGCATTGGAATTGATGTGGGGTCAAATCTACTATCATTTACAATTGATTTCATCCAATTTAATTAAGTTAGGAGAGTTAGAGTGGTTTTGCTGTAAACTGCCAGGAAACCCTAGTTAGTTAGGGTTTGATTGACGAAACATGAATTTGAGCCCATTCCATTGGTGAAAAAATTTGACAATCAGTGGAATGGAAGTGGGTAGGATATTTTGAATTTTTTAGTGTTTGCAGGAGTAGGGGATGGAGATAGGGGAAAGTTTGATGCTTCCCTAGCCTAATATCACCATGTATTAGGATTTAGGGAATAGGTAGACTTAGGGTTTTGTGGAAAGGTTGCTTGAAGATTTTTCCAGTTGATAAAAATTGCATGTATAGACCCCATGTGACATGATGGAAGCCTTGGAGTGAATAATTCAAGTTGGGAGATTGAAAGTCACATTGTTGCTTTGTTGAACTAGCCTATTTAGGAGCGCAACAACTCAAATTTGAGGGTTATGTTCCAAAATAACCATACCTACAAATTTGATATGTTTTCAAGGGGCATAAAGGTTATTTGGAATAATGTTGAAATTTTGGGTTTGAATTCTTCTTTGGAAATTATGTTAGAAAAACCTTGTTTCAAGTACTATTAGGAGAATAGGAGGAATTGAGAGAAAATCACCAAGTTAGGGTTTCAAAATTGCAAAGTGTGTTGAATTGAGTTTGTGTTGATAACCTCCACCCTGATCTACATCAAGCTTCTTCACATTTCTCAAGCATTTCACTCCATTTCTTTTATTCTTCAGCATTCTAGAACTCCATTTTTGAGCATTGTAGCTACTTGACACTCCATCAACTCCACATTGCACATGTGAGGCCACCATAGAAGTTGTGAGTTTGGAGTCTTGCGATACCTCCCTTCACCACAATTGTAGAGGTGGTGACTTTACCAAGTTTGTTGCTTGCATTCTCCCTTCATTGGCCTTGAGAGCCTTTGGGTGGAGGTGGTAACACTTCATTCATCTCCGTTGTGATTTGATAGAGTTGCATTTGTCTTTTGTAGTGTTCATTTCACTTCTTTCAATATTCTTTATCATACTTTCTACTCCATTGCTTTTTTGGTTGTCTATGGAGGTGGGAACACCAAAGCAAGGGTCTAACTGAGGAAAATCAACACTTTTATGAGATCATATTTGTCACCTTAGCTTTTATTTACTTGCTTTATCATCTCCTTCTTTACTTTTCGTACCTTATCATTTTTTTCTTCTCATTAAGATCAACTAGCTAGGATGTTAGTAGGTTTCTAAGCTTTTCTTCATTGTACTTTATGTTTTTTTTCCATATGGGTTCCAACATGCCAGAGAGACGCCAACATGTCATGTTGTCGTCCCAGACCCACGTTATCGTCCTCAGATAGAGAGTTATCTGAGGTATAGTTCAAACTCTGAAAAATGGCTCGTCTAGCCCCAAATATAATTTTGGGTCTATAGAGTGACAAAAGTACTTCATAGTGCTCTTCATTCTTGATCCTCACTGGAAAAAATTCCTTTAGAGTGAGGTAAGTTAGGGAAGCCCTTTGCTCTTGGCTCTCTATGACCTAGAGCCTTGACATGGTTGATCCCCCTCTCTTACTTTTTTGGTGAACCTGACATGAACCATTTTGGTTTCGTTTAATAGTGTTGAAGGGTTCTTGCATTCTAGGAGTATTATAGGTACGAGTGTTGTAAGGAGTTTCACTTTACACCCCAACCTATGACCCCTAGTAGGCATAGTTGGAAGGTTCCGTCAGCATTGCAGAACGAAGCCTTAACTGTGTCACTATCCTATTTTAAACCTTTGGGGGGCTTTGTGAGAGTATTGTTTAGTGTACGTGATGGATTCCTTCTTGCATTTGTCTATCCCCTCTATGCAGCTTGCGAGTAGTATTCCAGGTATAATCTTTAGCTCGCACGACCTATTGATGGGTTTTAATAGAGAACCATCTTCTCTTTACATCCTTGTGCGAATCAACAGAAACACTGTAGCAGGTGTTCTTGATGACCTGACCTCTCAGGTGAATATTATAACCGAGGAGATTATGTTAATTAACTTCCTGCATAAAGATGGGTATGACGACCTATGAGCACCATTTGTATGCCTAATGGAATTTCTATGCCCCCCCTTGGTGGCATCACCTTGTCGGTCCTTATTGGACCTAAGTTTGTAAACCTATTTTTTGACATAATCTCGAGGTCTAAACTCTTTAGAGTGAAGTTGGTATCCCCTAGTTAGTAGCTATGAATACAGTTTCCTCAGATGTGTATAAATGTCTAAAGTTTATTCATGAGGGTTTAGTGCATGTGATCCATGAAACCGGTTATAAACCGTTGGTTGCTCGTGG
>VDFB02270651.1:171676006-171724436 GCA_007258455.2 Sequoia sempervirens | reverse complement strand
TTTTGGTTGCTTGCTTTCAACAACAAATTTGCATCACACTCATAAACGTTAAAATGAGCATGCATTTTCATTCATGAAAGGTTAAAATGAACAAAAAAATTCATACTTTCACTCATGAGGTTTAAAATTAACTTGCATCACACATCATTGGTCTAAAAAGAATCCAAGTGTTTGTTTGACAACATAAGATTGGGTTAAAATTAATGTGTGTCTGTTGTGTCTTATGGTTTGGACTTTGCCTTTGGATGCATATGCTCTTCTCTTGTGCCACTTGGAAATATTGAGAATCAAAAGAATTCCTTTGGCATTTGTATAACCACCCATACATTTAGATTTGAGATTTTTCTTTTTTAAAATGAACCCATGCGAGTGTGAGAAAAAGGTGTTGTGTATGCTCTCTACTTATGCTTCATGCAATCCGAGAGATAAAAAACAACATACTTTCTCACTTTTGTTACCTTTAGAGGGCTTTCCTCCTATCTTGTGAGAGGGAACAACCCAAGCAACACTTTGTTTTGGTTTGCTATATAAATTGTTGTGATCATTGGAAAAGTATTTGATCACTTGGTGAGGATGTCCTATGCTGACAAGTGACACCCCTAGTATCTGTGTGATACATCAAAATACCTTCTTAGGAAGGTATTGGGAGGCATCTTAATTGAGCTAATCTTGCCACATGTATAGGCACCGGTATTACCCTAAAACACAAATTAAGAACCACTTGTTTTAGAGGCCAAAAACCCTTTTACTTGCTGACGTAGGAGCGATCCTAAGCCACCCTATATTCCACTATTCATTGTAGAGATAGGAAATCCTTCAAGGTTTTTGGATCTTAGGGGGTAAGAGATTTTGGTGAGCCTGTTCCGTGTAAGGGGGAGCTAGTGCCACCAAGATCTATAGTTGTCTGCTTTGTCTAAGTGTTTGGAGAAATCCAAGTAGGGACTCGACATGTAGTATCTTTTCCATCCTAGGTTGTGCATTATCTACGAGTGTCTTTATACACATTGTACATTTTCACACTCAAAATCAGATCAAAATTGATTGTTTTTTGACTATTTTATGTGTTTTCCAAAGTTCATTTCACAAAATCACACCAAAACTAGTAAAAAACCAATAAAAAAACTATCAATTTGTAAAACACTGTCTGTTAACCGAAACTAATCAAAATAGGCCCACAACTGCATTTTGTGTCACAATTGTTCACTAGAAAACCACAATTGATATCTTGCACCACAACTTCTTAAAACAGAACCACAACTACTATGGTTCATCGCAACCGCTCATTAGAAACCTGCAACTGAAATGACATATTTGATAAAAATAGAGCCACAATTGCCTAATTACCATAATTTCACAAAATCCTTGTCCAAAATTGATCCAATTCATCTTTACATTGACCTTATCATCTAAATCTTAGACTTGCACAGTTTTACCAGTCCATTCCATCACTTTCACTTAGGATTTCATTACATTTTTAGGTTGTATCATTCATTTTTTCCTTGCACAATTAATCTTAGATTTTAAGTTCCACATGCCTTTTAGATTTTAGACATAGGAGGCCTATCAAACCTTTGGATAGTCCATGGTTACTTAACCAACTTGTCATTGACCTTTATCTTTTAATTCATCAATCCTTTTCATTGCCATCTTGGTCAAAATTTGGGTCTCAAAATTGTGTCCTAGTTTAGACTCATCTTGTCAAATTTATCATCTTAGTCATCATGAATGTTAATGAAATTTGGGTATATTATCTTGGACCTACAATAGATTGGTTACCATTTGTAAGAGAGGGGGACCATTGTGTGCAAGACCCCAGGTCATGGAGGGTCAAGATGCGAGAGGCTGCCGTAACTTACCTAAGCTTAGTGCAATGTTTAGGGTATACGAGGTGAGGGTAATGAGGACCTTAGGGCCTCTCAGTTATTTTGGAGGCCTGAAAGGTAGGAAAAGGTTAGGTGAGCTAGTTTCTAGGTCTAACACTATGTCTCAGAAAGCTTTCTGTCCGAGGAAAAAAGTACGATCTTTGGATGATAGCACGACGTGCTGGGGTCTCAAAAGTGCACTGTCGTCTGTATGGCCAGTGAGCGACAAAGACATGGTTAAGCCAACAAAACTATCTAATGACCCAGCTGACTAACTAAAGGGCCAAAATGACACAACTAAGTAAAAAAAGTAATCTCTAATATTGTAAAGTAAATATGAAAGAGTGATGAAGATAAGGAGAACGTCACCAAGGAACTCGTTCACTAGCTGATTCTCTGAGAAGCACACCCACCTACACACAGTGAGAGGGAAAATTTGGGGTGGCTGTATAGGGGCCTACATTAGTTAGACCCCTATTTAGGTGTTTCCACTGCCACAGATAGCCAAAGAAACGAGATAAAGAAGTAATAAAGTAAAGAAAGCACAAGCACTACAAAACAATACTATGCTACTCAACCAAATGATAGAGGAGAGGAGAGGGAAGCTTACCACCTCCACCAAGAGCACTCAAGGCTGCTTGGGGGAGAAATGAGAGGAACTCAAGCCTCTTCTACAAATGGCATGGTCCTAGACTTGCTATACCGAGTTGATGGAGTATGGCTATGGCTGCAATGGAATGCTTGAAATGCTTGAAGTGGTGAAGAGTGAGCTTAAAGTTTGGAAGAAGATGTGAAGAGTTCTGAAGAGTTGTCAAGAAGTTGAAATGCAAGTTGAAAGAGTGAATATGAAGGAATGAGGAAGAAAACAACCATATTTGGGTCGGTTGGCCGAAGGAGGTGTTACAACTTCACTGCCAATGAGAAGAGTAATGCCTCTACTGGCTCAGCCGCATGAATCTGCCAGGGACATAAGCAAGCCATGCAGACGTCTACATACTGCATGGGAATCCTTGATAGAAACACCTCCATCGACACACAAAATAGGTACCACGTGGACCGCCAACAGCAGGCTTAAGTGAAATTAAGCCTCTGAATTTGGTTTTCTAAGGTGGAAAAAAGGAAAAAGAGGAATTGCACCCAGGGTGCAAATTCGTGCTTATACATTTTTTCCCCACTTTAGTGAGCACAAGTACTGATGAGTGCTTGGTAAAGTAGATCAAGAAGAGAGTAGGGTTAAAAAAGTATACTTGAACCGTCAAGGAAGCAGTACTCGGTTTGGCGTACCTGAAGGTGCAGGAGAAGTGAAAGACTCCATAGTTGCTCAGAACTATGAAGTTAGAACAATAAAGCATCTTACAAGTCCATGAACCTATAAGGAGGAAACCCCCCAAGATCTCTGTCATGGAGGAATCCCCAAGGAAGTGGACTTTGCAGTGTCAGGAAGCGGTGACACGTCTACCCATAGATAGAACATGTCAAAAGTGGTGACATGTCTACCCATAGATAGAACATGTCAAAAGTGGTGACATGTCTACCCGTAGATAGAACATGTCAAAAAGTGGTGACATGTTTACTCGCAGATAGAACATGTCAAAAGTGGCGACATGTCTACCCATAGATAGAACATGTAAAAAGTGGTGACATGTCTACCCGCATATAGACCATGTCAAAAAACGGTGACATGTCTACCCGCATATAGAACATGTCAAAAGTGGCGACACGCCTACTCGTAGATAGAACATGTCAAAAGCGGTAACATGTCTTTCCACAAATAGAACATGTCAAAAGCAGCCGGTCATGCATATCGTAATACTTTCAAAGGGGTCCCTCGGGAACCCTTCAAAAGGAGAGGGGTCCACTCAAGAGACGCACTATTTGAAAGGTAAGGTATAGTTAGGCTGCCCCCGAGCTAGACGTAGAAGGGTGAATGGAATGAGCCTAGTTGGGTTGCCCCAGGCTAGATGTGAAAGAGTCCATTTAGAATAGAGACTTTGAAAGAAGGGGGGTCCACTCAAGGGACACACAATCCAAAAGCAACCCTTCTTCTTAGAGCGATTCATCATCAAGGAATCCTTTTGAAAGATGTTCACTTCATCAAGGAATTTGAAAGGAAAGATATTCCCCCATGCAGGGGGAAGTCAAAGCTGTTCCCACTTCGGAGGAAGGTCTTCAAGTCCTTTCTTTACGAACCCGTGATGAAGGAAACACGTTCTGTTAGGGCTCCAAGTTGAGAATGTGATTCTAAGGAAAAATTGTTGTGAAGACTTTCAAGGAAAGATTTTTTGGAAATGAATTCATTTTCTAAAAATTGAAGTGTTAAAGAAGTAGCATTGTCTCACATAGGAGGGAAAACTCAAGCAAAGAAGAGAGAAATATAAAGGAAAAGAAAAAAGGAGAGAAAATGCAAACAAAGGACATAGGGGGATCTAGTTTAGCGGGGTCAGATCTGTCTGAGCTCATATAATAATAGGTAACCACAATGCAAGGTGAAAGGTCATCAATCCCCAACCATATCAGGAAGAATGCACAGAAAACAAAGTAAAAATAAAAAATTGGGTCAACATGGAAGGGAAGCCTAAATTCCCCCAATGCTTTGCATCGTCCCCAATTTATCAAAAATCAATCACAAACATGGAAGAATGATGGTACAAATAGAAGAAGGTTTACGACACAAAAACCACGCCTGTATCCAAGCACCAACAGGGGTGACGAGGGTCATCCAGGCACACAAAGCATGGGTATTGGGGGAACACATCACAAAACACACACACACACAAGATCAAGAAAAGGGGCATCCTCCTAACACTGATTATCCAAGAGGTTGTCCGCCTCCCAATCTAGATCCTCATAAGGGGAAGGAGGACAATCTTGCAATGGTGGAATTTTAAGAGGAGGAGCATTCAACCCTCTCGCAAAAAGGGCTAAGGAAGAGGGCCCCTCAAGGTCCTCTCCACTGAGCTCCTGTGGAGTCAAAGTTAGCAATTTTGCGAAGATCACCAACAAGGCTAGGACTTCACCTACGGAATTAAGCATGCATCCCATAGGAGCACCATACCTATTCTTAGCGGACAAGGCATGCTGTGCCTAAGGTTCACTGCTAAATTTTCTAAATGACTCGGGAGCAGTGACAAAATCAGGTGAAGCTAGGACTGGTTCTAACACAAGGACATAACAAGTCATCACAAGACCACTTTGCGAAGGTGGTGGGATCCTCTTATGTCCTTTGTTGCTAGAAGGACCAGCCTCCACCTCTTTCTTCATTGGAGGAGATGAACTCCCCACAAATGAAGCTAGGGGTGCAGAGGAGGATGAGGAAATAACCACAGTGGATACGACCTACGTATTAACCATATACATGGGCTTCAGGAAGGGCTAAATATCTGGAATGGACATCAGCAAAGGCGGCTCCGTCGAAGGAGTGATAAACACCTGTATCCGTTTAGGGTTAGGCACATTTGATCTCGCAATGGAAGCTAGGAGTGGATCAGATTGAAGAGGAATGAAAGGAAGGGAGGAAGAAGATGCTGCAGGAGGTCCTAAAATAGGAGCGGTCATTCCTTCCTCCTTCTATTGTGAGGCGGCCTGCTCGGCCAGGAGAGCCTTCCACCGACGCTTGCGTTCTCATGCAAGGTGGTTTCTATGTCTCTTGGAGTTAGAATCTGGGGCTTGTGAAGGGGAAAGAGGTTCCTTCTCAACCATAGGAACATCCACTATAGCCGTTTAGGTAGAGGAACAGGTTCTTGTATGGGAGCAGGGGGAGCAAGTGGAGGAGCGACAGGTGGAGTCAACTCAAGAGCCTCGACAACAGACCTCTTTTTTCTCACTGCCTTAGGAGCAGGAGTGGTAGGAGGCCGTGGAGGCCAAGAAAAGGAGGATTTTCCTCAAGAGACCTTCTTCCTTTCATACTGAACGGGTCTAGGCTCCATTGGAAGAATAGGAAGCTCGAACGCGGGACGCTTAGGATTTCACCAAGTGGGCACTGAAGGGTTCTCCTACAAATGAGGAGAAAAACGTGATGGTACCATAAATGATCAAGAAGAAGCATCAAACTAGGTAGTGGAAGAGGGAGAAGGAGGGTCACAAGACCACTTGTCTTCTTTCCTCTTTCGAGCCTTAGTGGAATCACTATCAACCTTCAAACAAGCCCTTTGCGAGATAGCATAAGGTGTGGAAGGGTACCTTACTTTTGGCCTTAGACACCCTTTCTTATAGTTTTGATATGTTTTATACAAAAGGTCTATCCTAGGTGAAAGGGGATCTGAGGACGTAGGCCACGAGTGATCCAAGGAGTAGCTACCACATGCAACCAACTGTCAATAACTGGTGTCATGGATCACGTGCACAAAACCTTCATGGATAAATTTTAAACATTTATGCATGACAGAGGGAACCGTGTTCATTGCTACCAACCAAGGGATACCCAATTTCACTCTGAAGAGTTCAGATCCAGGGATTATATCAAATAGGAGATTCACGGACTTAGGTCCAACTAAGACTGATAGAACAATGCTACCAAAAGGGGGTACGAAAAGCCCATCATGTGTGTAGATGAAACTCATAGGAGCATCGTATCCATCTTTATGTAAAAAATTTATTAGCATAATCTCCTTCGTTATTATGTTCACTTGTGATGTCGGGTCAACAAGAACACCTGCTACGATGTTCCCATTGATCTGTGCGGGAATGTAAAGAGGAGATGGCTCCTTGTTAAATCCCATCAATAGGTCCTGTGAAATAAAGGACACGGCAACACTACTATCCACATGCTATGTAGAGAGGATGGGTTGATGTAGGATGGAGGCCATTACGCACACTAGACAATGCTTTCACATAATCGCCAAAGGTTAACTGATAAGATAGTGACCCAATTAAGGTTTCATTGTGCAATACCTTTTTAACCTTCCAATTAGGCCAACTAGGGGCTGCAGGTCGGGTTGCAAGGTGACAACCTTACAAAAATAACACCTACAACACTCCTAGAGTACGAGGAAAGGGACTGTCAGTATCGTAGGAACGGAACCAAAATGGTTCATGTCGGGTTCACCAAAAATGTAAGAGAGGGGGACCATTGCGTGCACGACCCTAGGTCATGGAGGTTCAATACACGAGAGGCTGCCCTAACTTACCTCAACTTAGTGCAATGTTTAGGGTATACGAGGTGAGGGTAACAAGGGCCTTAGGGCCTCTCAGTTATTCTGTAGGCCCGAAAGGTAGGAAAAGGGTAGGTGAGTTGGTTTCTAGGTCGAACACTATGTCTCAGAAAGCTCTCTGTTTGAGGACAAAAGTGCGATCTTTGGACAATAGTGCGACACGCTGGTGTCTCAAAAGTGCATTGTCTTCCATATGGCTAGACAATGACAAAGACATGATTAAGCCAACAAAACTAGCTAACAACCAAACTGACTAACTAAAGGGCCAAAATGACACAACTAAATAAAATAAGTAATCTCTAATATTGTAAAGTAAATATGCAAGAGTGATGAAGATAAGGAGAACCTCACCAAGGAACTTGTTCGCTAGGTGATTCTCTGAGAAGCACGCCCACCTACAGATAGCAAGAGAGAAAATGTTGGGTGGCTGTATAGGGGCCTACCTCAGTCAAACCCCTGTTTAGGTGTTTCCATCACCTCAGACAACCAAAGAAACGAGATAAAGAAGCAATAAAGTAAAGAAAGCATAAGAACTACAAAATAGTACTATGCTACTCAACCAAATGATAGAGGAGAGGGGAGGGAAGATTACCACCTCCACCAAGAGCACTAAGGATACTTGGGGGAGAAATGAGAGGAACTCAAGCCTCTACTGCAAATGGCATGGTCCCAGACGTGCTCTACCGAGTTGACGAAGTATGGCTATGACTACAATGGAATGCTTGAAATGCTTGGAAGTTTTGGATTGAATGCTTGAAGTGGTGAAGAGTGAGCTTAATGCTTGGAAGAAGATGTGAAGAGTTCCGAAGAGTTTTCAAGAAGTTGAAATGCAAGTTGAAAGATTGAATATGAAGGAATGAGGAAGAAAACGGCCATATTTGGGTCGGTTGGCCGAAGGAGGAATTACAACCTGACTGCCAATGAGAAGAGTAATGCCTTTGTTGGCTCAACCGCAGGAATCTTCCAGGGACATAAGTGCACCACACAGACATCTACATGTCGCGTGGGTGTCCCCAATAGAAACGCCTCCACCGACACATAAAACAGGTGCCATGTGGACCGCCAACAATGGGCTTTAGTGAAATTAATCCTTTGACTTTGGTTTTCTAAGGTGGAAAAAAGGAAAAAAGGGGAATTGCACCTAGGGTGCAAATTCATGCTTATACACCATCCTTTTTCTTAAATCTTAAGGTCCATATCCTTAGTGTCATCTTGCTAGTATCATTTAGCTTCACACCATATCCTTTGATCATAACATCATTATCATCCTATCATTTCTTGGTCTTGGATTTAGATTTCATTATCATCCTTATATGTCCCAAAAATTATAAAAGCATATCTTAACCTCTTCTTAGACTTAGTTGCATCCCTACCTTTGGTCATTGATTAGTATCCCTTAGTCTCATATCTTTGATCATTGATTAATCTCACTTTAGTATCATTTTACCTCCATTAGTTTCATTTAGCTTCATTTTAGTTTCATTCTTTGGTGTTAAGGTCATGATTATCCTTGCATGGTCACCTTGTATCCTTATACCCAAAAAATCACAAAAAAATAGTTTAGTTTCATATCACCTTGCATTAACTTCCAAACTTGCAAGTCTTACACGGTTAAAATAGGGTCACAAACTAAAAGAAAGAACATATATTCATCAAGTGACCCTTTTTATAGTCCACATCATGACACTAACCTTGGATCACATTCAAATCAATCTACACCACAAAGAGACCCAATTGACACATTTGACAATCTAGGCTTAGAGGAATTTTAATAAGAAATTGATTCCTGAAGAGGTTGAAAGAGCTTATCAAGATCCAAAAATTTTACACATTGTTGATGAGCTCATTAGTGTTGATCCTAATAGATACTTTTATGCACTAGCCAAAAATGGTGCTAAAATTCCTCAAGGCTTTGATGTCTCCACAATTGTGTAAGGAGCTACTCAAGCACTAAACCAAGGACTTAATCAAAACCCATTTGCATTAGGGATGCCATCTTCACAACAAATGTCTACTACATTACCATTTGGGACAACAACACACATGGCCATGACTACCAGACACATTACCAATACCCCAACATTTGGAAACAAAAGAAATCATTCAACAACACAAGGAATTTTTTTACATTTGGTAGCTCATCAAATTCCATGGGTAAGACCTTTAAAAATCATCTTTTTCAAAATAAAAACTAAGGTCCCATGTCTCAAGATCCCACACCTATATTTCAAAACACAAACCAAGGTCCCACACCTTTAATCCAAAATACAAACCAAGGTACCACACCTACACTTCAAAACATGAATCAAGGTCCCACATTTCAATTTTCAAACACTCCCCCATAAAATCAAAATAAACCTAATAAATCTAGGAGGATTCATATTTTTCCATGAAGAGTGCCAAATCAAAACACCAATCAAGGACCTAACCCCTCATTCCAAAATTTCAATCAAGGACCTACATTTTCAAATACCAATCAAGGAATTAAACCACAACTCCAAAACACAAATCAAGGTACAACATTTCAAATCCAAAGTATGAATCAAGGGCCCACACCGCAATTTCAAAATGCCATACCAAATACCAACATGAATTTTGGGACCAATCCAATTTCCAATTTCCCTCCAAACCAAACCAACACTAATTCAACTTTTACACATCAATATCAACAAGGAAACCAAGGTCCCATGCCACAAAATGCCAATCCAAGTCCAAATCCAACATATCATCTCAACACCAATACCATAATGCAAAATCAATCCAACACAACACCGTTTCTTGCAGATACTTTTATGCAATAGATACAAGCCATATAACAACAAATGACATACATGCAGTTGCGGACCAACAAGAAAACTTATTCCATGGAGGAATTGTGCCCCTATCCATTCGATAGAAATCTATACATGCCACTCTTTCCCCCTCATTTTACAACACAAAGTTTACCCAAATACAAAGGGAAAGGAGATCCAATGGAACACATACAATAATTTAATACATGTATGGAAATCACATATGATCCTAGTATTTGATGAGACTATTCCCACAAAGTCTCACAGGACCAACCCTAGATTGGTTCACACACCTTCCCCCAAGGATTAGAACATGGGGTGACTTGGCTAACAAATTCATTAATCACTTTGCCTTTAACATTGAGAGTGATGTGACCTTGATAAAATTATGCACCACTAAACAAGAAAAAGGGGAGTCACTTACCTCATTTTACCAAAGATGGCAAGGTATGGCCAACAAGTGTCCTTGCCACATCTCAAAAAAAACCTACTCCCTATGTTTTTGGAAAAACTCAATGCATAACAGATGAGTGGTCTTCAAATCCAATGTTGCACAAATTTTGAGGAAATTATGGAGAAAGGTGTCATTGAAAAAGCTCTTATCACAAAGGGACTAGTTAAAGTACACAAAGAAACCCCCAAGCCAAATAATAACAAGGGAAAATTTTGGTCGTAAATAAGAATGTCACTAATGATGGTTTCGTTGATGCTAAAGTGATAAAAAAAGCTCCTACCATTCATCTCAAAGGTCCATCCACTTCAAACACATCAAACGTATCAAATGCTTAAACACAAGGTCAAGATCAAACATTGAACACAGTCCAAAACAACCAACAACATAGAGATCCTCCACGCACCAAGAGAACATACAAACCATTGGGTGAACCCACTGAATCAATCCTAAAGACACTCTTACAATCCAATATCATCTAACTGCCAAACATAAAAAACTATGAACCCTCATTGATCAAACCCGACTGGTGGAAGGAAAATGAATATTGCAAATATCACCGCGGAAAAGGACATAAGAAATCTTCATGTTGGACACTCAAAAATGCCATTCAATACCTCATCGAACAAGGAATCATTTCAATAGATAATTCTCAAGGCAGGAAAAATGTTGATCATACTATATTTAAAACTCCCTTGCAAGATCATGACAAAGGAAAAGCCTCCAATTTAGGGAATAATAATAATTCCAATTATACCTGCATCACACATGATTGTAGTACTATTGTCCACCATATACAATCCTTTGATGATTGTGTTGCCACCATTACCATAAATAAGAAAAGTTTAGAGTTTGTTGTCACCACTCGTAGAGCCAAGATAACTCTACAAGGGGTTCCTTCCAATCCACTACCGAAAAGCCAGTATAATCTCCTACAACAGTTAGCACTAGTATAATTTGACAAATAAATGACTACGTGACTAAAAATTTTAGTCACAACAACTAAAGGTGACTAAATTCTACTCATTTTTTGCAACACAACTACAAATGACTAAATAAATGACTAGTTTGATCATCATAAGTGACTAATTTGATCATTGGGTAAAAAACACAACTAAATAATTAGTCACACAAATAAAAATGACTAAATAATTAGTCACACAAATGAAAGTTAAACAATATGATATTAAAGTGGATAATTAAAAAATAAATTTCGAATTGAGGGAGTGGGTTGTATTATAATATATTATATTACAACACAATATATTATTATATTATGATATAATATATTATAATATATATTATATAATAGTATATTATTATTATATAATATATATAATATATATTATTATATAATTGTAGACACATAAAAAAGTCCTAATTGATACTATGTATCTGATTCTGATTAATTAACATCATTTCTTCTGAAATCACCTCGAACTAACCAATTAATTAAATAATTAACATTATTTAGTTAAATTCAACAAATTCAACTATTAATCAAATAATTAAATTTATTGATTAATTCACCCTTCTTCTAACTAATATTCATCATATTTAATTAAATCAAGTCATTTAATTAAATTCCCCTAAATCCTCTCATTTGATTAAATCAATCAAATCAAATGTCACAATCTCCTAATCCATTCCAATTAATTAATTATGAATTAAATCACCTTTCTAATCAACTTTCATAAATCCTCCAACTTTTAACTCCTTAAGAGTTAAATCAACCCATGGTCAACTAACCAGGTTGCACATGAAAATAATTTCTATTAATTATCTAATTCCTCTATTTTTCCTCATAAAGGCATATTCCAAGGAATATTCCTCCCAACCACCTCCTCATTCAATTTCCCTCCAAAGGTTTCAAAAACCTATCACATCCTCAATAACTTCTCTTGCATTTTCAATAACTCCTCTTACATCCTCTCACATCTCCAACCACATTCAATAAATTCTTCTTAAAACCTTTCTAATCCTCAACCATTCTCATTTATTCCTCTTACATCCCCTTTTCTTCAACACATTTCTCAAAATGTGCTCCACCTTCCGCCAATAGGATTGTGACAAGTGTCACATTCCTATTGGCTCCCATTTTATCCCACATTCACCAATTTCTCTAATTCCTCAACCCTTGAGTTCTATAAATAGAAGCATTCTCTTCACAATATGGATCCAAAATCTCATGCAAAGTCATTATCCAAAATCATCCACAACTTTGAGCATTATCACTATAGGCATTTGAGTTCATAGAAATCATCATCTTCATGTCATTTTGAGTTCATTTCCATTAATTAGCATCATTTTCACACTTGGATCATCAAGCTTATCAATGTGGATTGGGAAAGGGATTCCTTTTCACATCAAAGGAGCACCACTCCCCCTATGGGGTTACGGTTTGGTTAACTTAGTTGATTACACACGTTCTTTTTGTTTATTTTATGTCTTAACTTCATGTTTTCATCTTTGTTCTTCCAATAATTTCATATGGAACACTAGATTGAACTTTCTAACATGTTTAACAAGTGTTTGTTGATCTTATGTTAGCCTGTGTAGGTTTGGTGTTCACATTTTGGCGCTAGAAGGAAGGCTTACCATCTTAACTTGTTGATTTTTGCTTAATCTTGTCGTTTTTGGTAGACATAGGAATGTGATGTCACCTTTGTTCATTTGTGAGCCCGTAGAGCGTCGCTTTTGTTCTGTAGTGTCACCTTTGCTCCGTCACGCTGCACTTGCTTGCCTCTATAGCGCTGCATATGATTTAGTGTCACCTTTTCCTTCTCTGTCTTATGTATTAATTCTATTTTGTAGAGTGTCGCTTTTGAAATCACACTACATTCACACTCTCCGCCTTCTACAGAGCACTGCCTTTGGATTCACCAGAGTGTCGTATTTGTCTGAAGCATCACATTTGCTAGTTGCAGAGTGTCGCTTTTGCTATAGAGCGTCACCTTTGTAGGAAAGAGAGGAAAATAGAGTTGGAAGCATTAAATCATTTTTTAATGCTCTTTGTAATAGCTTTAGGTCTTCTATTTCGATATTTATTTCGTATTCTAGGACCAACTAGATTTATTTTGGGCATAAAATTTACAAACAACTCAAGCTTTGTCAAAGTTGGTTAAAATTGAACCTTAGAAACTCACTAGAATTTGGATTTTGGGTTAAAATTGAACAAACAACTTCATACTTGGTTTTGGTGCTCTAAAAAGAACTCATCATTGCTTTGAGGATTAAAATGAACTTGTGTTTACTTTGTCTTGTAATATATTTTGCAACTTGTGTCATTTGAATGTGTATGCACTTCTCTCATGCTTCACGGTGATCTTGAGAATCAAAAGAATTTTAGTGACATTGGTTGTTTAAAAAATTACCTACATATTTCAAGTTTGGATTTAAAATTGAACAAATCATGCTAGTATGAGAAAGAGACATTGTGTGTATTCCCTCCTTGCACTTTACGCAAACTGGGAAGTCGAAATACAAGTGTACTCCCTCGCTTTTGTTACCTTTAGAGGGGCCTTCCTAAGACCAATTCAAAGGTGAATCCAACTAGTTTTTGAATCGATTGATAGATAAATGGATAAGACTAAACTATCAAGTCCTCATGGTATGTAGGCCTTAGTCGTACAATGTCTTTCAGAATGGGGTACTACTGTAAAAAGTATAAGAGGCCCTAGTAGGATTGATTAAATCCTTTAGTGGTTTGATGGACACTCTCAAGGTGCCATGTCCTCAATTACCCTGGCTAAGAACCAATTTGTATAGAATCCAAAATCCTTAACTATTTTTTGGTGCAAGAACGGTCATTCTAAAGCCACCCTACATTTGTACTATTCAAAGTAGAAATAGAATAAATCCTTTTAATATTTGGATTTTAAGGATTTTGAGATTTGGTGGTCCCAAGAAGTGTGTGCAGTGGAGGGGAGCCAATGTCGCCAAATATCTAGTTGTTCGCTTTGTCTCAGTGTTTGGAGAAATCAAAGTGGGGACTCAATAAATATTGTCTCTTCTATCCTAGGTCTTGTGCAATTTGCGAGTCAGTCAAATACTTTGCTTGGATCTCAAAACTTTGAAACAAACATTCAATAAATCATCAGAATTTCAAACCCTTTGGAAAGAGAAAATATCCTTGAAGAGTCCAAATGTTACTGCTTGTCCCTAGGGATTTTATCCTTAGAGGCTTCTAAATATTTGGGCCGATATCTTAATTTTCTCTCTCTAAAGTCAACCTAGGAAAACTATGCCATTGATTCTTTTATTTTCATTTAATGGACCTTGTGGAATGAAAAGGATTTGAGACATAGACATTTAGTTTGAAAATCTAAGCAAGAAGTGTGGATGTGGTAAAAAAAACCCATTTAATCAAGATAAAAGACAACTGAACCCCACACGTGTTTTTTCTAATGATTTCGTACAAAATCAAAATCCCAAAACCAAAGTCTATCCATCATCATAAGCGTCTTAGTCCAAAGGATCTTAAGAAACATTGTTCAACACTTTATGAAGTCAGAGATAGATTGGTCTATAAATTTTACAAATGTGCTTCAAAGGATAATCCAAACTTGCACTCATTCTATTATTGTTAAATTCTAGCTCTTTTCCAACATTTTGAGTATCTCACCTTATAGGGTTGAAACTTTTAGAGGTATAGGATGTTCTTCAATAGCTTGGTCTTGTAAAAAAAGTCTCTCTAGGTTCATCTAGAATCAAATCAACACTTTCATCCATCCCAAAACACCAATCAAATCCCATCTCACAAAATACTCTTATAACTTTGGAAAAATCATTCATACTAGACTTTGGTAAATCCTCTAAATCAAAATCAAAATCACCTTGTTTGGCTAAGTGTGTGTGGATGAATCCTTCTTCATACACTTAGTTAAATTATCACTTTGTGGACAAGTTTATTCCAAGATAACATCTAACATCTTGGGGTTTATACGTTCATTATCCAAAATCAAATCAAATCCAAACCAAATCCAAAAGTCCTAAAGTTTAGTATTCCTCCAAGGTTCTTAAGAGTTCAAACACCCATATCATTCATCCTTCATTTATCTCATCACCATCCTTTGATCCTTAACATCCTAGATTCTCTTTTTGTGCCTAAAGTTTAGATCAACCTAAGGAGTTAGAGGTTTACCTCCCATATTCCTAAAAGTTGATCCTTGTTTTATGGTCTAAACAAGATCTCAACACAAGAAAAACATGGAGCAAAACAAAGAAACATCCACTTCAAGAGACTTGAGTCAAACTACATTTGAATTCAACCCCATAGGATCTAACAACCCTGCCACTTAACCTTCTTCAACTACCACAAGGTCTTCAAGAGGGAGGTTTCCAAGTGGAGGATGTCACCAACAATTACCAAGGGATGTCCCAAGATGAAATCTTGGAGCTAGTCCAAAATCTTGAAAAACCACAAGATTGTCAACACAATGATGAGACCCAATACTTCACAATACATGTTAGCATTAGCAAAGGAAGGGGCTAAACTCCCTTATGATTATGATGTGAGCACTATTGTGGAACAACCTCTTGGGAATATGCCACTGGTATCATTCACACCTTCCTTCCAAAATTTCATCGAACCCATCATACAACCAACATCTTCTCACACTCCAAGTCAACCCATGATCACCAAGGGGAGTTCATCGCTCCAAGCTCTTCAAACACATCCCCTTGTGAAAAACCAAAACTTGGACAAAAACACAATCCTGGGTATGCCCAACACTGTCCCATAAGACCCAAAATATCCATATGTCCCTCTCATTTTTCATGACACCAACAATTCATCCACCTTTGTCACATCACCGAAATATTCTCTTGATACACAAGTCTCTCTCCCCATGATATCACAAGGACAAATGGGTTTATTTGGACAAGGGGGAACTTTTGATACATCATCATCACTTTTGCAAGGAAACACACCTCCAATATTCCCATCATTTTTTCTTTTGACATCAACATCCACACCAAATCAAGGTTTAGGGAAACCCACTTTACCAATCCAAAACCAATCAAGTCAAATCAATCCACCAATTGTGAATCAAATCAACACATTAGTCATACCAAATCCTTCGAGCATGCCACTGACATCACAACACCAAGTGGCACCAATCCAAACATCTCAACCAATCATCACTCAATCTACAACAATGTTGTCTCCCAAGGACCTAGCACATCAACCGTACCATCTACTACACAACCTCTTGTCATCACTCAACAAGCACCCCCACAACAACCTAACAAATCTCTCATCACACCATCTCACACCATACTGCCAAATCCTCCACCTCCACCACCAAATCCAAATATGGAAAATCAATACAATATCACACTGTAGGAAACCTAGCAAACATATCAAAAGGAATTCCAACACTTCCAAGCTCAAAAAGCTACGCAACATGCTGCACAACAAGCACAAGCTAAAGCCCAATCTTTATTGCAAAAACAACAAAATACACAAGCTACACAAGATGCACTAGCCACACAACAAGCCCAAGCTCAAGCTCAAGCACAAGCTCAATACTAAGTGCAACAAGCTCAAGCAAAAGCCTTGTTACCACAACAACAAGCAACTCAGCTACAAGACCAACAACAAGCATTGTTGGTGCAACAAAAATAAGACCAACAACAAGAGTTATTGGCACAACAATAACTATAGGAATACCAAAAAGCGTTGCTTGCACAACATAACTTATAGAAACCTCCAACAAACATGCAAAAAATTGCCTTGAACACAAACACACAAACCATTCCACCCACACAGATGACAATACCACCCCAAAACACATTCATCCCACCACTAGATCCACAATGTGATTTTTCCACACAAATTAAATTGCTCTCACAACAAGTGTTGGATATGCAATCAAGAAAGACAACAAAATCGCAAGGGAATTTGTGCCCCTATCCATTTGACAGAAGCAGTGCAATGGTTCCATTCCCACAAGGATTTGAGATACCTAAATTTGACAAATATCGTGGGATTGACAACCCTAAAGATCACATCAGGGAATTCCATGCACACTATATGGAAGTCGCATATGATGATTCTTATCTAATGTGACTCTTCCCTTGAAGTTTGGCTTGTCCAACAATGGAATGGTTCTCCCACCTCCCCCTCAAAATTAAGAAGTTCCAAGAGATTGTGTACTTATTCATACATAATTACTCATTTAACATAGGCATGGACGTGAGCTTGGAAGAATTGTCTAGCCTAAAACAAGCCAAGGGAGAAACATTCACATCCTTCTTGCAATGATGATGATCCAAGGCCAACATGAGAAAATGGGTTCTGCTAGAAGAACAACAAATCGAGATTATCATATCTTACCTTGAAGGGACCTTGTCTTTCCATTTGAAAATGCAATGCATAAAAACCTATGACCAATTGATTCCCAAGGTGCTCAACATCGAAAGAGCCCTTATAACACAAGGGGGCACACCCACATATTAGGATAACTGACCATCAACAAGTTATAATGACAAACCTCACACGTGGGAAAAGAAAAAAAAATTCAGTAATGATGGTGTTGTTGATGCCAAAGTTATTATCAGTGCCCCAAGGTAGAATACACAAACACAAATGTATCAAAAACCACAAGTCGATACCCAAAACAACACACAAGCCAACCCATCATCACAACAACCTAGCAATCAAATGATCAACAATCAAAATGCTCAAGGGGGACCACCCCCAAAGAATAGATATCCCCCTAAATGAAAATACAAACCACTTGGGGAACCAATTGAATCTATTATGCAACAACTGGTAAAAGAAAATCTCATCAAAATCCCTGTTTATGAAAATTATCAAGAGCCTTAGGTTAAGCCACCATGGTATAATGAGAAAAACCTCTATGATTTTGATAAAATAAAAGGACATACGACAACTAGTTTCATGAGACTCAAGAATTTGATCCAAGATCTCATCAATGACAAGACCATAACCATTGAACAACCCACAGGTAATCAAGATCTTAAAATATACCAAAATCCGATGTCCGATCACAATAAAGGAAACAACAATGGTAAGGGAAAGTATAATAATGTGAACCATGTTTACGACCATGTTGTTGCATCCTTGGATGAGTGGGTCACGGTTTTCAATATCAAAGGATCTAGAGTTGACTGTGAAGTCACCACATGTGGTGGAAAAATTACCATTCTAGGATCATCCCAACCACCCCAGGTACCACTTCTAATCCAAAGTCAAATCCCTAATGGTTATAATTTCCTAGATCAACTGAAAAAGACCCCTGCCTAGATCTCCATCATGGAGTTGCTAAAAATCTTTCTCGCGCCTAGGGAAATCTTAGAAAAGGCACTAGCTACATCCATTGTCCCAATGGATCTTGATGCAAACCAATTCCAATCTATGATCATACATATCACTACACCACATCTCCTAGCATTCTATGAGTAGGAATTCCAAACCCAACCATCTCATAACTGTGCACTCCATCTTGAAGTATTAGTTCACAAAAATAAAGTCAAAAGAGTCTTGGTGGATGGAGGTGCAAGTTTGAATATTTGTACTCTCAAGCTAATAAAGAATCTAGGATTCTCTAAAGATGTTATTGAGAAAGGTAAAGGTATCACTATTAGGGCTTATGATGATCAAGAAAGAGTATCTCAAGGAACCTTTCAACTCCCTATTCAATTAGGGCCAGCAATCATGGAGACTACTTTCCAAGTCCTTGATCTTGAAATCCCTTACAATATCCTCCTAGGGAACCCATGGATCCATGGGATGCAATATGCAGCATCCACATTCCATCAATGTGTTAAGTTCCCTTATCAAAACCAAGAAGTCACAGTCCATGGTGATCCTGAACCATTTTATTATTGCAAAAATCTGGAAGACAAGTATTATAAGATCCCCCAAGTCCCGAAGAATGATGAGGGACCCACATCTCTGTATATAGACCCATCCACCCTAGCCTCCACTTTTGAGACAAAGACACCATCCATTACAAACATCCCCAATATTAAGGTTATTATCCAAGATAATGGTTGTGGAGACTATAAAATGAAGAAGAGTACCTTTGTGATAGGAGGATTACCTCAGTCTCCTAGATACTATGGGAAGCCACAACCAATCGACATAACATGCTAGACCTTCAAAGCAAAACCTACCACCTTTTCAGAAAATGGGGAGACCTCAGAAAAGAGGTGGTGGATGGGAAAGATGTATCAAGCTTGCTATATCAAGATAAAAGACCTATACCAGACCTCCCCATGGAGGAAAGCAACAAAGGTCTTCAGTTAATGCGTGGATGGGGCTACAACAAAAATGAGAAGCTCAGGAAAAATGAAAATGGCCTGTTTGAACCCATTATTCCTAAGAAGTGCATGAAGAATCTTGGCCTTGGATGTACACCTACGAAGATAACCATTCTTGTCAAAGGTACCCTTGTTAAAAAAGTCAAAGCTCCTCAGTTACCAGTATCCACAGGTCTACCTCTAGATAACTATACCTTCGATATAAATGATGTGTGTGACGAGGATCCCATCATTGACCTACCCATGTTATTTGAAGATTCCTCCCTTTTTATGATCACTACCATGTATTTTGAGCCAAGTAACCAAACCACTAAATTGAAGCTTGTCTACCCCCAACTGATAGAATGTGACCAACAAGGACCACTGATCTTAGAAACATTCAAAAACGATGAGGATCTCTCAAAATTCAAGGGACTACGAGACACTCTACCATATGGAGATCATAAAGCAAGGTTTGATATTGAGCTAGACACACACACATACTATGGGGAAATGATTGAATCTCTCTGTCATGAAATAGAAAATATAAGAGTAATATCTAGGTCCTTAAGTGAAAACCACACTGTGGCACTTTCTGACCCAAAAATAGTAAAAAGAAATGATGTATCTGATGGTGAAAACCTCTCTGAGGCACCAAAGGATGAGGGATTCAATCTTCCCCTTAGTCCTATTCATCAAGAAAAATCAGTAGTCTTGGTAGAGAAATGTAACCCAGTCAATCTAGGAATTGAAGAGACACCACACATCACTTTCTATACAAAGTCACTTTTGACCGAGGAACAAGAAATTCTAGCTGCATTTCTAAGAGAAAGAAAGGTAAATTTTGCATGGACCTATGCTGACATGCCCGGTCTTGATCCAGAGGTAGTAGTACATCACCTAGCATTCTATCAAGAAGTGAAGCCAGTGAGACATAAACTGAGAAAGATGCATCCGCATATCGCATTATTAGTCAAACTTGAATTGCAGAAACTCCTTGACTTGGCTTCATACGACCCATAGATTATCTTGAATAGGTTTCCAATCTTGTACCTATTTCAAAGCCCATTGGGTGCATCTGCATCTACATAGACTTCAGGGACCTAAATAGAGAATGCCCTAAGGATGATTTTCCTCTTCCCAACATAGACATGATTGTAGATCTAATAGCAAGGCACAAAATGCTATCATTAATGGATGGATTTTTAGGGTACAATTAGATTATGATAGCAAAAGATTATCAACATAAGACAAATTTCACTTGTCCATGGGGAACCTACTATTGGAACATGATGCCATTTGTGTTAAAGAACACTGGAGCTACATACCAAATAGCTATGATGCTTATTTTTCATGACATGATTCACAAATCTGTAGAGGATTATGTGGATGACATATTGGCCAAGTCAAGGAAGCGTCGGGACCACATAGCGGCACTAGGATCTATCTTTGATAGAATGGAATAATATAAGGTCTGAATCAACCCTAAGAAATGTGTCTTCGATGTGCAATTAGGAAAACTTTTATGGTATATTGTATCAATGAGGGGAATCGAGATAGACCCTACAAAGGTCAAAGTAATTCTTGAAATGGAAGCACCAAGAACACTGAAACAATTAAGGGGACTATAGGGAAGACTTCAATCCATTCACAAGTTCATAACATAGTTAGCGGATAAAGCTATCCCATATTCTCATCTACTCCACAAGGGGGTAGCATACAAATGGGACAAGAAATTCAATCAGGCATTTAATAAAATCAAGGAATACTTGCTAACACTGCTAGTCCTCATGCCATCGATCCAGAACAAATCATTGATACTGTACATATCAACAACAACAACAGCCCTTGGAGCTCTCTTAGCTCAACATGATGAAACAGGGAAGGAAAGATCCATTTACTATATTATTAGAACCATGGTGGGACATGAGCTGAATTACACATTCATCGAGAAGGATTTCCTCATAGTAGTATTTGTTGCACAAAAATTTAGACACTACATGCTGGCTCATCAGATAAAGCTCATCGCCAAAATAGATCCCCTGAAGTACTTACTTTCTAAAGCAATGCTCATAGGATGAATGGATAAGTGGGTCATGGTCCTAATAGAATATGACATTGAATACGTGGAGTGAAAAGCCATCAAGGGATAGGTAATTGCAGATCAACTAGTAGAGGCACCTATATATTCAGAGAACCCATTGGTATTAGAATTTCTAGATGATTCAATCTTTAATCTAAGTGCAACAGATCATTGGAAAGTATATTTTTATGGATCATAGACTCGGCATTGGTCAGGAGCTGGAATCTTCTTCATCACACTGCAAGGAGATTGCATCTCAAAATCATATAAGCTATCCTTTCCATGCACTAACAATATTGCTGAGTATGAGGCCCTTGTCATAGCACTCAGAATTGTAGTACAATGGAAGATTATGGCACTTAAGGTCTATGGGGACTCACAACTAATCATCAATTAGGTCAATGATGAATACCAAACAAAGGATGACAAGCTTACCTCGTATAAGAAACTGGTGGAGAGTCTCAAGGAATTCTTCATTGACATCACATTTGAGAAAATACCAAGGGAAAACAACATAAAAACTGATGCTATGGCAACAATCGAATCATTACTAGATATCCCATGCAACGTCCATAAACATGAATTCCTGGTAGAGCATCTTCTTGTACCATCTTTCAAAGTTCTAGATTCTAAGTTCATGCGTGAAATTGTTTGTTTCGGTGATCCTTGGTACCACGACATATACACCTACCTAAAAAATATGATTCCTCCCCATTGACATCACCCCAAATCTCAAAAGAACCTTTATAAAAAAAGTCATCCAATTTCGTCATCTTAGGTGATACCCTTTACCGTACGAGTATCGAGGGAACCCTCTTGCGATGCCTTAACCTTGTGGAAGCTTTGACTACTTTAATTGATGTACATGATGGTATTTATGGTTCACACTCTAGTGGTATGACCTTGGCCAAGAAATTGTTGAGGACTAGGTACTACTAGCCTACGATGGAGAAGAAATCTCACAATTATGTTTGAAGATGCTTTCAATGTCAACAACATGGGGACCTCATCCATGCACCATCTCAAGAGCTCCAACAGATTATAACACCTTGGCCCTTTTCACAATGGAGGCTCGATCTCATTGGAAAAATCACACCCACCTCATTTAATGGACACAAATTCATTGTCACTACCACATAATACTTCACGAAGTGGGTAGAGGCCATCCCAATGACCTACATCATAGGGAAGCAGATTTCCAAATTCATCCTGAATTACATAATTTTCTGCTATGGTGTCCCACAAGCCCTTATCTCAGATAACGAGACACCTTTCAAGAACCAAGATGTTCAAGAACTATTCAAAAAATTCAATATCCAGCATTGCTTCTCCACCCCATACTACCCCCAGGGTAATAGCCAAGCTAAGGCTTCTAATAAAACCATCCTAAAGATCCTTAAGAAAATAGTCAATAAAGTTGGTCGTGACTAGCACCTATAGTATAATCCTACCTTATCGAACAAGTATCTACATACCTACAGGTACAAAACCCTTCTCCCTAGCCTACATATTAGAATCCATCCTCCCCATTGAGATCGAGCTCCCATCCTTAAGAATATCATTGCAGAATCTCATTATTGATGAAGAATATTAGGTGTCATGGTTGAACAAGCTAGAACTACTAGATGAGTGGCACATGGATTCTTTAAACCATCTATAGGTCTATTAGAACCATCTCAAAAGGAGCTATAATAAGAAGTTCAAGAGTCAGTCATTTCAAGTCAGAGAGCTCATGTTGAAAGAAAATTAGAAGAATGTACCAAATCCAAACAACAAAGGAAAGTTTGAACCCAACTGGTTGGGACCCTTCACATCATGACAAGTTATAAATAAGGAGCTTATCAACTATCTACACCTGAAGGTGAGTCTTTGAAGGAACCTATTAATAGCTCCCATCTAAAAAAGTTTTATGCCTAAAATTGTAGGGTATAAATCCAAAAAATCCAAAAAATATAAAAATAAAAATAAAAATAAATAAAAGGATTGAAAAAAGTAAAGAAAAAAAATCATCCTCTAATGAAAACCACTTCAGTGGCACTTTGGGAAGGTACCTTGGTGAAAACCTAGCAAACAGGTGCCTTGTGTAAATAAAGCACTTTCCATCCACCATTGATTCATTGGCTTGTTCTGCATCACCTACCATCACTTTCCATCACATTCATCCATCACATTCCATTGATCCTTCCATTTCACCCATTTGCATCTGCATTATAGCTTGATCCTATTTTTGTATCATGTTCCACCCTAGAACTACTTGGCACATTCCTAAGGTCAGTTTTCCCTACCTATATTGGAGTAGTCTACCACATCATGTTGGGGGCATGTTCTTATACCTACATTAGATTGGATTCATGTATATTCTTGAAATCTTCCTTAAAACTAGAAAATCCAAAAATATTCATAAAATTAGAAAACCCAAAAACATCCAAAACATACCAAAAATCCAAAAACAGGTCAAAAAAGTCCAAAAACAGGTCAAAAAAGTCAGAAAAAGTCAAAAAATAGAGTAGTCAGTTGAACTACGAGTCTCTAAGCTTGAACGTAGGAAAGGCCATCATTGATGTGCCCCCAAGACACATTAGGTCAGTCCTTTAAGAGTTTGTCATAATAAACTAGAAATCCAATTGTTAATTTATCATCAATAAACGAGTCTATGTCATCCAAACTACATCATCTTTGAGCTTAAACGTAGGAAAGGCTAATCTTTGATGAGCCCTCAAGACACAAAAAAATTTAAATAACCTAAAAATCTAAAAAAAAACAACCTCATAACATTTCAAAAACATCAAAAACATCCAAATCTTTGAAAAAATCCATCCATCTCATTTCGCTTCAGCCAAGATAATCAATCATCCATAATAATCAATCGTCACCTTCATCCTTTGGAAAAACAAATAGAAACAACCACAACAATCAGCAAAAACAAACTTCAAACGTAAAATCAAAATCGAAACAACAAACTTTTAAACACAAAATCAAACTCTTGATCTTATTTAGCAAACATGTTAATCAACCTTATATCAAAGGCCTTTTCAAACAACCTATCAACTTTCCACCATCCACTAACATGTCCTAGGATGTATCCTTCCTACAATGGGAATTATCTATTGGAAAAACACTTTGGATACTTTTCCCAAGCAAAACACATCCCTTTGGCTAGAGGTATGAAGAACATTGGCTTGTTTGTTTACTTGATATTTTCTTTGATTTATCTTATTGTGCTCATTCAAATGACCTCTCAATGATGTCTATCAAAATGATTTAGAGAGAAAGGAATGGGGAATTGATCATTATCTTTTGTCTACTATGCTTGTTGGATGTTCTTGTAATATAACATTGGTCACACTAACTTTGTCCTGTTTGTAGGGAGGATGTTTTGGATGTCTTGTTGAATATTACATAGATAGGTTATGCCTTTTTGTGTTTTGGTCCGAGATGTTTGAAACTTCTGAAGTGCATCCTAGTAAGGTTTCCTTATGTTAGGTGTGAACAAGGATACTCTTATCTGTTTGTCGAGTCAAAGTCCATCGCACTAGATACAACACCATCCTGGTTGTCCATACCTTGATGCATCATATCTATGTGTTTTATCAAACATAGGGAAAGTTGTGTCATTCGTGGCCCAATCCCTGGATAAGAAAATCATCATCACTCATCACCATATCTAATAAAGTCTCAACGAATCATAGACTTTTTAGACTTCTGCATCAATCTGAAAATCAAGGGTTAAACCATCTTATTTTTCTTATTCTTCTATCTTTACTAACAGTTCTATCCAAGTGTCAAATACAAATATACATGAGGCTATCTATTGTCGATGACTGTCTATAAATCATAAAATCTGTCTACATGAAATATCTAAGCTTTCTAGTCCTCTTTTAGTTGAATTGATCTTAAATCTTTGTTGCGAGATCGACCATAAAATCAAAAATTTTGCCCGATTCGAGGGGGTAGTGTAGCAGCGTAATTTCTTTTGCTAGGGCAGCAGTGGGGAATCCAAAAAATCAGAATTTTTTTGAATTTTGATCATGGAAGTGTTATTCTTTGAACCAATGTACAGGTACCTCGCTTCAAAGAGGGGAAAAATGTAGACATGTAAAAAAGTCTTGATTGATACTATGTATCTGATTCTGATTAATTAACATCATTTCTTTTGAAATCACCTCAAGCTAATCGATTAATTAAATAATCAACATTATTTAGTTAAATTCAACAAATTCAACTATTAATCAAATAATTAAATTTATTGATTAATTCACCCTTCTTCTAACTAATATTCGTCATATTTAATTAAATCAAGTCATTTAATTAAATTATCCTAAATCCCCCCATTTTATTAAATCAATCAAATCAAATGTCACAATCTCCCAATCCATTCTAATTAATTAATTATGAATTAATTAATCCTAAATCACCTTTCTAATTAGCATTTATAAATCCTCCAGCTTTTAAATCCTCAAGAGTTAAATCAACCCATGGTCAACTAACCAGGTTGCACATAAAAATAATTTCTATTAATTATATAATTCCTCTATTTATCCTCACAAAGGCATATTCTAAGGAATATTCCTCCCAACCACCTCCTCATTCAATTTCCCTCCAAAGGTTTCAAAAACCTATCACATCCTCAATAGCTTCTCTTACATTTTCAATAACTCTTCTTACATCCTCTCACATCTCCAACCACATTCAATAAATTCTTCTTAAAACCTTTCAAATCTGCAGCCATTCTAATTTATTCCTCTTACATCCCCCTTTCCTCAACACATTTCCCAAAATGTGCTCCACCTTCCTCCAATAGAATTGTGACAAGTGTCACATTTCTATTGGCTCCCATTTTATCCCACATTCACCAATTTCTCTCATTCCTCAACCCTTGAGTTCTATAAATAGAAGTATTCTCTTCACAATGTGGATCCACAATCTCATGCAAAGTTATTATCCAAAATCATCCACAACTTTGATCATTATCACTATAGGAATTTGAGTTCATAGCAATCATCATCTTCATGTCATTTTGAGTTCATTTCCATTACTTAGCATCATTTTCACACTTGGATCATCAAGCTTATTAATTGGGATTGGGAAAGGGCTTTCTTTTCACATCAAAGGAGCACCACTCCCCCTATGGGATTGAGGTTTGGTTAACTTAGTTGATTACATGCTTTCTTTTTTATTATTTTATGTTTTAGCTTCATGTTTTCATCTTTGTTCTTCCAATAATTTAATAGGGAACACTAGATTGAGCTTTCTAACATGTGTAACAAGTGTTTGTTGATCTTATGTTAGCCTGTGTAGGTTTGGTGTTCACAATAATATTATATTATTATTATATAATATATATATTATATATATATAATATATATTATTATATAATATAAATATTATTAATATATATATTATATTATTATATAATAATATATATATATATTAAGCAAAAGACATGGAAGCCTATATATATATATTATAAAATAGGATTTTTACATAATTTCAGAGAGTCCCAGTTTAGAAAATATGTGAAAATATGCAGATAGTAGATCAAAATTCAACTTTTAATATCCAAATCTACTAATTTGACCAACACCCTTAAACCTACTACTGATAATATCTAGACATACATTTTAATCAGCTATTTCATAAACCCTTGTGGAACCAAAAAAACAAAGAACCCCAAAAACTGCATATACTACTCTTCCATGAATTCTCCATGGACTGAATTTTCATCCAGAATTTCCAACCTCTCAGTCAGCTTAAGTCCTCTCTCAAACATGCTTTTTCGACCAACAGAAAAATTAGGGAACTGCATTGGACGAGCCATTCTGGCATTGGTAGAGTTAAAATTCACTGGAAAAATGCTTGGTGGCCGAACATTACGAACAGGCTGAGCTTGTTGAGAATCTTGAGCCGAAGAAGGAACCCTAAGCTGCAAGTACAATTACAAACCATAAGTTGACACTTGCGGAATATGCACTCTTAAGAAAGTTAGGGCATCATATTTTTCTCTTATATCTGCCTCCATTGTTGTGCACATGTAATGACGATTCTTCCTAAGTGCCCATAGCAGAATATTATCATTCTTATATTGTAAATCCAGTCTCATAGCATCGTAAACTTCTTCAAACCCTTGTCGACGCTACACAAAATCCCTAGGAAATAGACCACCAATGTACCCATCTCCACTAAAGATATTGTATGCTTGTACTGCTTTAAGAATAGAATTATCCAGCACATATTGAAAATTTACATATTTCCTGGCCAATTCCTCAATTTCGCTCAAAGACTAGACCAAATCCATTGTATTAGAAAGGAAAATTGAAATCACCTGGGATAGGAAAAGCATACATCATGCCCTTGGACTGGTAACATCCACCCCCATCACCATGTGAATGCAATCTTTGACTCTACCACAATCAATCTTGAACATAATCTTGAGAGAATCTTGAGACAGATATTCTTCGAAGTGCCTCTCCCATAGCTTGACTGGTAAAAACACTCTGAGGTTCCATGGGCAGAAGGCCATTTCACATCTATCTCAACTGGAAACAACCTAGTTTCAAAGACCACACACAAAAAATCCTATCAATATCCTTCACTTTTCAAAATCTGAATGTGAGAAAACCCTTCTATAGCTTCTTTTAAAGCCCATGTACACTAATGACTTCATGAACTGTCATGATGAGAGAGAGTGCATAGGGCTAAGCATTAAAATCTAACTCTTCATGAAAGTCAGCTCATATGACTAGGCTGTTTGAATATTTGATGCAGAACAAAGCACTTCAAAATTTAATTAAAATGTACCTGCATCACAAATAAAACATTAGGAAAAATAAGATATCAGCTTTAGATGATTGACCTAAATTATTCGCATGATTTCCAACATCATCAGGTGAACGGTTGAAGTCCTTTCAACTTGAGACATACTCCCAACTGGACAATCAACAATTCATTATAGTGACAACTCTTAAGGCACATGTTTGAAATTCGAACACATCTTGATGACCCTTGCTGGAAAGAATGACAACTTGTTATGGGAGTTGTAAGAACTAGATGTCATTACACATTAATCTTCGCATTATGGGAGACTTGATGAGACATCTCAAGTAGAAAAAAACATAACTCTACTGAGATAAATCATAATTATTTTACATGTCACATATATCCACCAGATTAAAACCTTTCAACCATGTGATAACACATACAGGTCAAGGCTGCCAAGTTAGATAAATGACACCCAGGAAAGTAGTAACCAATTCAAAATCTATATCAAAGTGACGAAATAAAAGGTTATGTACAACTCCCATTGCAATTCTTATTCAACAAACCCCATCCTATTGAAGAAAATACTTTTTACCACTTTCAACCCAATAAAATTAAGACGAAATAGATTGTTTTTCTTTAACTATCTCTTGGAGATGAGGGAACCTTGAAAAATATTCACTATTTTTTATGTTAATCAAATCTTGTTGATCACAAGCCAAATTGGCAAGCCCATATGCTAATCTATTTCCCTCTCTATATGTATGGGAGAGGTGGGTGTCTTCAAAAGATGCTAACAAATCCTAAATTTTCTGAAGAACATATCTTATTTTCCAATTGCAGATTCTCTTTGACTTACATGCATTGATTATCAGAAGCGAATCACCTTCCACATGGAGTCTTTTAATGTTGAGATCATTTGCCAAAGAAACACTTGCTAATAATGCATGAACTTCTTCCATATTATTTGTACAAGAATCTAAATGAACTGCTTTGGTTGCAACCAAGGAACCCATGGAATCCTGAATACACCAACTAGCACCTGATACATGAGGATTTCCACATGATGCTCCATCAAAAATAATTTTGAAAAAAGATGAACTTGGAAGTAACCATTTCACCTTATTTCTATCCACTTTAACCAAATTTGGATGTATTGGAACTCCTTGAAGTGGAAAAACAATATGCTTCCAGTGATTTAATATAAAATTATCCCAATTGGAGTATAAAGAGGAAACTGACTTGAAATTGGCAACATAAGAGTTACATACTTCTGAGATTTCCTTTTCTAGCTTCACTTTAATTCTCTCAACTAAAACAGTTTTATTTTTGAAAATACATTTGTTTCTCTCCAACCAAATTGACCATATTACCAGTGCAGGGGTAACTAACTAGATACAAGAAAATAGAGCAGACTTATGAAGAATTGGCCAACTCATGAACATATCCCAAAGAGAGTTAGGCAAGGGGAAAAAAACATTCAATTTCCCCATAATGAAATTCCATACCTCATATGCCACTGGACAAGAAATAAAAAGATGATCAACCGTTTCATCTTCCTCTTTACATAAGACGCATCTGAAAACTCTTGTTATTCCAAACTTCTCCAAGCAATCACTTGTGAGTATCCTTTTCTTCAAGGCTAACCAAGAAAAACTACTCATCTTTGGCAACTAAGCTAAGTTCCAACAAAAGGAAAAAGCTCTTTGGGATTGAAACTAAGAAGCTTGATAAATGATTGACTTGTACCCTTGTTTGATTGTGTATAAACCACTCTTGGAGGGAGCCCACAACAGTTTATCCAGAGAATGGGAAAGATAGACCTTCCTACTCTTCAAAATATTTGTAAGAATATTCTTCTATATATCTGGAATAGGGATATTTGTTAAATCCTTCCATTGAACTAGGCCTGTTATTGGGTGAATAGAAGAAACATAATCTTTTAAGAACATTCCCCAGATTTGTGAAAGTGTGTTTTCAGCTAATTGCAGATCCTGATTCAAATTAAGTGGAGGCAGACCATTCCAAGAATCTCTCCAAAACAATACTTGATCTCCAGTATTAACCTCCCATGAGAGAAAAGGGTTAATAACATCTCTACAAGCCAATATGGAGTTCCGCATAACTGAGACTCTTGTAGGATTAGAAATTGTAAATATCCTGGATGGGTTATCATTATCTAAATATTTTCTCTACATTACCTTACACCACTTCAGGTCCAGTCTAGAATACATTCTCCAAGCCAGTTTAGCCCCTAGAGAAGAATTCCTTGCAGACAAATTATGAAAGTCTAATCCACCACTTGATTTCTCATAACACATATTTTCCAAAGAAACTAGTGGAAGCTTCCTTTTACCGTGTAAATTTCCTTTCCATAGAAACTCTTTTACGAGTTTTTCAATTTGATGAATAACGCCCTTGGGGGCTTACAAAAAAGACAGAAAATAATTTGGAATAGATGCTAACAAAGACTTAATCAACAAAATTATGCTTGATAATGTAAGCCATCTTGCTTTCCAAGTGTTGGAAAACGTGCCTCAAGCTTACTGACATGAAACTCCTGAAAGAGAAAAATTGGTGAGACCCTCTGGAAGTCTTACCGACTAGTAGCTGTGTTCAAAGATTGAAAGTCGCCAAGACTTTGGTTCTATCTTGCCGATGGGAGTCATTGGAAAGACATTTCTATCGTTGTTTGCATTTGGTAAGAACTCTTGCCAATGGATGTGGTCTTGCCGACAGGCTGGTGCATTCGTTATGACCTCTTGGCAATAGCGTTCCTCCTGTCGATGGATCTCCACGTGATGAAATTCAGTGTGACCTCTTGCTGATAGACTGGTTAGAGTAATATGAACTACCAGGTATGCCTTCGGTGTGATCTCCTGTCAATGTCTGTTGGTCTCTCCGATAGACAGGTGCTTTCGGTGAGAACTCTTGCCGATGGTTTTCCTCTCACTAACGAGTATGAACATCAGTATGACATAAAGTTCTATAAGACTCTTAGCGATAGTGGAACTCTTACCGATAGACCTGTACAAGCTGGATTTGTGTTCGATATGATGTCTCGCCGATAGCGGTGGTCTTGTCAATGGTTCTGCAGTGGATATCGATGTGATGTCTTAGCGATAGATTGAGTCTGGGCGACGGGTTTGAACTCGATATGACTCTTTCTGATGGTAGTGACTCTTGCCAATAACTAGAGTTGGACATTGTGGCATCGGGGAGACACAATCTAGTGTCTCACCGACATGCGATACAGGTTGAACCATTTTGACCAAATGTCTATCCTACGTGGTCTGTTCTGAGCCAATCATAGAAGCAAAATGTGAACCGTTAGTAGTTGGACTGTTGTGACCGTTCCTGTGTGGAAGATGAATAGATTGTGAGGAAAATGATTATGCTCTGGTAATGGCGGATGATGAAAAATAGTGTGACATAACGAAATGTTGCTCGATTGAACACAAATTGATCTGAGTGAATTCATTGGATGTTTTTGAGAGCTATTCTGTACAAGATAGATCAATGAATGTTGCTGCTGTAAATTGACATTAGAAAGTGAAGTCTGTACTCTATATGTAATTTTGTTTACTGTAATACAAAGAGGTTTTTCTTGGTGTGATGGGTTTTTCTCCCGTAAGGGTTTACCCACGTAAATCTGGTGTCCAATTGTGTATGTTCATTTCTTTGTTCTGTTATTTCTTTCAAGCGTATCTTAATGAACTGTAATTGTAAAATTTAAAGTCCTATCTGCATTCTTCCCTGAGGTTTTGACGTTAGGAGAGTTTGTTCTGCACCTAAGCTTTCCTTACAAGTGGTATTAGAGCCTGGCCAGTTGTGTTATCCTTGTGGGTACGTTGGGTTTTTTGTGTCAATTCTGTTCAGTGGGAGTCTTGTAGAAGTTTGGTAATTTGAATTATAGATTAAGATGGCAAGCACGTCAGGAAAGATTGAAATTGAGAAATTCAATGGCAACAATTTTGAGTTGTGGAAAATTAAAATGGAAGATCTATTGGTTGATCATGATCTTTGGCTTGTTGTGTCTGGAATGAAGCCTACAGACATGAAGCAAGAGGATTGGGACCTTGCAGATCAAAAATCAAAGGGGCTGATAAGGCTTTGTTTAGCAGACTCTATTCTTCTAAATGTTCATGAAGAAAAGACTACATCTTCTTTGTGGAAAAGACTCGGAGCTATTTATCAGGGCAAGTCCTTGGTGAATAAGTTGTTCTTGAGGAAGTAGCTGTACTCTTTGAAAATGCAAGAAGGAGCATCTATTTTTGATCATTTGAATGATTTCAACATGTTGATTGCTTAGTTAACATCTGTGGGTGTGAAGATTGATGAAGAAGATCGTTGTATGCTGTTGTTATGTTCTGTGCCAGATTCTTGGGATCACTTGGTGATGGCTATTGGGAGTACGACATCCACTTTTAAGATGGAAGATGTTGTTTCTTCTTTGTTATCAGAAGAGATGAGAAGAAAATATTCTGAGATGGCAAAGGAGGCTCTTGCTGTTAGAGGCAGATCAAAAGAAAAAGGCAAGAAGAAGGACAAGAAGTCCAAATCGAAATCAGAAGGGAGATCAAAGTCTCCTGGAAAGAAGTCCAAGGTGAAGTGCTAGAGTTGTGGGAAACCTGGTCATGTCTGAAAGGATTGCAAATAGGAGAAAAAGAAGAAGAAGTATTCTTCCGACAATGATTCTTCTTAGAGTGATACAGATGCTTTCATTGTAGCCTTGGCAACTCAGGCATCAGATGATGTCTGGCTGATTGATTCTAGAGCATCTTTCCACATGACATCTCATAGAGATTGGTTCACTAAGTATGAAAAATATGATGGTGGAAGGGTGTATTTGGCAAGCAATTCATCTTTGGAAATAGTTGGCCGTGGAAGAGTCATAATTCAATTCCTTGATGGAAGAGTGAAGGGAATCAATGATGTAATACATATACCAGGTCTGGCTCGAAATCTACTTTCTATTAGTAAGCTGAATGATGTTGGAGTGCAAGTCACGTTCTCTAGAAATGGCTGCAAAATGACTAGAGGCTCAATGGTGCTAGCAAGGGGTGCTCGAATTGGTACCTTGTATAAGCTGGATGCACATGTTGTTCAATGCAATAGTGCCTCTATAAAGTCACAAAAGGCTACTCATGGAGAAAAGGAGGAATTTTTTTTTGTTAGTGCAAACTCTATGGAAGTTAAACTTCCAGTAGAAAAGACTATGCTCTGGCATCATAGGCTAGGCCACATTGGTGAAAAAGGTTTAAAAACCTTGAAGAATAAAAACCTAGTTGAAGGGCTTGATGATTGTAACCTTGAATTCAAATTTTGTGAACATTGTATATATGGTAAAGAACACCGTGTTTCTTTTTACTCCAGTCCTCACAAATCTTCTAGTTTACTTGACTACATACATTATGATGTTTTTGGTCTAGTAAATGTTCCTTCTTTGTCTAAATCAAGATATTATGTATCGTTCATTAATGATTATTCAAGAAGGGCATTTGTTTATTTTTTGAAAAGTAAATCAGAAGTGTTCAGTCATTTTAAGTAATTTAAAAACCTTGTGGAAAATCAGACCTAAAAGAAAAATAAAATGTTTAAGGACCGACAATGGCGGTGAGTTCTGTTATGATGAGTTCGAAAGGTACTGTAAAGATCATGGAATCAAAAGACATAAAACTACACCCTACACTCCGCAACAAAATGGAGTTGCTGAAAGGTTCAACAGGACAGTAATGGAAAGAGCACGAAGCATGCTAAGCAATGATGGCTTGGAGGATAAGTTTTGGGTTGAGGCAGTTGCAACATCATGTTAATAAACCATTCTCCTAATTCCTCTCTTGTTGAGAGAACACCTTTGGAAACATAGTCTGGAAAGAAGCCCTCTCTGAGACACATTTGTGTCTTTGGCTGTGAGGCATATGCATATGTGTCGAATGAAAAAAGATCTAAATTGGAGAACAAGGCTGTTAAATGTATTTTTATTGGCTATAGTGCTGGCATAAAAGGATACAAGCTTTGGAATCCTAATACAGAGAAGGTTCTATACAACATAAGTGTTATTTTTCGTGAGATGAAACCTTTTACTTTAGATCTGCAGTCAGAGACAAAATTAGAAAACAAAAAGGATGTAGTTGACATTCCTCCGACACCAGATAAAGAGGAATTGAAAATTCAAATTGTACTTGAAACTAAGGAGAGCTCAAGTAGTTCTGAGAGTTCTGAAGAAGAAGAACAACCTCTCAGCCTGTGAGGAGAGTCAACATGTGAAAGAAAGCAACCGATAGGTATGGGTTTTCTTTGTTAGATTCTACTTGTGCCTATGCTTTAATTTCTATCACTGATGAGCCTAGGACTGTGAAAGAGGCATTTAGAATGTTTGATTCAAACTCTTGGTTGGAAGCCATGAATGAAGAAATGACATCATTAGAAAAGAATGATACTTGGAGTTTGGTGCCCTTGCCTGAAGGCATAAAATTTGTTGGCTACAAATGGGTATTTAAAAAGAAAATAGGTCTGGATGGCAGTGTGGAAAAGTATAAGGCGAGGTTGGTTGCGAAGGGATATTCCTAGGTAGAGAGAATTGATTATGGAGAAATATTTTCTCCTATAGCTAAGTTGACGTCTATTAGATTTCTTTTGTCACTTGCAGTAGCGTATGACTTAGAGATTGAATAGATGGATGTGAAAACAATATTTCTTCACGGTGACCTTGAAGAAGAAATTTACATGTCCCAGCCTGAGCACTTTGTGGAAAAAGGTAAAGAAAAACTGGTTTGCAAGTTGAAAAAATCTTTGTATGGATTAAAACAATCTCTTAGAATGTGGTACCAGAATTTTGACACTTTTGTTTTATCATTGGGATTTGTAAGATCGAAATCTGATCATTGTGTGTATTACAAAGCTGAAAATGATCGTGTTCTTATTATTGCTCTCTATGTTGATGATATGTTGTTCATAGGCAATAATAAGTTAATGATTTCTAATCTAAAGTCTCAGTTATCTGCAAAGTTTGAAATGAAAGATCTTGGTGCAACTAGGTATATTCTGGGAATGGAAATAACTAGGGACATGAAGAGTAGAAAACTTTGGCTCAGTCAGAGTAAGTATATTAATACTGTTCTAGAGAGATTTTGTATGACTGATTGCAAGTAGCTAGTTGTTCTAGTTATGCAGGGAACAAAGCTATCTATTGAAGATTGTCTAAAATCTCCTACTGAGATAGAGGACATGACCAGAGTGCCTTATGCTAGTGCAGTTGGTAGTTTAATCTATGCAATGGTCTGTAAAAGGCCAGACATTGCCCAAGCAATGGGAGTACTTAGTTGTTTTATGGAAAATCCTGGAAGGACACATTGGGATGCTGTGAAAAGAGTGTTTAGATATCTGAAGGGCACTTCAGAATATGCTTTGTGTTACCATGGAAATTTTGTTGAATCACAGAGGACTCTAAGCATTCAAGGCTATGTCGATTTTGTGCAAGATATGGTGGAGGATGGAAAGGTCTCTTTAGAAAAAGTGGATACTCTGGAAAATGTTGCAGATGCATTGACGAAACCGGTGAGCATAGACAAGTTCAGGTGGTGTGCCAATTCGATGGGCCTTAGTGCCCATGAATTTCAATAGTTTTGTTGTGCTCTAGAGGTTTCAGTAAGATCTTCGTCAAGTGGGAGATTGTTGGAAAATGTGCCTCAAGCTTACTGACATGAAACTCCTGAAAGAGAAAAATCGGTGAGACCCTCTAGAAGTCTTACCGACTAGCAGCTGTGTTCAAAGATTGAAAGTCACTGAGACTTTGGTTCTATCTTGCTAATAGGAGTCATCGGAAAGACATGTCTATCATTGTTTGCATTCAGTAAGAACTCTTGCTAATGAATGTGGTCTCGCCAATAGGCTGGTGCATTCGTTATGACCTCTTGGCGATAATGTTCCTCCTGCCGATGGATCTCCATGCAATGAAGTTCGGTGTAACCTCTTGCCGATGGTGTTGCTCTTGCTGATAGACTGGTCAGAGTAATATGAACTGCTAGGTATGCCTTCCGTGTGATCTCTTGTCGATGTCTGTTGGTCTCGCCGACAGATAGGTGCTTTCGGTGAGAACTCTTGCAGATGGTTTTCCTCTCGCCAACGAGTATGAACATCGGTATGACATAAAGTTCTATAAGACTCTTAGCGATAGCGGAACTCTTGCCGATAGACCTGCACAAGCTAGATTTGTGTTTGGTATGATGTATCACCGATAGCGATGGTCTTGTCGATGGTTCTGCAATGGATATCGATGTGATGTCTTAGCGATAGAGTGAGTCTGGGCGACGGGTTTGAACCTGATATGACTCTTGCCGATGGTAGCGACTCTTGTCGATAACGAGAGTTGGGCATTGTGGCATTGGGGAGACACGATCTAGTGTCTCACCGACATGCGATACAGGTTGAACCATTTTGACCGAATGTCTATCCTACGTGGTCTGTTCTGAGCCAATCAAAGAAGAAAAATGTGAACCGTTAATAGTTGGACTGTTGTGACTGTTCCTATGTGGAAGATGAACAAATTGTGAGGAAAATTATTATGCTCTGGTAATGGCGGATGAAAAAAAACAATGTGAGATAACAAAATGTTGCTTGATTGAACACGTATTGATCTGAGTGAATTCATTGGATGTTTCTGAGAGCTATTCTGTACAAGATAGATCAATGAATGTTGCTGCTATAAATTGACATCAGAAAGTGAAGTCTGTACTCTGTATGTAATTTTTTTTACTGTAATACAAAGAGGCTTCTCTTGGTGTGGAGGGTTTTTCTCCCGTAAGGGTTTTCCCACATAAATTTGGTGTCCAATTGTGTATGTTCATTTCTTTATTCTGTTATTTCTTTCAAGCATATCTTAATGAACTGTAATTGTAAAATTTAAAGTCCTATCTGCATTATTCCCAAATGTTTTGACATTAGGAGAGTTTGTTCCGCACCTAAGCTTTCCTTACACCAAGCAATTATTCTTGCTCTTATTCTTTCTAAAATCTTATTCCAAAACAAGGGCTTATTGGAACCCATGAAAAATGGTATGCCCAAATAAGAACAAGGAAGCTCTTCTCTTTGAAAGCCTAGAATTGATACTAGCTATCTTGCTATAGTTTCTTTAGTATTAAAGACACAAACCTTTGACTTGGTTGCATTAATTTTTTTCCCCGATACTAAGGAGTACTTCTCCAACAATGATTTAACCGACTTTGTTTCTTGCAAAGAAGCTTTTCCCATCAACAATGTATCATTTGCAAAAAGAGAGTGAGTAGCTATAATGTTTGTGTTAGGTATAGAAATCCCCAACCATAAACCTTGCAAATGAGCCTTTTGAATTATTTTGCTTAATGCTTCTGCCATAAGAATGAATAACACTGGAGACAATGGATCCCCTTGCCTTACTCCTTGAGAAGAACCAAAAAAAAAAAAAGATCTAGTGATAATCACCGAGAATTTTTCTCTTGAAAGACAAGACAAAATCCACTTGCACCATTTGTTACTAAAGCCAAAAATTTTTAGCACCTGAATAAGAAAATCCCAACACACTATTGTACACTTTCATCATGTCCAATTTAATGATGAAAGAAGAGATACTAGAGGTTTTAATTGACTATAGAACTTCATGGGAAACTATAGCACCTTTTGTTGTTTCCCTTCCAGGAACAAAGCCACCTTGTTCTGGCGATACAAGTTTGGAGATGAGTGGTTGAATTCTCAGATAAATAGCTTTAGTAAAAAAATTATAAACTGTATTGCATAAGGAGATTGGCCTGAATTCAAAAAAAGACTTTGGATCCTTTACTTTTGGAACTAAGGCAATGTGAGTTGTATTAAACTATTTTAGAACTATCCCCATCCTTCTTGACTCTTCTAGTGCAAGGAGAATATCAATACCAACAAAATCCCAACATTTTTGGAAGAACAAAGCTATAAAACCATCTGGGCTAGGTGCTTTGTTAGGTTGCATAGAAAACACTACCCCTCTTACTTCATCCAAAGTAAAAGGTTTCAAAATATTTTCATTGTCCTCCCTAGTAATCAATGCTAGAATGGAATCCAATAAGTAATCTACATCATTAGAAGATGGTGGATTATTGTTGTTTGGAGCTGACATAAGAGATAAAAAAATATAATAGCTTATTGTTGTATTTCCTCCTCTTTTATTAATTCCTGACCTAAAACAACATCTTGGATTTTGAAAATAGAATTATGTGACTTTTTTTATCTATGCAGATGCATGGAATTTTTTTGTATTTCTATCCCCCTCCTTCAACCACAGCTCTCGAGACTTCTGCTTCCAATATATTTCCTCCCTAGATACTAGATCTACCCATTCTTCTTGTAAATTTTTTTTCTTTTCATATAAATCTGTATCTAACCCTTGGCTGATTATTGTAGCATTTATGTCTAATAACTCCTTAAAGACCCTTTCTTTTTGCTCAAAAATATTTTTGAATAGTTTCACATTCCAGAACTTAATCTATTTTTTCACATGTTTTAGCTTATGAGCTAACTGGAACATCCTTGATCCCACAACAATAGGGGTAGAATTCCACCATTGGTTTAGTAAAGGCATAAAAAGAGGATGTCGAAACCACATTTTTTCAAATTTGAAAGAAGCCCTAGATTTTACCCTATTTGATGTTTCAATGGACAAAACGATGGCAAAGTGGTCAGAATGAGATACAAGGATGATTTCCGATACCAAGTTCTTGCCAGTGCCATACCAATTTGCAGAAGCAAGAAATCTATCTAATCTCTCAACTATCTACAAAAAACCTTTCCTTCAATTCATCCACATAAATTGGTCGTTTACATGTAGAATACCAGTCAAAGCATTATCTAAAATAAAAGCCAAAAAATCATCAATAAATTTTTGAGGTGGAATAATTCCTCCTTTCTTCTCCTGCATGCTAGCTATAGCATTAAAATCTCTTGCAACAATTATTGTATCCATTCTTAACCCATCCAGAATTTTTGTCAAAGATTCCCAAAGATGCTTTTTTTCTACTATGGCCATTGGGGCATAGACATTCAACAACCAAAATTGAAAATCGAGACTTTAAGAAGTTTCCAATGTTTTTCATTATTTTACATTTCAATTTGAAGTAGCTTAGAATCCCACAAAACTATCATTCCTCCTAAAGCTCCCTGAGCAGGGGTATGAAAGGATTTCCATTTTCTCCATTTTTGCACTGACATTTGAAAATTTTGATTTGAAGTTTTAGTCTCTTGCAACATCATTATATCTGCTCCACAAGCTTCCAATTGTTGCTTGATTAGAGCTCTCTTGTCAAGGGCATTAATGCCCCTAACATTCCATGATAAGATCTTCATTAGTATCGAGGAGAGAAACATGCTCTCCTCGGTCTCTTATTTGCAGTAAATGCCATTGTACTATCTAAAGTTGATTGAACCCCCACTGCTATTTCTTCTTTCAGCTTTGTAATGTGTGAATTTCTCCCTCTTTTTCCTGGAGTCTTGGTAATAATTGGTTGACTGCTTGGGTGTTGAGAGATTCCCAATGCCTGAGTATAATCAAAATTTCCCTCTTTCCTCCTTGGAGCCTCCATTAGCTTCTCACCCTTTGCTAATACTTGCTGCAAAGATTGAGGCTCTTTTGTTAAAATGACATGAGTATTTTGAGTGCACTGTCTAATAGGAAAAGCTTGAGGTGATGCCTTGTTAGGGATATTCGAAGAGATCATCAAATCTACTGCATCATCTTCTTCAAGATCAAGAATGCTATCCAAATCATTAATAGGATGACATGAGTGAGAATTAGGAGAAATATTGCTAGCATCCTAACTTTCTTTAAGGACTTCATCAGCCATCCATTCAATCATTTTAGACCCTTTTGAAACTAAAATTTTATTTGCCAGTTCCTCCAAATGGCCTTCAGAAATAAAATTGTCAAAAGAACCTAGATTTGATATCTCTTCCTCATCAATATCTAAAATATTATGTCCTTTGTGGCTGAAATCCTGATATTGAAGATAAAATTTACTAGGTTGATCCTTTTGTTTAAGAGACATCAAATTTTTATAAACATAAGGACTTTAACTATACTATGCATTTGTTGACCAGAGGTACAAGAAAATTTTGGGGAGTACCAAAAAACTGATTAAGTGCACTGTAAAAACTCTGGAAAGATTAATGTGTTGTTGGTATTACCACCTAAGCCCAAGTTTGCTAGCTGCTTAAACACATCCTTATTTACTACTCTTGTGCAAGGGCATTAGGAGCTGGCCATTGTGGCTTTAAAGGACATTTCTCCTTACTTATAGATAAGTTTGAAGAAGGTTGGTTTTGAATAAACTTATCCTACTTGGACTGAATGGATTGCTTTTGTTTATCCTGAAGGGTATCCAATAAGCTATCTTTTTCTAAACAGGAGTTTCTTGAGTGACCAACCAAATGACATTTATAGAACACAACTTTTGGATTTTCAAGAAGAATATCTTGACTCCACATCCCATATTTAGATTTTATAACAATTTACTCTAGGAATTTTTTCGAGGCATCTAGTAGAGCACAAAATCTAACCAGCTTGGATGGATCTCTAAAGGAGACTCTGTCATGCTTAAGGAAGATTCCAACTTGGTTTGCAAAGATTTCAATTAGATTAAGCTCTCTATATTCAAGGGGAAGAGAGGGAAACTAAATCTAGAAAGGTGTAAATTTAACTATAAAATCTTGAGCCCTGAAGTTAGGATACCAGGGTTGCATAAACAAACCCAACCCTTGAAAGACCCATGATTTTACCTTAATATTGCATCCCTCTTCCCTTTAGACTCAAAAAGTACTAGAAAAATTCTTTTCTCCTAATCTAGATAGAAGAATTTAATGGCCCCTTTCCATTCCTCAAAAATCAAATCATTCAGAAAATAAATTTCAAGATTTAGGCACCAAAATTTACAAATTAGTGCTCATTGACGAATATCAGATACCTAAGGATCTAGCTGATTTTCAGACAAGGTAATCGTAATAGTGGACTTTGTAGATGTTTGAACCTCTTTAACCCCTGAAGATTTATTGACATTCACTTGCTTAGCTATACCCTTTGTATTGCATTTTTGCTTATTCTCCACAACTTGTCTCCATTGCATTTTTCCCTCATTCTTTGGTTGAGATGTCATCCCCTTAGATGCAAGTCATTTCTTCTTTTTCTTTTTTTTTCTTCTTTGTCTCTACATGTTGCTTTTCTGATGACTTACCCTCTTTTTTCTGACCTTTTTTTTTCCTCTTGGGCTTGTGTATGTCTATTCGGCTGTGCATGTTGTGTATTCTGGAAGGATGGAGGATTTCCCAAATTTTCAAGTGTAGAGACATTATCTGGCTATGCATGCAGAGACTGAGAATCAACAGAGGCTAATTTCACACCTTACGACCTATCAAGGCTTTTCAAAGTCTTTCCTTGGCCCAGTTCTCGATCCTTCTAAGGATAAGATGGTATACCCACATCTTTGGGATTGATTATATTATCTATCCCTTCATTTTTATCTCTGCCTAAATCTTTCAATACTGAAAAGTGGTTGTGCATGGTTGGATTGAAGGGAGCACTTGATTTTTTATGAACATTTTGGATAGGATTTTGACTATCATCCTGCCGATCCTTTGAGGAAGCCCTAAATCTCTATTTAGTTAAGGTAGGGTTTCTTTCATTCTTCTTCTGATCTCCTCTATCATCTTCCCATAAGTCAAAAGGTTCCTATTTACCATGCAAAAGATGCCTATGGGGTATTTTGGGGACCCATAATGACCAGTTATTGTGATGAACAGGTGGTTGGGGCCTACAATCATACACTGGTCTATATGCTTGTGGCCCCCGATGCCTATTTTTATTTTCATAGCCTTTAGTAGGTCTTCTATCTGGAAACTGGAATTTGTATTATATCCTTGTTGTATGATATCTTGTTGTTTTTGAATAAAATAATGTGCCCTATTTCCATCTGCATGACTGACTTCATTAGAAAATGTATTGTTAAAATCATTTTGTCATTTGTAGTCAGCTCTTGATTGTTGAGGACGTCTATGAAAATCATCTGCAAATCTGCCATAGCCATTTTGAATTTTTTTCCCGTTAGGGTGCCATGATTTCTTAGATGCCATCGATAGCATATCCATCCACTTTTTCCTCTTTTAATTATCTAACCTCAAGGAGGTTAGGGGTAAAGTCCATTCCTATACCCTAGGTCAGCAAAGCAGGAACTGACACACAATATAATTGACCCTTTCCTTTTCCCACTACGAAGCAGAGTCGAACCTGTGACCTCAAGGAATGATATTATTATATAATATTATAATTTTATAATATTATAATATTATATTTATACTATAATTTATTTAATATTATATAATAATATAATATTATAATATTACATTATAATATTATAATATAATATTATATAATAATATAATATAATATTATATAATAATATAATATAATAATATAATATATATAATATTACATTATGATATTACAATATTATATTATAATATAATATTATATAATAATATAATATAATATAAACTTATTATATTATAATATAATATTATATAATATTATAATATAATATGATATTGTATTATAATATTATAATATGATATTATAATATGATATTATATTATAATATTATATTACAAAATATTTAATAATAAGCAGGGTGAATTTAATTCAAGAGTAAAGTTTGAGCACTAAAACCCTAAAGAGCCAAATACCTAAGTTGTAATTTTTTGTGGAAGCCAACATGGAAAATGGAATGGAGGCGGCGACTGTGCAATGGAATGGAGGGAATGCCTAAAGGGGATTGGTTTGCTTAGGGTAAAGGAAGTCGTAATGTTAAAACCAAAATGTGCTCATTATTAGGATTTTGGCTGTCATTTTCATTTTAATAAACATACTCTATAATCCTTGTCGAAACCTTATTTTCAGGTTGCAGCTCGCCAAGTTGGAGGAGCCGAAACCAACGAGGAAGAGTTTGAAGGAACTAAAACCAATAGCAGCAGAGAAAGCAACAAAAAATGGATGCATTATCGGATGTCGTAATGTTAAAACCATAATGTGCTCAATATTATTAATTATTAGGGTAAAGGATGTCGTAATGTTAAAACCAAAATTTGCTCATTATTAGGATCTTGGTCGTCATTTTCATTCTAATAAACATACTCTATAACCCTCATCGAAACCTTATTTGTAGGATGCAACTCACCAAGTTGGAGAAGGAGCCGAAACTAGTGAGGAAGAGTTTGAAGGAGTTGAAACCAATAGTGGTAGAGAAAGTAGAAAAAAACCTAAATGTGCTCATTATTTTATTTCTGTAGCAAAAAACCTAAATGTGCTCATTATTTTTTTGCAGTGGCAGCGACAGGATTTGCACGTTGAACTTACAATTTTTTTGTGGGCCTTCAAAAATCATAAAAAACTTAAATGTGCTCATTATCTAATGCTGGCCATAATTTCATTTTAATAAACATACTCTAAAACCCTCGTCAAAACCTTATTTTTAGGGTGTAGCTTGCCATATTGGAGATTTAAAAGGTGAATACCAATGAGGAAGAGTTTGAAGGATCCAAAACCAGTAGCAATGAAGAAAGTAGCAAAAAACGGATGCATTATCGGCTACAAAAAATGGGTAAAGGATGCCATAATGTAAAAACCTAAATGTGCTCATTATTGGATCTTGGCTGTAATTTCATTTTAATAAGCATACTCTAAAACCCTTGTCAAAACCTTATTTTTAGGTTGTAGCTCGCCAAATTGGAGAAATACAAGCGATGGTGCAGGAGGGAGATTTAGATGGTGATGGAGCTCTGAATGAGCATGAATTTTGCATTCTCATGGTTCGACACAACCCTTCTTTCATGGTGGAGGCTAAAAATTGGCTCCAGGAAGCCCTGGTCCATGAATTGTGTAACACCTCTCTAACCCCATCCTGGGTAAGATAACATTTTGATTTTTTATTTGGTATTCTAACTGTTAAATGTTATTATAATGAGATTGAACATTGATGATTATGGGAAAGGTTATCATGATTAGTATTATTCTGAATTACATGCTTATATGTTTATATACTGTTAACAATGTTTTTGTATGATTATGGACAGGAAAGGGATGATGTTGTAACACTCATATCCGAGAGGCTTACGATATCATGATCCTCTTCCTAATGATTGATGTTGCTTCGACTATATGATATATGTTATATACACATGTACTTTGATGTGTGATTAGAGTGATGCAGGTACTAAGTATCGACTCCACTTGGATCCACAGGCCTGAGCGTACTCATATTTCTTGATGGTGGTTACTGGAGGTAGTCATAGGCCAAATTTCCCCTACCCTAGCCCACTATACCTTGTTAGTGCAGTGTTTTCATGTTGTCTTACCGTCTAGTTACCTAACAGTAACGTCTAGAGCACCTTATGGTCGTATGTGGTTTACCAATACGTCTCGTTGAGGTATTTTGTCATGGTTTTCGTTAATCTGTTATGTGGCTATTTATTTTGGTTGTCAGTGTTATGATGTGGTTTCTTTGGCATCTTTTCGTGGTTTCATATATGGTATTTTATTGATTGGATATTCAAATGGTTATATCCATGAGATTTTAAATATGTTATTTTAAATGATTTTTATTGATCATTCGAAAGAATGATATATTTCATTATGAAATTTTAAATGATTTTATTATTCCATTTTGTGAGCTCTTATAGTCTTATTTAATCCTTTTTGGGGAGCCTTGTGTATTTTAATGTTATATATTTAGTGACTTTTCTTTTTTTTTTGGGAGCTTTAATAGCTTGTTTAATCAAATGCCTTATTTTATTTTTATTGTTTTGAGAAAATATAAAAGGGAAGGAAGATTTATTTTGGGAGAGTTATCTTTTTGGAGAAGGAATTTGTTTTTTTGGATGGAGGAGAAACCCTATGATTTGGGCAGTAGAGTTGGGGAGATTTGTGGGAGATTTTCTAGAAGAAATTTGTGGGCATTGGATTGTTAATTTCAACGTGTCATTTCTTCCTTGCTATCCTATTTTGGAAACTGGTCGTGCCTTCCACACTAAACATTCTTTCATTTTTGTTTTGGGGTAGAATTGAGGTATTTTCCTTGTTGTTCTTGAATCTTTGTATGATTGGTGATCTGTGCATTCCCTTATGTTAGATTTATGCCTTGAATCTCATTTTAGTTCTGGGTTACTTTTATTTTTGTTAATACTTGGGGGTTGGATAATGTTTGTTTTGGATTTTATTTGCTGCTCTGTAGTTTTGTTGTATGGAATATTTTTTGTGCATTCCAATAAATTTGAAATGGGTTTATGGAAAAAATTGATTTCTAGGATCTTTCATTTTCTCTCTTTTTGCCCAACTTGTTAAAACATGTTTTTATTTTCTTATCTTTAACCACATATTAAAAACACAAAATAAAGGTGTATTCCTTGTAGAAATGCCCATATCTCAACTGGGTCTTTGTCAAATTTGAATTCTGGACACTTTCATTTTTGGTCAAAATTTGTGCCTACCTAGTAGAACACTTTTTTGATGCTGCTCTTTAACCCCCTGTTAAAAATGCAAAATAAATTTGGATTCCATGTAGTAATTCCCATATCTCAATTGGTTCATTGTTCAATTTTTAATCCGGTCACTTTCATTTTTCATATTTTTTTGACCAACTTGGCTAAAAACGTGTTTTTTAGAACAACACCTTACTTTTGGTAATAAAATTAAAAACTAAAGGTGGAATCCAATTGGAACGTTGAAATATGAACTAGGTCAAGCTCCGATTTTAGATCTGGGCACTTTGAATTTTTTTGAAATTTTTATGCCTCTTTCTCATTCGTTTGAACAACTAGAACCTTGTGTTGTTCCACAGCTGCATAGTAATTTCTAATTGATTTAAAAGTGGTTTTGTAGGATGATTTAATGAGGTTAATACTAATTATATGATTTGCTTTTTTTTATGAAGTTAATGGTGAATTTTTGAATGGTATTTGATCTACTTGTTAGCATATGTGATCAACTATTTAAATGATTTAGCAACAATGTTGCTTAGCTATTTTAAAAGGTTTTAATGATGGATTTTAGTGGTTTTTTCATTGTTTCATATTTTCTATGGGTTCCTCATTTAGTTAAACGAGATGAGCTTAGGTCTAGGTAATTAGAGTGGTTTTATGGAATGGCTCTCTGTGGGCCCAGGGCTCGCAGATGGCTACCAGGGGAACTAGTAGCAGAGTTATTGTAAACACGTGTTAACTAAAGAAAAACAATGGGTAAAACACTAATAAGATAATGAGTCCTCGTGCATGGCCTTGAGTGCTTGTAAAGGATAAGGATGCACTCAAGAAGGCCTATAAGTCTGTGGGGAATTGAGTTATCCATTTGCAGGGCGTTGATTCAGGCATGATTGAGTCTCCTCGTCCGTATGAGAGGTGTACTTGATTCCGTGTGGTGCCATCCCTTTGAGCATGCATGATGACACTCCATCTAATTTTTACTCTAGTACCTCGTACCTTCATAGTCGTGAGTAGTACCCGATATGTTATTGGATGAGTATCTCCATGTTGTGACATTGGCATTACGCATTGTATTTCATGTTTGCTCTATGTTTGATGTGAGTGTTGGCCATATGTTACCCTTGCCTTGTTATTTTTGTTTGGGCCTTGTGACTACCTCCGAGCATGGTGGGGTGGTCTCTTTTGAGTCCATATGGTAGGGAGGAATTTCCACCACCATTGGAGACTGGTGTACAAGTTATTGGAGCATCAGTTGGAGGTGTTCTCTCTTGTACTTATCTCTTCAGTTGTATTTTATTCATGGCTATGCCATTGTACTTATGTATATTCCTATATGTATATTGTACTCTCTTGAGAGGGAAGATGTAATCATATAATTTAATGAGAAAAAATGTGATGTTTTATATTTGTCTTATGGGTTCCGGTGTTGGAATCAAACTCACTTGTATTTTGATGATCATTATGGCTTATTTTTTTAGAAGTTTTCATGTAAAAAAATTAGAGCTTTGGCTGTGTATTTCCTTCATGCAATAGTCTGTAAAATTTTCGGCGTAGTGCAACTTTCTGTTTGTTGTTTTTTGTTGTTGCTACAAAAGTTCTAGCACATTGGAGCTTTCTATATGTCTTTTGTGATGTTACAACAGAAAGTTCTAGAGCACTGGCGCAGAAAATTTTTCGAGCACCGGTGTAGAAAATTTCTGGAGCAGGAAGTTCTGAAACAAAATTTCCAGAGCATCATGTTTGCTCCTATTTGGATTTTCTTTGGAGGGTAAATAAGTCCTCTCCTCTTGGTAGTGCATTCAGCTATGCTTGGACTTGTATGTTGTTGATATATCGTATTGGTAACTACTTTATGTGTAGGTTATTCTTCACATTTTCACAAAAAAATTATCTTGTCCTCTTTTGGCTCTTACCCTTTGGGGTTGCGTAGCGGGATGTTACAAATTGGAAGAAACATTGAAAGATTGTAAAGCTTAAAATTCAGAGAAATATTTATTCTCATTTATTTTGTTACAGATCCTAGTCTGCCTTTCATCCCTTTTTTAATGCGATGGGAATGGCAACTTCGCATCTAAGCTGCATTCGTATTTTATCAACACTAAATACCTAGCACATGCAATGGAAATCCTCTATTTTTTTTTAGGGGCAATGTTATGTTATTTTTGTTTTGAACCAACAAGTTTTTTCTGCAGTTTAATACTGCAATCTCTTTGTATTTTGCATATTATCAATACAAAAAAAATACAATTACAGATTAAATGAATATTTTTTTAAAAATAATTCTATTTTGATAGTTGTAATTTTGAAGTTGGTTTTCGAGGGAGGGAGTTGAAAATTTTTCTTAGCAATAAGGTTAAATTTGTGAGGATTAATTAAGTTAGATTTGATTTGTAACTTGAATCATTGATTCACCCAAATAAATGACTAAACCATGACTAAATAAATGACTACTATGACTAAAATAAATGACTACCATGACTAAATAAATGACTAAAATTACTAAAATAAATGAGTACCATGACTAAATAAATGACTACCAT
>VDFB02270651.1:171595206-171675906 GCA_007258455.2 Sequoia sempervirens | reverse complement strand
TGAAGATAGAATCGAAGGCTTTACATTCTGAACATGTAGCGGATGCAGCCTTGATCAATTTTGAAGCTGTGCATACCTCTATCACCAAACAAGAAATGTATTGCGTTGAATTGCTAGAGGAAGAGAAGGTGAGCAAAGATCAGAATGATAAAGAAGATGCTCTGTTGAGTGAACACATAGACAATGATCCTTTCAGAAATTATCATGCTACAGGATTGGGCACATATGTAATTTATGATGAAGACCAAGTGCTTTCGCGTGTCGCCAAAAAATCCTAAGGTAGCCAAGCAAATGAGCTATGGACACTGTACTTTGATGGAGCAAGAAGAAAAGTGGGTGCTGGAGCAGGGATATATCTAATATCCCCACAAAATGAAAAATTGTTGAGGTCCTTCCGCTTTCATTTCACTTGTTCAAACAATGAGGTTGAATATGAAGGATTGGTTCAAGGTTTAAGCCTTGCGGAATGGATGGGCATTAAGAAATTAATTGTGTTCAGAGATTCTGAACTAGTAGTCAACCAAGTCTGAGGAATTTCTACAGCAAAGAATGTCCGCATGAGATCCTATCAGCACCGAGTCTGGGACCTAATTGATGGTTTTGAAGCTTTCAACATCAAAACTATTCCCCAAGGACAAAATAGCAACGCAGACCGCATGACTGTGATTGGTGTTCAGTTTGATCTTGTCTCTGACCTTCTTTATAATAAACATTCAGTACGAGTACTAGTTTGACTAGCAATCCCCGACAATGATCAGAGTTGGCAAGTTTTTGAAAGTGATGAACACATCGCCTTGTTTATCCAACATTCAAGGGAGTTCACCGATCAGCTTCAACCAAAGATTTTCGAAGCTTATGAAGGACAAATTATGTAACTCAAATCTAATAAACTTTTGAAATGATTGGTTACTCTTGAAAAAATAAATGATTGTGATGATGCCCGAAAAGATAAACAAAAGTTCATAGCAGAAAAAAGTGACTATGTGGACCTTCGAGTCTCCAATGGTAGGAATCTTCGAGTTGGGAAAAATGTCCTGCACCATGATAAGGAAAGACTCATCAGTTTCTGCAAAAAATATGGAGTAGTGGCCTGGTCCTATGATGATCTAGAGGGACATGATCCTAACATCATTCAGCACACTATTGAGCTAATAGAAGGTGCAAAACTAGTCCGATAGAAACAGAGGCCCGTGAACCCTAAAATTGAATCCCTAATGGCGCAAGAGCTAACTAACTCATTGAGTTGCGCATTGTCTTCCCAATCAAGCATAGTAATTGGGTATCAAATCTGGTCCTGGTCTAAAAGAAGAATGGAGATATTCGTTTATGTGTGGACTTCTGAGATGTAAACAGAGCATCCCTAAAGAACCACTATCCATTGCCATCAATGGAGTCAATCCTACAAACGGTTGCAGGATTGGAAATGTTTTCTCTGCTGGATGGTTTCTCCGGCTACAATCATATCTGAGTTAAAGAAGAGGATTAGCACAAGACTACGTTCGCCACAAAGTGGGGAATATTTGTATATGATAAAATTCCTTTTGTTTTATCCAATGTAGGGGCAACATTCCAGCGGACGATGGACATCGCATTCAGCGAACTAATCAATAAGTTTATTCGAATTTATTTGGATGATCTTACTGTGTTCTCTAAATCTAAGGATGATCATTTTGATCCCTTAGAATTAGTTTTTCAAAAGTGCCAATAGTTCAGAGTTTCCCTAAATCCGAAGAAATGCATATTCGGTGTACCGCAAGGCAAGCTGCTAGGACATTTTGTATCTAAAGAAGGGGTTTCAATTGACCCTGAGTGAGTGAAGGCTATCAAGGAACTTACCCTTCTAGTGAATAAGAAAGGTGTTCAGTCTTTCCTAGGCAAGGTAAATTTTGTCAGCAAGTTTATTTTTGATTTTGCGGGAATAATTAGGCCGATCATCCTGATGCTGAAGAAAGATCAGACATTCAAGTGGACTACCGAAGGTTGCGAAGCTTTCGAAAAGGTCAAAGAAGCTATTTCCACAGCTCCAGTACTGGTTAATCCAAATCAATCTAAGGATTTTATAATGTATGCGTTCAGTAGCATGTCGAGTATCGCTACTGTCCTAACCCAAAAGGATGATGAAGGAAGAGGAAAACATCCAGTGGCGTTCTATTCCCAAATCCTGAAGGAATATGAGGTGAATTATAATTTCGTCGAAAGGCAGGCCTTTGCAATAGTGAAGGGACTTAAAAAATTTTGCCATCTAATTTCCTGCAACAAGGTGCTGGTGTATGTCACACATTCCAGTGTGTGTGAATATATCATGGAAGGGGAGATCATAGAAAAAAGGGCTAATTGGATCACCAAGATCCTTGAATATGACATTGAAGTCAAGCCTAGTAAAACTATTAAAGGAAGAGGACTATGTGAGTACATGGCACAGAACGAGGGGGTACCTGCCACAGAGGAGCAACTGGAGCTCGTCATGATAAATGAATTAGAATCAAAAGGTGTTTGGCTGACTGATAGAAAAAGGTACATGCAAACTGAAAAGTATCAGCCAGGTCTCTCATCTCAAAAAAGGAGATATTACCAACTGCAAATTGCGGATATACGCTAGTAGAGGGAGTCATTTTCAAAAGGAATTTCAATGGTGTTCTCCTGCGATGCGTCACTTCAGAGCAAGCAAGGAGGATCCTTGATGCATTCCATAATAGCGTTGCAGGCAGAAACTTCTTTGCTAAGACTACTGCCATTAAAATCATGTGTGCTGGTTATTATTGGCCTACATTTTTTAATGACTCCCACTTTTTGGTAAATTCTTGCAAAAAATGCCAGTTGTTTACTGACAGAAGGAAAAATTCTGCAATGCCCCTCAAACCCATAGTAGCGGACGAACCATTTGCGCAATGGGGCCTGGACTTCATCAGAATGATCAACCCGGTTTCTAGCACTGAACACAAGTGGATTCTAACCGCCATGGATTACTTCACAAGATGGACGAAGGTTGTTCTGCTTAAGAGTGCAATAGAAACAAAAATTGTAGATTTTCTCGAAGAGCTGGTGACAAGGTTCGGTCCTCTGAAAACTATCATTTCGGATAATGCCAGAGCTTTCTTAGGCACAAAGGTATGTCACTTTGCATTAAAGAATGACATATTCCTCAAGACATCATCAAACTATTACCCACAGGGAAACGGCCTAGCGGAATCAATGAACAAGAGCCTAGTTCGACTCCTTAAGAGAACTGGTTTGGAATACCAGAGAGAATGGCATAAAAATCTCTGAGCAGTGCTCTGGGAAAACCGCATAACTCCTAAGCAAGTAATTAAAACTTTGCCTTATGAGTTGGTATATGGGAAAGAGGCGCTGTTACCGGTATCTATGGAGATTCTGACACTCCAATTGTTGAAATCTCTCGAGATAGAACAAAATGGTGCCATGGAAGTTCGGCTTGCCGAACTGTTAGAAGTACAGGAAAAAAGGGAAAATTCACTAATAGCCATGACAAACCATCAACAAGTGGTCAAGCAATGGTTTGACAAGAAGGCTTCCGACCAAGGTTTAAAGTGTGGAGACTTGGTACTAAAGTATGATGAAATGGCTACTAAGCCAGGTCAGCACGGTAAATTTGATAGCCTATGGGAGGGCCCCTTTAAAATCATTCGATGCAAAGAACATAATGCTTTTGAGCTAGAAAATATGGAACATGAACCCTTAGGAATCCCAGTCAATGGGATTCATCTAAAGTTGTTCCATTAGGTACTGAGCTCTATTTTGTACATATGTGAATAGTGCTTTTTTAAAAATTTCTGTTTCTTTGGCCGGTCTTTTTCAAAATTATTTTGTGTTTTTGCGAAATTAACCCATTATTACGAAGGATGGAATATCGAGATTTCTTTACACAAAAAAAACCCATGTGCGGAGAAATTACATAGTGAAAAGTTAAGAGCCCATAAAACTGAAATACAGAATGAAGAAAAAAGCATGGATTTTCTTTAAAGGGATATATATCTATTTATATATATTCTTTACATTGAAAAAATGGCTGGGAAGCCATAATCCAAAAATTTACAAGTATTTGAGATATTATATATGTAATATGATAGCCTTTTTCTAGGCTTATATACAAACTATTAGGCAGGTAGTCTAAGCAGCAGCGGGAAATAGAGTAAACATGGAGACATTTTTTGGGAGCAATAAGGGGTTTTCATCCAATGGCACGAGAGGAAACAATTGATGCATCAACAGTAGTGTCCACCTCTTCCTCGTCAGTAGGTTCTTCGGCAGCACTGGCAACATCATTCGACACAACCGCCATTGGCAGGGGAAATACCAGGTTCCTAAAATCAGTATACCAATCTACGTTGTAGAAGGGTATTACGTTGTAGCTGCGAAACAGGAAATGTAAGGCCTGGGTAACCCTCTGCTGATGCTCGTCACGTGTCTAAAGGAAGAATCCATTGAGAAATGATATTCAAATGACTACAGCTTCTTCGATAAAGCAACGAAGGTTGCTGGCTGACGACAAACCTACTCCATAGGTGGCATGAGCAACAACCTCACCAAGGCCATTCAGGTACTTTTTGGGAAACATTTCTTTAACAAGTTTCAGGATAAGAGGATGGGGGACGTTGATGTCTAGTATGGATGCCACAAAGTGAGAGCATATGTCGGTGTTCACCTGATACTTGTCCTCATACTCTATGCAGTCTTTACCCAGAACCCACTTTATGGCTATCAAGACTAAGAAATGCTTATTCTTGGTCATCCGTTTCGGCCTCCTAGCAGAAATCTCCCCTACAAATTCTGTTTGTGACTTATATGAGGTTAAACGAACTAGAGTGTCCATAGTTTTGACACTATTCCTATGCTTTTGAGCTAATGCTAAAATTTATCTATCACCTAACCTATGAGAAGGCTTGCTTAAAACTCTGCTACCAACATATCACTGCTCAAATGCTAAGTGTGATTTCCTCACCACTTACTGGCCTATTTATAGAAAAAATGGCAAGATGCATGCTAATCTGTTTCAAGAAAACGTGATAATAGCTAGTTGCCACTTGAAAGGTGTGCCTGCGTTTTCTCACATTTTCGAGCCAGTTGCATCTGCGAGGGTACGGCTCAATGCGTGCTAGATTAATAAGAGCTAATTAATTAGCTTTAAAAAGGTGGTGCTCATTGACAGTAAGACGTATGGCCGTAGGCTATTGTGTCATCTCACAAGCATTTCCCAGAGCCCAAGGCAATATTCATATCTTTTCAGGCCGTGATCGTTTGCTTTGGCATAATCATTCCGACCAGGATATTAATTACCAACGCATACTAACACAGGGTTAGAAAGCAAATTTCCAGCTCAAGTTCCAAGGGAATCACAGCGTATCACACGGTTGCCAAACGCAATGATAAACTCCTACCACCTCAAAATGGCAAGCAGTTCATTTTGCACAAATTGCAAAATTAACGGTACATGCTGAATTAAATGCAAAAGACATGCTTTTGTCGACCACGTTGAGGAAAGATTGCCAAATATTACATGAAAAGGCTTAATATTTCAAAGTCTTTTCACAAACGCTAAAGCTAGAGGTGCAACATTGTTCTTCTTTTGTGTAGCCAGAGCTGAGGAAAATTGCAGAGCCAAGAATTTGCAGAGGTCTTCACTCAAAGAAAAATGTCAGACTTTATCTCAACCAATGCAAGAGGAAATCAGCCAGGAGCTGTTTACAGCTATACATTCTTCAGATGATGTATATGTCTATGAGAATGTGGCGTATGCTATGCCTGGTATACCCAGCAAGCCAAAGAGGGCCTATACAGAAGAGTTGAAAAGGCCCAAATATTGCAAAAACAAGAAAAGAGTTGAGGAGAAATGGGATAATATCTACGATCCACGGCTCGCGAAGAACCCTAAGTCCTTAAGAGAAGCAATCTGTGCAAGGTTGATGGCAACAAAGGTAGATAAATCTACAACAAAGAAAATTTGGTACAGTGATTTGCCTCAATACATGGTCCCACTAGTGCACTACTGCCCGGAGGTAGTTAATGCTACTATCTAGCATTATAAACCTGATACCCACTACATTGAAGGCCACAACTTAAGGGTGCACATCACTCCATAGGCCATCTAACACATGCTATGTATCCCGAACCTAAGTAAAAGAAGAGAATATTGAGCCCTTTTACCCTGAAAATTTTGAGAAAATATGGAAGAAGATGAAAAAGAACTCAGAGTTCTTATTGGAGGAGATTGGTAGAAAAGACATCCTAGCCACTAAACTTCCAAGTATTTCATTGTCATGCAGCTCATTACATGAGGATCTACAGGATTCCATGTCTATGGTAGCTTTCATGTGTGGCCGAGACTCTGATGAAAGGGTGGGAACTTTTCAGCTGGGACTGGCCTTCTAATTTCACAAGCAGCACGATACCTTCTAGTATGATTTTGCTGAGTTTATGGTAAAGGAGATGATTCAGAAAATAAAGAATTACCTAGCGGAGGGAAAATTTAGGTTTCTTTCTTTCCTAGTCCACATGTTTCTGCATCAAAACCTTGATTTCTTCGCCCGATATTTTCCATTAGCAATTTTTGATGAGTAGGGTAAGAGGAGGCCAGTGTCCACATTGACGCTTTTTCTTTCCGCATCATATGATTATTATGCATTTTCGGACTATTTCATAGCTTCGGTCTTGCATGATTTAATCAGAAAGGGTGACATAATTTAGCTTGATAAGGAGCATAACAAATATATGCAGAGTTTCACTCCCACTTGTGACTGGTTCTTAGGCAAGGATTTCATGATTCTCCAGATGCGAGGCTTTAATAGTAAACCTTTCCTTCTCCCATCCTGTGTCACAGATAGGGTGCTCGCACTGGAAATGTTTCAGCAGGTGTGTATAATTGATTTTACCTTATGTAGCAGCAAAAGTGTCAAGAAGAATGGATTCTTCTCTTGTCCGAAGAATTTTAAGTCGGTAACTCTGATAAAGAAACAATCAGACCAGTTATTGGAGGATAAGTTGGCTTATCTAGGGTTGGTGTTGGTAAATGATAAGTGAGAATACAACCTTTTCGATGACTTGCTGGAGCCACACATGAGAATTACCCATGTTCCCCAACCTTACTGGGAGAAGCGGCGTAACCCGCGGGCAGACAAAGATGAAAATTTTGTTGAATTGGCACATATTCCTACGCAAGATACTCGAGGGCCATGGCACAAGTTCTACTTTGTTGTGGTGGTGGCCCAGGATAATGTCCTCATGGAGCATGACATGTACAATAGGTTGAGGAAGGATGAAGAATGGATTGAGGAAAAAATAGAGGCTTTCTGGAAGTATCGCTAAGAAATAGCACAATTAGATGCTCCTTACAACAATCTGAAGGATGATCAAGAATTTGAAAGATGGTGGAAGGAGGGCCACCCTAGCCTGAGCTCTAGTATTAATAGGAGTAGAGACCTGGAGTAAGAGTCTGAAGAGCAGGAAGAGGAAGTGGCGACATCGGCTTCCTCTGTGCAAAAGGAGAAAGTCCCCGGACAACCCGCCTATGTGGCCACGAATGTGCACTTTAATATATCAAGGGGCTCACATACACTCACTTGGGCTGCTAAACCAGCCAGGTTATCACTACAGCAAATAGAGATGACTGCCAAAGCTAGAGAAACCCCACTTACGAAACAACAACGCACAAAGAGCATTATCAGAGAAGGTTCCCAAGAACCCGCCGAAAGAAAAGTGCTTGCAGCTAGCCAGGAACTTGAGGCTGATGAGGAGTCGCTGACGTTTCTAGAGCCGCCATCGACCAGTCAACAGGTAAAATTTGCTCCTTCTTCCCTTGCTTCTCATTCCTTGGTATCTGCCCCTGCCTCACTGGCGATCCCTACCATAAGTACTGGCCCTCTTCCTTCTAATTTTAGTCTGACATATTCAGTAGGCTTCACCCAGTTTTTGCAAACCACTCCGCTCATCTTTACTCCTCTGTGGACCCTTACGCCCGCTGCTGCCACTCAGACTCTCCTTGCCTCGCTTTTGGAAAAAATACCCCCAGTGAGTGCCCCTTCTTTTTCTGCTATTACTGCAGATCCTTTTCCATTGCAACAAGCTGATACCACATTGACACCCCCGCTACCGTCCCAGCCTATGAGTCATGCGGCTGATTCATCGATTCAGTCATCACAAATGACTAGTTTTGTTGTTGGGCCTCAAACCAAACTATGAAATGTGCCCCACTTCTCCCCAAAAACTATCACTCTCCAGAAGAAACAAATGCTCGCACCTATGAGGATTACCTATCCCTATGCCCTACCTTTTGGTGCTCCTTTCGTAGGTGGACTAGTTTTGTCATGAACTAAGTTTATGACATAGATTGATTGCGGAAAGGAGGCACGCGCAAGTAGAATGCAAAAGCGTAGAGAAAAAGATGATAGTGCTTCTGCCGAGCCAAAAATATAGACTCTTTATGATAAGGCCTGACAGGAATTGAAATTTGTGACCATGTACTCGAGGGTAAGCAAGCCTCAGGGGGAAATGCACCTGGAATATTATGAGATATATGTGGTAGGACTCGACATGAAGGTGGCCCAACTGCAAGATAAGGTTGAAATCATGGAGGAAACGCAATGGGTAGTCACTTCTGACTTTCTCAAAACTGGCCGCTAGCTAAAGAAGAAGGATTAGCAGCTTAAAGCGGCAAAGGAAAGGGTTAGTTTTTTGGAGAAAAAAGAAAAATCCCTTGAGGCAGATGTTGCCTATATGACGGAAAGGGCATTGGCAGCAGAAGATGAGAGGAACAGACTTCAGGGCAAACTTGTGAAGACTTAAGCCACTGACCCTGCCATGATAAAAGAGCTACGCTCTAAGAATCAAGAGGCGGAATAGAATCTGCAACTGAAGAATGAAGAATTGGAGTGGCTTCACCTTGAATATAGTCAAGGAATGGCGCAGAGAAGTGAAGCGTTAGAGCACCAACAGGCTCAATATGAGCAAAAAATACAAGAAAAAGAGGCTGAATTTAAAGGCCTAAAATCTCAACTAGAGGAAGAACTCCGAGAGACAAAGTCTTCTCTAGACGAGCACTTAGCAAATCACTCCCGAGCTGAGGAGAATTGGAATAAAGAAATGAGCAGGTCTATGGAACAACTAGCGTCTGAGAAAAGGAAAAGGAAAAAATTGGCTGAAGCCATTATTTCAAGAGACGTGGAGATTGCTTCTCTTAAAAGCTCTCTCTTGCCTCACCCTACATAACCAGATATCATTCCGCTGGTTAGGCAATTGTACATCTCCCACTGGAAAAAAATTAAATCCTTTTGCCTAACACTACAACCTACCCTCTGATTCATCGCCAATGCGTCAAAGCTGAGCTAGGAGGCCCATGATATGATTGAGCAGTTCCCACGGTTCATCTTGGAGAAGGTTCTTGAGGCAAAAGATCTACTCATCAATCTATACTCGGTCTCTGATGAGAGCCTTGTCAGAGCGGGTATTGAAGATTGGGATGCTGCTGCTCAAATGACAAATAAGTTCATCCATTGCCACTCCGCCTTCTAACGCACTAAAGCAGCCACAACTATTTTGAGTAAGACACTGGATAGCATATGGGGAAGTTTCTCCGAGTTAAATGGGATGGGTTTGTCATCCCTGTTCCTTGAAAATGGTTCTATTGCTACGACCGAGCATATTGCAGAAAAGATAGAAGAGAAGGAAGATGATCCAGAGGCTTTCAGGGATTTTAGTGATCCTCCCATGGTGACCGACATTGAGGGAGTGATTCATCCGCTCTCACAGCTACTATTCCATTGCGAAGTAGGGGCCAGTTTACCTAATGTGCTGCCTCACAAAGAAACTATTGATCTAAGTGGAGCACAGGAGAATTTGTACAACATGGTGAAGCCATCTGAGGATGAATGGTCACCTTTCCAGGCGACTCTTTCCAATCTCTAATTCCATTGACCTAATGAAATGGCACTTTGGTCTATGAAACTAGATAAATTTTGGGTTCTCTGTTCCTTAGTCAAAATGCCCCTAATAGTCGCAAAAAGTTGTTAATAAATATTTAGCTAGCTCCCTTCGGGTTTATTTTTCTATGCGCTAGCCCATGCATCGCAAATTCCACTCGGCCTTTTTTCTAGGTTTTTTTCTGCCACTCCACCTGTCTACTTCTCGCAACTTTGAGTCTTGACATTTCTTTCGCATCCTAGGAAACTCCGCTATGCTTCCACATGTTGCGACCGCGAGATGCTTTTGATCATGTTTCTTTGACGCCTCATCGGGCTGCGAAATTCTGCCACGAAGCCCTTGTTCCTAAAAGGTTTTGGTGGGCCCCACGGTTGCTAACTGCAGTGTACACTTGCTACGTGTCTACCATTCACAAATATTTCAGCACAGAAATGTAGTAGCAACTGCGAGCAGTGAAATGCTGCCACGTGTCTCTTTTGCGCCCGATTGGTAATCGTTCCCTTTATTATTGATGAAGTGTTTGGCCGTTTTGACACGTGTGTAATTTACGCAAGTCCTCAGTGGCAAAGGAGAAGTGGTTCATACGGGCAGTGAAAGGCTGCCACGTGCCTAGCCAATGGATCTTATATGCGAGCGATGGATTATATGAACCGAATGATGCTATTGGCCACTGCGTGTCATTATCATTCACTTAGGAGGGTGACACGTGTCTAATCAAGCCTAGCCAGGACCACCGCCATCATTGCAGAGGATGCACCTGCACCTGGGACGACACGATGCTTGGTTCTAGATCGATTCTGTTGCAACGGCTTTGGGAATATTCTGATTCTTGCATCATTGTCAAGGATTGCGAAATATTTTCTGTTGCTGCTCTCTGAAGCGGTGGGAAGTCTTCCTACTATATATACTTTTCTCTATAATGAGAAAAAGGTTCAGAATTTGAGGAAAATGCTAGTTTTAGTAAAAGACGCGAGGCTTTTATTGCTATTTTATGTTATGAAATAACTTGCACAATAGAAGAATATGATATGAAATATGCTGCAAATACTTGATAATAACTGAGAATAACAAGCCACTTCGAGGGGGCAAACCTCCAAATATCTCTAATGAGAACACACTTCACAACTTGATGATGAAATAAGACTCACAACCTCCTATATATACCTATTTATGCCAAGGATATCACCAAGGCCGACTTAGACACACCTATATAAGACTTAGGCCGACCTAAACAACTAAATAACAATATACTAATGATAATATGACTTAATAGAGAGTTAAGATAGCCACAAGCCGACTATTCATAACCCGATGTACAATAATATTAAGGGCGTAGCATGCCCCCTTCTTCAAAGAAGCATTGTCCTCAATGCTAATCAAGTTTGGAAACTTTTGAATGAACTCCTCGTCTTCCCATGTGGCATCTTCAACTGGTAAATTCTTCCATTGGATGAGATACTCAGTGATAGTTCTATTCCTCAGCTTCTTTGTGCGTGTTTGACGAATGCACTCTGGTTCCAAAATGATTCTCCCTTCTTCATCTAGCTCGGGAAGTGTTGTTTGAGTGGGAATATTATGACCAATTACCTTCTTCAAACAGGAAACATGAAAAACTGGATGTATCTTTGTTGTAGGTGGCAACTCAAGCTTGTAGGCAATACTACCAATCTTCTGCATGATTTGGTATGGACCATAATACTTTGGCGACAACTTATTATTCTTTCTTTGCTGCTTTAGTGAGATTTGCTTATAAGGCTGCAATCGCAAGAAGACCCAATCCCCAACTTCAAAAATTCTTTCACTACGATGTTGGTCTGCCTGTTGTCATTCGATTTTGTGCCATGGCTAAATTCTCCTTGAGTCCTAAAGTACTTGTTGTTGATGAAGCAAGTGGTCTTCTACTGCCTGAACTCTTGGGGACACCTTAATTGATGATGTGATGGAAGGAGGATGATATCCATAAAGTGCCAAAAATGGAGACATTTTTGATGAGCTATGAAAAGAAGTGTTATACCACCATTCCGCAAGTGGTAGCCAATCTACCCATTGGACTGTTTCTCTGAAGTGAAACAACGTAGATATCCTTCCAAAAACTTATTAACAACCTCTGTTTTCCCATCTGATTGAGGGTGGTATGAAGAGCTAAGAGCCAATTGAGTACCCAAACATGAGAATAAATTTTTCCAAAAGTGACTAGTGAAGATAGGATCACGATCACTAACAATAACTTTAGGTGCACCATGTAGCTTTTGGATATTCTCCAAAAAGCTTTAGCCACGCACTTGCTGTAAAAAGGATGTGCTAATGCAATGAAATGTGCATATTTAGTGAGCCGATCAACCACCACCATGATGACATTATGACCTTTAGATTTGGGAAGCCCCCGTGATGAAGTCCATGGATATCTCTTCCCAACTGGCTAGGAATAGATAAGGGTTGCAAGAGACTGTGTCTTAATTGTCTCCCTTTATGCCTTTGACACACCAAATATTCAGCCACAAATTTTTAACATCACCCTTTAGCCCTTCCCAAAAGAAATCTTGCTTGACTCGATGATATGTCTTCAAAAATCCTGAATGACCACCCATGGAGACTCATGCAACTCTGTGAGAATCTTGATTTTAAGGTTGGAATTCTTGCAGAGATACAAACGCTCTTTATACCAAAGAGTATCTCCCTTCCAACAAAACTTATCTGAACTACTAGGATCACTTTTTAATTGCTCGATGAGATTACTTGTCGCAACATCATTTTTCCACTCTGCTTTGGCTTCCTCCACCCAATTTACTTGTAATATTGAAAGGGCACACAATAAGGCTTCATCTTTCTCATCCTTCCTTGAAGTGCATCTGCACAATATTTTCTTTCCCTTTCTTATATACAATCTCAAAGTCATATCCTAACATCTTAGTGACCCATTTTTGTTGCTCTTCAGAAGATAGTCTTGTTCCAAAAAATATTTTAGGCTATCATGATCTATCTTAACCTTGAAATGTCTACCCAGATAAGGCCGCCATTGTTTCACCGCATGGAGTATTGCTAGCATTTCCTTCTCATAAATAGGTTTTAGTAGATTCTTACCTTTTAATTGACGACTCTCAAAAGCAATTGGTCGACCTTCTTGCATAAGCACTGCTCCTATCCCATTTCCAGAAGCATCACATTCCACAATGAATTCCTTGGTGAAGTCAGGAGTGGCAAGTACCGGAGTTGTACACATAGCCTCCTTCAATCTCTCAAATGTTGTATTGGCACACTCATTCCAATGAAAAGAATCCTTCTTCAATAGAGTGGTGAGAGGTGCTGCTATACTACGATAATTCTTCACAAATCTTCTATAGTACCCTGTCAATCCTAAGAATCCTCTCAGTTTCTTAATGGTTTTTGGAATAGGCCATTCCATGATAGCCTTAATTTTGTTAGGGTCCACCTTTACTCCTTCATGTGAAACTATGTGTCCCAAATACTCCACCTTTGTAAGACCAAAAGCACACTTGGATGGCTTAGCATAGAGTTTATGATCTTCAAGTATTTGTAATGCTTGGTCCACATGTTGCAAATGTTCTTCCCAAGTCTTGCTATAAATCAATATATCATCAAAGAATACTAACACAAACTTTCTCAAGAACTTCTTAAAAATGGAATTCATCAAACTTTGGAATGTAGATGGTGCATTGGTAAGACCAAATGGCATCACCAAAAATTCATAATGACCCTCATGAGTCCGAAATGTTGTCTTACAAATATCCTCCTCCTTAATCCGAATTTGGTGATAACCAGATCTAAGATCTAACTTGGTAAAAAACATAGCTCCATTTAATTCATCTAGCAAATCATCAATGACTGGAATTGGAAACTTATCTTTAATGGTGTACATGTTGAGCACTCTATAATCTGGACACATGCGCTAAGTATCATCCTTCTTACATACCATCACCACCGACGAGGAGTAAGCACTTTGGCTATGCCTAATGATTCCCGCCTAGCATCTCTTCAACAATTTTTTCTATCTCACTCTTTGTATGTGTGGATACTGTAAGGCCTGATGTTCGGTGGTTGGCTCCCTGGGACTAACTGTATGGCATGATCATGATCCCTCTTAGGAGGAAGTCCTTTAGGCATATCTCCAAGAACAACTGAGTGACGATCAATTATAGCTTGCAAATCTGGATGAGTAGGAGTAATAGATTGAGAGACTTCTAATGAACATAGTTGGGCCACAAATCCATCCACTCCTTTCTTAAGCAACTTTTGCATTTGATGAGAGCTTACCATTTGTGGAGATTTTGCCTTCAACCCCCTTAGCTCTACTAGCCTTCCTTCCGATTGAAATCTCATGAATAGTTCTTGGAAGTTCATCTCAATTGTTCCTAATGTAGTAAGCCATTGTACTCCCAAAACAATATCTGCTGCACCCATGGATATCGCATACATTGGGGTATCAAGTTGATAATCTCCCATGGATAATTTAATGCTATGACACTTCCCTAAACAACTAACTGTACCACCATCTGCAATCAAAACTTGAAACTCTAGAGCTCGATATATGAAACAATTTAGACGAGTAGCTAACTTTTTGTTGATGAAATTATGAGTACTACCTGAGTCGATCAACACTGTTACCTTCTGCTTCTTTAGGAACCCCACCACCTTGAGAGTTTGTGGAGCACTGAAACCTGAGAGTGCATGACAAGAAATGATTGGTTGAGAATCATCTTCTAGTATGGGTTCCTCCTCTTCTTCCTCATTGGGACCTTCAATATAAAACAATTTCTTTTCACTACATTTATGTCCCCGACTGTTTGCTATCACAATTGAAACACAAGCCTTTTGCTCTTTTCTCCTCAATTTGTTGGGGAGTCAACTTAGTAGGTTGTGTTGAATATCCTTTCTCTCTTGTCACATTAGCCCCTTGCTTCTTAGGAATCAAATATTTCTCCTCTACCCTACGTGCTAAGATAAAAGACTCATTTATGGAACTAGGGCTAAACATGCGTACCTCATGTTGAATGTGATCCTTGAGACCACCCAAGAATAAGTCATTCAAGTTTTCCTCTGTAATTGAATCCACCCTTAAGGATAGATTTTGGAATTGCTGAATATAATCCTTAACTGATCCTGTTTGTTGAAGTTTAGCTAGCTGGCTGAAGAAGTTGTCTGTGACGCTATTGCTATATTGTGCTTGGAGTTCCTCTATAAAAATTGACCATGAGACGGTGAGCCCCTTTTTACCTCGATGAGTGCAAAGCCAATGATACCAAATGAATTGATCTAGTTCTAAATATAAGGAAGCCATCGTGACCTTTTGTCCATTTGGTATTTGGTGTACTTCAAAAAAATTCTCCATTTGGTTTATCCATGTTAGAGGATCCTTACCATCAAACTTGCGCATATCCACCTTTGGAAATAAATTCCTAGATCCCATAGGAGTACTAAAGCTTGTGTTAGTAGTAGTTGACCTAGAATTCTCACCTTGGTCGCTTGAGAACTCCTTTCTTGATTCAGCTATGTAGGTGCTTAACATGTTTCGCATGTCCGACATATCTCCTCTTAGGTCACACACATCCATCTTAATTGAGGAAATTTATTCCTTGAACTTATTGATTACTTCATTATGAGTAATATCCTCGATTGTTTCACCATCCTTATCAGGAGTCTTCCCCGGAGTGACAACATTCTTTTTACCCCTTGTTGCAGGCCCCGTCATGATGGAAACCACTAATGTTGAAATAAATCACACAAATGAAACTTAAATTATCTGAAATTTTTACTGTAATCTCCTTTGGTATGTCTTCAAAAACCCAATAAAAATCAGACTTCAATTCAACAAGATGTGCGCGATATGTAGACTCCAAAAAAAATAGTGTGGAAACCCTAATTCTGTAATAATTCGCTTAATTCTGCTCCAATTCTTCTGAAATCTGGACTGTAGCTTCTTCAATATGTTCCTCAAAAACTCTTTAAAAATCAGAAAAAAATTCACCAAAATCTGAAAGATATGCTCTTCCCAAAATCGCCTCCAAAATTGAGAAAAACCTTGCCTCTATGGTGCCAAGATCATGCTCTGATACCACTTGTTATGAAATAACTTGCACAATAGAAGAATATGATATGAAATATGCTGCAAATACTTGATAATAACTGAGAATAACAAGCCACTTCGAGGAGGAAAACCTCCAAATATCTCTAATGAGAACACACTTCATAACTTGATGATGAAATAAGATTCACAACCTCCTATATATACCTATTTATGCCAAGGATATCACCAAGGCCGACTTAGACACACCTATATAAGACTTAGGCCGACCTAAACAACTAAATAACAATATACTAATGATAATATGACTTAATAGAGAGTTAAGATAGCCACAAGCCGACTATTCATAACCCGATGTACAATAATATTAAGGGCGTAGCATTTTATTTGATTGCAAAAACTCTTAGACTGTGCCAATTGTTCGGCCTTTTTGTTTTTCATACTATTTGATCAAACTGTAAACTGTGCTTTTTATTGTCTAGACACTTCATTTGATAACTTCTATATATGTTGGATGCAAGTTTGCTTACCTAGATCATTTCTAATGACTCTTCTTGGTAGTAGGAATGTATGCAATGTTATTTTATGTCAATGAATGAATTGTCTATGCTATAATCTTAAGTCTCTGATGTTCTAGAACACTACAACACCATTAAGGCTCTTAAATTTATGATTTATCATGCCCATCATTAAGTCTTGGCACATCGCCTTAGGTTAGACTTCATTTTATTATATCTGCTTCCTTTTCCCTTTCCAAACCCCATTATAGAAGAAGTCAGCTTTTCTAAAAATCTGGAGGTTACTTAGTTTAGCACAAAAGGTCCCCCTTAAACTGAGTTTCCCATAAGGCTCTATTACCTCATCAAATTTTGGCATCAACATACACCCTTCTATGCTCAAGTGTTGCAGTTGTGAAAGCTTGCCAATGGAATCAAGGAGCTTATTTAAACCTCCACACTCTATTATATTCAAGTGTTGCATCTATGGCAGGTTGTCAATGGAATGAATTTTAGATTAGGTTCTAGGTTACAAATTGGGAGCCTTGGAATAGGGTATGGACATCCATCAAAGCATAAAGGATAGAGGAATTTTGTTAGATATTGTAGTTGCAACTGCTCTTGTAGACATGTATGCTAAATGTGGGATCATAGACAAGGCACTTGAAGTGTTCGACAAAATTCCTCAAAGAAATGTGGTCTCATGGACTGCAATAATTGCAGGATATACACAAATTAGATCTGTTGAAAAGGCTTTAGAAACTTTCAAGCAAATATAATTTGCAAGTTTAAAGTTAGACTCCTCAACCTTTTCCAACATCCTCTCTGCCTGTTCCAAAATGTAAGCTTTGGAACAGGGTATGGACATCCATCAAAGCATAATATAAGGGGGATTTTCTTCTAATATTATAGTTGGAAATGCTTTGGTTGACATGTATGTAAAATGTGGAAGCATAGAGAAAGCATGTGAAGTTTTTGACAGAATTCCTTGAAGACATGTCATCTCTTGGACTACAATTATTGTTGGATATGCACAAAATGGATTTGTTGAAAATGCTTTACAAGCTTTCAAGCAAATGCAATTGGCAGGTATAAAGCCAAATTTTAGAACCTTTGCTAGCATCTTTCCTGCCTATGCCAAAATGGGGGCTTTGGAACAGGGTATGAACATCCATCAAAGCATAAAGACTAGAGGAATTTTTTCAGATGTTGTAGTTGCAACTGCCCTAGTAGACATGTATGCAAAATGTGGAAGCATAGACAAGGCATGTGAACTATTTGACATAATGCCTGAAAGAGATACCATCTCATGAAATATGATGATTGCAGGATATGCACAAAATGGATTTGCTGAAAAGGCTTTAGAAACTTTCAAAAAAATGCAATTAGCAAGTGTGAAGCCAAATTCCACAACCTATGCTAGCATCCTCCCTGCCTATGCCAAAATGGGAGCTTTGGAGCAAGGTATGAACATCCATCAGAGCATAATGGATGGGGGATTTTTGTTAAATATTACGGTTGGAAGTGCTATGTTAGACATGTATACAAAATGTGGAAATGTACACAAGGCACATGAACTCTTTGAAGAGAAAGCAAAGAAAAAGTTGGAAATGATTAGGATTAATTAGATCACACTTGCTTAAGTGCATCTCTGACTTAATAGCTTACTTCTAGTCTTTTAACAACTTCAACATTGTTTAATCTCGTCTAGACATTCCTAACATGCATCTTTCAATAAAGCTAGACCATACATTCAAAATAACATAGATTAAAAGGATTGGTAAAAGTAAAAATTTGGAAAGTCACAAAACATAGTGTATTTAAATTTGGTTAGGAAGGATCTCTTAGGCATCAAAATCAATTGTTATGATATATTCTCTCAAAAGCACTTGTGGTTTGCAGTTGCACCCATGTTGGCTCAATTCACCTATCAATATAAGAAGGTCAAACTGCCTCTCATAGTTAATGGTATAATACCTACAAGGGAGCGCTAACTAATAATCTCAGCTAATAAATTAAATCAGAGAAGCTAGATAAAACTAGAATCCCTTTCAAAATGAAAGGGGGAAGTATAAAAAAGGCACCAATTTTTAAACAATTTGGTAGCCTCAATAGGTGGTAGTAAAAGACACACATGGTCACTCCCCTAGTTTTGAGGTCTTCACAGAACCATCCCAACAAATCTATTTACATCACAAAATCTCAAAAATTGGTAACATCTTAACCATGCATAAAATGAAAACTAAGCTTCAACAAGGAAGGAAACTAACCTTAAAAGTTACTTCATGCACACCTAAGTTGCCAGTACAGGTTGAGGATTTAAATTCGTCAATAGGGAAAAAAAATTCCTGGGTTTGTTATGACTATGTATAGCCATGTATATATAATACTGTCAAAGGCCCTCTCCCATTTTCTATAGTGACATAACAATAACAAGTGACAACTGAAAACCATAACTGGCCAACCAACCTTGGATACAATCAATGGTATAAAACTGTCTAAAAACCCTGAACTGTCTAAAGTTTAAAAGACATTAAATTGTCACAACATATCAACCTCCTTTTTACTGCCAGATCTAAGCATGTAAGAAGCAATAATCACATATCTACTAAAGTTCTAATTGGAAACCAAAGACCAGTCCCCCTCCTTGGTGGGTTTCAACAATTTGTTGCTTTGATGATAATACCAACTACTCCTCACAATGGCAGGAGGCTCAAAAGAAGGCTAAGATGTTGGACTCGTAACTTGAGTAGAAGAGTATGGAAGGAAGCTTTTTATCCACCAAAGTAAACCTTTTTGAGCTCTTTGCAGTAGCCATAGAATGAGGTGAGGTTTTCTCTGCAGCATTTGATAAAGGAGGAAAGACATTTTCAATAGAGTCTTTTACTCTAGTTTTGTTGGGAATTTATTTTCAAATATTAATATTTTATTTAGTACAATATAATCTAGTTTAATATAAAATATAATTATATTAATTGTTTCATCTTTTATGCCCAGTGGGCCTCTTTATTATCATAGATATTTGTTATTTTGTTGACTGCTGCTATTGAGGCACCCTTGGCCTAGATCATATTTCTCATACATTCAATTTGGGATATTTTGATGGTTTGTATTTTGATAAATGGTTGTGCCATAGAGGATTACTTATTTGTGAAAGGTATGCTTTCTCTGAGTGCAAGTGCTTTCAACTGTGTAGAGACCATTGTGCATGCAACGCACCAGGCAATAAAATGGATAGGAAGAAATATTATATGTGCATAGATATTATTATTCCCACAAGATCATGGTGTGATAAGGCACACAAAACAAAGTTTTAATGGCACATATGGAAAGTGGTAGGAATTTAACATGCATAGACTAGACTACCTATGGAGAAAATGGTAAGCAATGGTGCACATTTTTTAGTATGTGAAGCACAAATTTCTTTATGCCCAATGAGCTATGGGTCTTCCTAGGTTTTCCTGAAGCATGGCCCCAGCATAAAAATATCCGTGAAGAATAAAACACACATTGTGCTTGGGGAAAAGTGCAAAATAGATGCACCATGGACTAAAAAACACTAAGACCTAGAATCCATTATCCTAAAACCTTGCCATTAGGAAATTTGGAATAGTATTTATAAGTGACTACATTTAGAATGTTTTCTTCTGGGATGAAAACATGACCACCAATCTAGCCCCTCTGATGCAAAGAATCTCAAGGTATGGGTAATTAGCATCACCAAATGAATAGTCAACATAACTGAAAGAGTAGTTTTGCTTAAATTTTCAGTTCTTGTTCACAACTTAGATTCCTTAGGCTCAAATTTTCAAATTTCAAGTGTTTTCACTCTCTTTTGGAATGTCCCACTTGGCAAGAAATATTTGAGATCCACTATTGACACTTGAAAGGAGGCCTCTGATGTGTTATGGTACCTCTTTCAAAAAGCGAGTTAGTTATGAAAACCATTATCTCTTGTAAGAGCACCTGTGACATGTCATAGATGAAGGGGTTACTTGTAAGTAGCATTTTTGACTTCCCAAATCAGCCTTGAGAAAATAGAGTGCCTCATTTTCATGTTGATGAATGATCTTGCAAATCATTTTGCATGTTAATGCATGTTGGAAAGGGTGCCCCACATGTCTATTCTTAGCCACTGATTAATTGTTCTTGATGGTGAGAGTTACACATTTGACATGATCTCCATGCTTGGTCCTGATAATGGGAGTTAATCATTGACTTGGTCAACATTCTTGGAGAGTGGGGTCCCAAATTAGAGAGAAATGAGTTACACTATTTGCAGATTGTTCTCTCATTTTTGGCACCCAAGTCAGAGGAGGATGTAAGGATAATAGCAGATTGAAGATTGAAAACCAGTTTAGCCCCCATTGAAGGTGTTTTTGTGAGTTATAAGAATGAGGGATTTTCTTTGCTTTTTAGGTCACAAGAGCTCAGTGGTGGTGTGTTATAGGTGGATACAATGTGGTTTTTTAGGTCAAAAAGATTGTTTTTACAAGAGGAAACTTTTCCAAAATTTTCCAAGAAATTTTGTTGTATTCTTTTTCAATGTAATGTGAAGAAATATTTAGTATGATCATTGTAATCCTAGTTGTGTCAAGATCATTGCAATCCCTGTTATATCAAGGACTCATGTGTTGAACAATGAAATCATATTTAAAGCATATCCTCATTCTTAATGGCCTTATGTTGATTATATTCGAGTGTTTGTTGTGTTGTTAAATCTTACTTATAAGTAGAGAGGCCTTGTGTTAGATTCTTGTGTTGTTAGAATACATTTGTGTGGCTGCAAGGACAAAGTCAACATGTGTTAGATTCTTATGTTGTTAGAATAGATTTGTTTGGCTGCACGGGAAAAGTCAACATTCATTTTCCTCCCTATCCTTGAATGCATTACCCTTTCTCTTACTATACCAATAAGATTTATAGGTATAGTTGCTATCCTACACCCAACCGTACACATTGTTTCCCTATTCAAATTTATGCTGAAATTCAGTATCTAATTTTCACTAGTTTGGAAAGAAATTTTTCATTGAAGATGGAAAAGCAATATGTTCTTTGTTCAATGGTTAATCTGCAATGAGATCAAGATGTTTGATATTCATAGCATGCTCTTCCAAGAAAAATAGCCAAGGAAAAAAGGATTTAAACATCATGAGATATGGAGAGAATTCTAGTTTTAAAAACATGCCTAAAATGGCTAATTGATCTTTTAAGAACATTTGAAACTTTTTCTTTGCTTTCTCTATTTGCTAATGCTTTATAGAAAGACAATACCTTAGAAGAGAGAAGGGCAGACTTGGTAAGCATAGTTATGATTTTCAATTTAGTACATAATAATTTTACTATGTTATTGTTAGACAAGTATGACCCTTGAATTTTACTTTAATGGTACTTGTTAGTGCTTCTGATAATTGAACTCTTTATGTTAACATATACATTCAACTACTACTATCTTGGACAAAAGTAATTTGGTGAAATATGATTGGAAAAGTGGATATTTCTAGTTAATGATCTAGGACGGATAGCCAGTTATTACTACATCACTCTTGGGACAATGGCTACTTATAATGAGCACTTGAAGCCAACAATGGGTGATATTGAGCTATGCTGACTTTTTTCATTAAGTGAAGAGTTTAAATATGTGAAAATAAGAGAAGAAGAGAAGATGGAACTTGCAAAGCTCTTAGATCGTGTTCCTATTCCAATGAAGGAGAGTTTGGAGGAGCCAAGTGCCAAGATCAATGTTTTGCTCTAGGCTTACATTTCATAGCTTAAGCTTGAAGGTCTCTCCCTCACATATGATATGGTGTTTATTACTCAGGTATGTATTTATATTGAAAACCTGTGTAGCACAAATCATAACCATTTTATCAATTTATAAGTGGGTGACTTGAATTTTGTATCCTTTGTAATGAAAATGATAACCATTTTCTACCTTTTTATAAGTGGGTGACCTAAGAATTTTGTGTTGTCCACAAAAATATAAATTTAGCCCTGAGAATGTTGTGCATGTCCACCCTCCTGCTTCTATTTCTAACCATACAACCCATCCTTAAGTCCTATCTTCTCCAACTCATTCACCTTTGCTAGAAAGAAGGAATTTACAATTTGTTATGGAAGTTGTTGGATGATGCACGCTATGTATTTCTAAATACATTTTTTTTCCTTGGTTATGTGTTGCAGAGTGCAGGTCGCCTCCTTAGAGAAATTTTTGAGATTTTCCTAAAAAGACGATGGGCTTAATTAATAGAGAAGGAACTTAACCTATGCAAGATGGTTGGAAAGCACATGTGGAGTGTTCAACCTCCACTCTGGCAATTTAAAGGCATTCCAAATGACATATTGACCAAAATTGAGAAGAAAGATTTAGCTTGGGATCAATATTATGATCTTTCATCCTAGGAGATTGGCGAGCTCATTCATTTTCCAAAGATGGGAAAAACCATTCATAAGTTTGTGACAAATTGATTAAAAAGGACTGTAAATACCTAGGTTTGAATAGGATTGAAGTGCCTAAACTGCTGATACAAAGCTTCATATGAAGGATTTCTTAATGCAAGGGAGGCATGCACATGGTTGGGATACACTTATCTTTACATTTGCATGCTATGAAACCCAATTCTATATGGTCTATCTACTGATGCTTTACAAAAAGACAATACCTTAGAAGAGAGAAGGGCAGACTTGGTAAGCATAGCTGTGATTTTAAATTTAGTACATAGTAATTTTACTATGGTGTTGTTAGACAAGTATGAATGAAAAATGAAAATTTTTAAATACTTTTTGATCTCTAAATCTGGCCAAGTACACGATTTCTTGTGAGTCTCAACAACTTTGGTTGACTTTTTCCTAAAAAATTACATGTTTTAAGTTTTAACCAAAAATCAACGACGAGTTATCCAAGCGATTACTTGTCATCCAATTTTCTTAGCGAGTACTCACAAGTTATTTAAACTATGCTTTAACACATTTCATGTTTCTGTAGTGCATCATTATGTAATTCTATTTTTAAAGATTCGTCCATGTGTTAATGTTTGAGTAGTCAAGTCTCAGGACACCTTTCACAACTAGTAACCAAGAACCCATCTCTCATGAATTTGAATGGTCTCCTTGGCACTTATTTCATCTATGTGATGTTCACAAATTCACATGGATGAAGCACCAAGACATACCAAGAGATCACCCATCCCAGTACTATTCCATCTCAAACACATTTAATTATGGAGTCTCCCCTACAATCAAGCCCACTTAGATCGCTATCCTATTTCAAAACCTTAAGCTAGTATCATGCTTTATGAACCATAACTTGTGGGGATCCTTAGCTCTTTCATTTTTATGCATTTTTAGGCAACTTCTATATCAAATATTTTGACACAATGACTTTGAGTTTTGGAATGCACTGTGAAATTCAATAAATAGGAAAGGATGATTTCAAGAAGAAAGAAGCACAACATTTGATAAACTCCATGAGAAAAAGGTAACTTGATTGTTTATACTTTATTAATATATCCAACATAGAAATGGTTTGGTGTCGAAGCTTGTTGATTATCTAAGAAAACATATCTTCCATACAACTTTCATAATATGTAAATTCATATACAAGAAATCTGCCAATTTTAAAGATATTTTCAATCAACATCATTTAGTAGTCACCATGCAATGTCTTACAGTCAAGCAAACAGAAAGTTCCAATTTGCATCTATGAAACTTATTGTGCTTCAATCATTCATTGAATTATGCTTGTTGCTTGTCTTTGTTCTCTTTTAGAATCTGTAGAAAAAAGAACCATATATCTAAATCCAAAATCTTTACCATATAAGTCTCTCAAAATCAAATTAGCAACTAGAAAAGGAACTAAATATTGTTTATGTAACATGAAAAATAAAACTTGAACTCTTGGAAACAATCAATCTAATACCCTTCCTAAGAACAATAATAGTCTTTTTGATGCATAGAATCTACTAGAACCTTTTAAGATCATTGTAGAATATTCAATTATCTACTAGGAAAATATTAAATATTTTGAAGCTTGTTATTTATAGAGTGAGAAAGTTTTTATATTCCTGCAAGGGAGGTCCAATATTACATCTCAGCAACTAACTAATCAGATTGCATAGAAAATTTTAATTTTTAAAGGATGATTATTTTTTTTACAAGTAAATAATAGTGGCAGAATATTTACAACTCAAAAAAAAGCATAGAATATATGTATTACAGGTTGGCATTGAAGATTAAAAATGAATGTATATGAATATATGTTTATTTTGGTGAATAATTTTATCTGAATTTTAAATTTAAATGAAAGTTAGGTTATGAACATATTAGAGAATTTACAAAAGATCCCCATATTTGGGAAATTTTGTGAAATATGGTATAGACCTAAAAATTACCTTTATGTTTCTCTTAAATGTTTACCAGCACTTATTGGGGCACCCAAGTTCAAATCCCATCTGCACAAAATGTCCCTAAGAAGTGATACATATTTCTTGTTGGATAACAACCAATTCATACAACCTGGAGATTACACTAATCCCAAGAGGAATCCCCTCAAAGGAACGATAGGTCAAAACACTAAAAACCAGAAACTCTCACGTGTACACCCAGTAAAAGGATCTACCTAACAAGTAAGCTTGAAACATGGAGTAATATTCAGAAGGAAAAAAATCATCTTGGTCATTTTATTATGTGACTTGGAACCTCAAAGGTTCAAGCAACACAGTTGTTAAAAAGCAGACCACGGGCTAAAGGAAATTTTTTCTTCACAATTAAAACTAATTCCCTGAAGTTGAATAAAATTATCACATCATAGACAAAAGCACAATATGTCTTTGAAATTAAAGACAACCCCTGAATCTGAATAAAATGAGTTCCACTATAAAGTCAAATGGACTATGAAGGGGGGATCCAAGTTCAAAGTGCAGAAATCATGATTGTCATGATAAAGAGTCAAAATTTTGTAAAATGGGGCATCCCATGTGAACCCTAGCAAATTGACATTGGGTGCAAGTATGTGGAGAAGTTGACGATAGATTTAACAACCTAGAGCCTGTAGTACAACCACTAAGCCAAAGGTTATATCAAAAAGGGAATTTACCACATCTACCAAACAAACCCCTGAAGACAATGGTGTTTACTAGGAGATGGGGAAAATAAACCACATTTTGTCTGAAATGCAACAATTTAAACAATAATTACCTACTAAAAGCTTACCTTGAAAAGTGGTATGTCTCTCTAAGCAAACCTATCCTCAACATGTTCTCCACGCTTCTCCTTAGCTTCCTTCAACTGACCCTTGTCAAAACCTTATTTTTAGGTTGCAGCTCACCAAATTGATGAAGTGAAAGGTCAATACCAATGAGGAAGAGTTTGGAGGAGCGGGAAACCAATAATGGCAGGGAAAGTGCAAAATATTGTGAAAAACATCCCAAAAGATTCATTTAATCGTCTTGCATTGATATGGACACAATTTTATTAGTTAATTTCTATGAATAATATTTTTTTTTAAATATTGATGGAATGTCATAATTTTTAAATTTTAGTCTATGGTATAATTTAATAGTTTCACTTTAGCATATGTAAATAATTTCTATGAATAATATTTTTTTTAAATATTGATGGAATGTCATATTTTAGATTTTAGTCTATGGTATAATTTAATAGTTTCAATTTAGTATATGTAAATTAAACGAGTGGTATTAATAGCATATGTAGTTGAATAATACAATTCTATATCTTTATACATGGAAAATTATTTGAAGCAATGGTAAATGAATTGGAATTTTCAAGAAGCAACTCTTCTAAAATAACAAATGTAATGTGTTTCGCATTCATTCATAGAAGCTTCAAATTTAATGCACTTCTAGCCAATGCTAAGTGGCAATGGTAGTAATATATACTTGGGAAATTTCTTTTTTATTTATATATGTGTTCATTTAAATTATGTATGTTAATATGTTAGAGAGTATGTGTTGAATTTAGGGCTCCCTAACATAATGAGTAATAAAAGTTAAAGAATGTAAATGTTAATTTTTTTTATAAAATATGTGAAGGCCTTAAGACTGCTTCGAGAGGCAATAACTTCCACAATAGGTATTTTTGGTGCACTAAGCAACCTAGGCGGCCAAATGGTCTGCTTAGGTAGAGGTCCCATGAGGGGGGCTTGAGCTCTATGGATTATGATCAAATTCGAAAGAAAAAAGAATAGAGGAGTAATAGTCATTAATTTAGCCATATATTTAGTCATTTTTATTTGTCTAATATTAGTCATTTATTTAGTCATTTTTATTTGTTTGATATTAGTCATTTAGTTGTGATTTTACCCGATGACCCAATTAGTCAATTATAAATGACCAAATTAGTCATTTATTTTCCAAATACTACTAGTGTTAGTCACTTTTAGTCACGTAGTCATTTATTTGCCAAATTCTACTAGTGATGCTACTATGATCAGAGTGTATGGTTTTGAAGATACACCATTCATCTTGGCTAAAACAATTCCTGATACAATTTCCTACTTGGAAATTGTTAGGAAAATGGATTACTCAAGTGTAATGAATTTAAGTTCCTTTGGAAAATAGGTATTTATGCCAAGCACTTTGTGCTTTGGAGATTTCACTATATTGTCAAAGGAAAGGTATGATTTTATTATGGATAAGCTATTACATTTTAATTTGAAGAGAGCTCCACCACGGAAAGGGTTTGATCCGGAGGGATACATTGAATTTTCTAGGCAAAAGACGAACATAGGAGGGTATGATCATATACCTTATCAATTTGATGATTTGATTAGAAATTTGGAAGAGAAAGAAGCTGGGAGGGTTGTTGATGAACATAACAAGGTGGTAGAGCAGAAAATAAAAGAGACACAAGATATGGAATTGTTATCTTCTGGAGATGAGGTATCTGGTGATGAGGGATCTTAGGGTTCAGCTGATAAGATCTCTAGATTGAAGACTATGGATTATAAGCTTCCTCCTAGAGAACTAGAAATTGAAGAAGGTTTAGACACAGACACGGGGCAAATGGCTTATAGATCTTTTGTAGCTGATGATGAGTTTGTGAAATCTCCAAAATTCAAAGCTTTCTTGTATAAATAGAAGGGAAAATACATAAGAGAATCTGTTGAAAATATAACATCGAATAATGAGGAGAAATTGTTGAATAATTTGAAGTCAAGTGTGGAAAAAGAAATAAAAGATATGACTCTAGAGAAAGGGAGAAAATTGTTAGAAGATTAAGGTGTCATGATTTTACTAGGATTGGACTTAAATTCTTCCCTGGTTTTTAACAATTTCTTAAAGGATAACAATGCTACACAAAAGCTTAGCTCTGAGGGAGTGACATAAGAGTACACAGGATCAAAGCATAACCCTAATCAAGGTTCCCTTATGATCTGGGCCTTGTACCCACCACATAAGAAGTCTATTGTTATTGAAACTGGAAAGGATTTTGGACATGTTATGACACTAAAAGTTGGAGAAGCTGATCCTATGGCTATAGCTGAGATTGGTATAAATTTTTCCAAGTTAAATAAAGCCCAGATCCAAATGCTGATTAGAGAAAAGAAAATGTACAAAATAAGTAATGAAAGGATACTTATGGAAAATGATCTCCTGAAGGATATGTTTGAAAACACATTGAAATGATCTACTAGGCTACTGATTCAAGGAGAGAGCTCTCAAAAAAGGAACAAGTGGGGAGGGTCAGATGTATATTCTCAAGGAAAAATTGATACACTTTCTGTAGTGATTAGAAAAGACACAGGCCAACTTGATGGTTTGATTCATCAAGCTTTGGGGAACTCACTCAAAGAATTATGTTGCAGAGCAGGAGCATAGCAGAGTTGGTGACAAAATCCAAGAGAAATTTTAGGAAATACAGAAGAGGGATACTCCTGATAATGAGGCTATGAATACTGCTAAGGAGATCATGAAAAAGCACAGAAGTTACCATGAGGGACTTCAAGGAGAATAAAAAGGATTAATTGACACCACAAAAGAAGGAATACTAGCATTGTTTGAAAATGATGGAAAAACAAAAGAAAAGGCCAAACGGATTGAGGAATGCGAGTTGGTGTCACAAAAGATTCTAGAAATGGCTACATGAAAAGACTCGACATTGGATGAAGCATGTGAACAAAATGAGAAAATGGTGAACATAGAGATAGCAGTCAGGAATGCGTTGGGAGATGCTGATACTCACCAAAGATAGGATTATCTGGACCATTTGTCAAAATTCCACTTATGGCTAAATAGAACTTAATTATCTATTTTAATTGTTGTTAGTTATAATCAAAAGACATGTCATTTGGTCTAAAGTTGGTTGCCTCTCGTATAAATAAGAGAGACCAAGACCATTAGAAGTATTATATTAGAGATAGGAGAAAGTAACAGGTGAATAGGGTTAGATATAATGTTTACATTTCAAAAGACCATAATGCATGTATGAAATTTTGGAGGAATCAATGAAAGATCTTTGATTTTGTGGTGTCATACTGGTATCAATTGTTTGTTGAAATAATTGAAAATATTATCAGATTGTCTCCAAGGTTGATATTTCTTTGTTATTTAAATTGATATATCAAGTATATACTCAATTTATCAATGCACATTTGTTGTACTTGTGTGATATGATTAATCCTTCTAGTCATTCACAGTAATTTGGAAGTGTCATTTTGATCACTAAGAAGAATCTAGTAATTACATTCTCAAATGTTTATACAAGTATTAAACCAATGTTAGTATGCCAAACAGTTGGAGTTTCTGCCAAATATCAACCACTCATCTTTGACTTTCATCTGACTCTGTTTTACCCAATAAGGCATAGGTCTCGCCCATTTTTATTTAGTTTTATCATACCAAATTCAAACTTCACATATGTTAACTAAACATATTAAATTTTACCTTGATATTGCTTATACAATTTATACAAAATTAGGATTTTATCTCTCCACTTCCAATTTCCATTGTAGGATAGATTGCCTAAATAGGAAACACACAATCTAAGTCTATTCCACTTGCATTAGTATACCCACCTAGGTTTGACAGACCCTGAAGACAAGAAGGTTCAAATTCATCATTTGGCCTTGTACGTTAGCCAAAAATGTTTCAAGAGCTTGGCAACCTCTTGTGGTTTCAAACCAGCATTTTTGAGACCTAACATTTTGGTGACTCCACTGGCGAACCAAATCTGAATCCAAGCCTTCATCGCAGATTCTACCTTACATAAGACTACACTGGGAACAAGAAAGTATATAATTTTCTCACTTTTCTAAAAGTGAGTGGAAACTTTGATAAAGTAAATTACTCATTAGAAAGGACAAGCCCTAGAGGTCAAACTATGCAAGGAAGAAGATCTTTGTATAAAGAAGGTCCTAGCGACAATACTAAGTTGACACATAAGAATGATAAAGGTAAGAAGGTGTCTGATGAAATGTGCATGACAAATAAGGATAAAACATCAAAACCTCACTTTGAGACATATAATCGCTATGATACATTGACAAATGAAAATAGCTGAGTAGGAGAACCTCATATTCCTGAAGAGAAAAGGAATCCTTTCTATTAGCCAGATCCTCATAAGGAAGAAGAATCCAGGGTTGGACTTGAGGATGAAAGAATCAAAAGACAACATGAATATGATCAAGAAATGGGAAGGAATGAAAGTGAGCCTATTGATAATGCAACCCCTGAAGAAAATTATGAATTTGTGACTAAGAAGGAATTAAGTGCACAATTGGAGTATGAGAGACAAGAAATGGAAAGATCAAAAGAAGAATATGAAAAAAGGCTCCAAGAGATAAAAGAACTCTAGGATTTGAAGCAACAAAAAGCCCAATTTGATGCTCAGATAGCTAACCTCCCTAAATATGTACCACCACACAAGCAAGGGAATAATAATGCAGGACCTTCAAGCCCACCTCCAAATCCATTTGGGAATCAATAAAAATCATCAAAACCTCCACCTAGAAATCCATCACAACACCCAAATGTTGAGCCATCCCCTGGCCAACAATATGTGCCACCACCCCAATTGCAATATAATAATACATTATATCAGTATCAACATCCTAAAAACCCACCTCCTCAGCAATACACAACTATGATCAGACAATTTGACTTAGCAAGATTCCAAATATATCCTTACCCTATGGATAGTAGTGGCAGAGGCCTTGTTCCAAAATTTACAGGAAGTAGTGCAGTCGCAGCTGAGGAACACCTAAGTAGTTTTAATGCTTTCATTCAAGATCTAGAAATGCAATATGAAGATGTATAGATGAGGCTATTTATGATGTCATTAACTGAAGAAGGTAGATATTGGTTTAACAGTTTACCAATAGCTTCTATTGATTCCATTCAAGAGTTTCATGATCAGTTTCTTGAATAGTATGGAAACCAATGTGCACTAGAGTTTTCGTTGCATGAACTGATAAGTATCGAAAAGCATCAAAATGAGTTGGTTTATAACTTTAACCTAAAGTTCTCCAAATTGCATAATAAGATACCATCGAGATCTAAATTGGCAAACCCTGTAGCACTGAGCATTTATCTCAAAGCATTTGATCCAAAGCTAGGATATGAGCTTAGAAATAGGTGCCCTAGAAATTTAGCTGAAGCTCAGAAAATAGCATTGACTATTGAAAAAAATAGAAAGGCTGTGGGGATGACTACTAAAAGAGATAATCTTAGGGTTCCCCAACATTATAGCAATCCTCAAAATAGGCCAGAAAATACATATAGAAATTGAAGGCCGAGGCTACATGATATGCCATACAATATGAATTGGAAGGATGGAAGGCTCATAATTGACAAACCTAAGAATAAGGAGACCCCTAATCCTTTAAAGAAGAAAGGAGCATACATGGTAAACAATAATCCTTGGTGTTGAATTTGTGACTTGCCACATTCCCCTGATCACTCTGTTGTAGCTCAATTCAATGCAAGAAGAAGAAATACGAGTATATAATGATGAAGAGGATCATACAATTTATTTAACCTCCGACATCCTGCATCCTATTGAGTAGGGATATTCATCTTTAGAGGAAAAAGGATATGAGTATGATGTTGATAAACAAAGATGTAATATCCATATAGTAGAACAACAAGTGTTTTTTGATTATGAAGAAAGAAATGATGAACAATATTCTTCTTTTTCTCTTCTCAGCCAAGTAAATCCGATATAAGAAGACCAACTCAGGAAGAGATTATGAAATTAACAATTGCTGCGGTGGAACATGGAAAAAGAAAATATTGGTTAAGAAACAGAATAGTAAATGAAGATGAGGGTGTCCCAAGAGGGATATTTGTGAAAGATCAAGGGGCTAAATAGGGAGCACCAAAAAAGATAGAAAATAAGCAGCCTGATAAGAATCTGCAAAAGCATGTTCAAAAGGAGGAAAGCAAAGAGTTGCATAAAAATAAACAAAATCCTAATGACAAAAACAAAATAGAAAAAGAGGAGAGAAAAGGAGATTCGCTTGAACGAAAGAAGATAATCAAAATTGAAAGTGCCTCTTTTGATTTTATACAAGCTTTATCCTAGGTAAAGATTTATGTACCATTGCTTGAAATGATGAAAATAAAAAAATATAGGGATAGTGCAATCCAACTAATATCTAATGGGAATAATAGGAGCACAAAAACTGATTGCAAAGACATTACTAACAATACGTAGGGAGAGGTAAAAGTTCCCGAGGTTTGTTTAGGTGATGCATTAATAAATCCTCCACAGGTTGATCCATTCTTCACTACATTGCTTATAAACAATAAGTTGGTTAGAAATTGTATGATAGATTCAGGTGTTTCCATCAACATCATGCCAGTAGGGGTAATGAAACAACTTGGCATGTGGGTAGACATTATAGGTGTAAAATGTTATGCTATGGCTAGCAAACCTTTTCCAGTGGTAGGGATAATGAAAGATGTAAAGGTGAAGTTGGTTGCTTATCCACAAGCAGTATATAACATTGATATAACTGTGATTGATACACCTCCGCATTTTGGAATGCTCTTTTCAAGGCAGTGGACTGCAACAGTTGGAGGAAATGTACACTTTGATCTATCCTATGCCACCATACCCATAAATGGTGAAGACGTGAAGTTGTATAGAGAGCCAAGGATGAATTAAATTATGGACTATGTGGCTCAAGTATAGTTAAATTTCTTTTGTGATGTAGATTTAGGGAGTTTCAGAGTAGAGCCTTCTCTGCCCAAACTAGTGAATAGTGACTTAATTGATGAACATGTTTCTAAGAATGAGCATGATGTGTGGTAGATGTATTTTGATGGAGCATGTAGTTAGGAAGGAAATGGAGCTAGAGTAGTTTTTATTTCACCTAAAGATATCACATTCAAATATTCATTTCTGCTGACTTTTGAGTGTACTAACAATGTAGCAAAGTACAAAGCCCTGTTAATTGGTTTGAATATGTCATTCAAACACAAGATCAAGTTGTTAACTTTTTTGGGGGATTATGAGTTGATCATTTCACAAGTCAGGTTGAAATATGCTGCAAAAAAAAGAAGGTTGAAACAATTTACAAATACAGTGTGGGACACAATTGAATTATTTGATGCTTTTTTAATTGAATGGATAGATAGATCCAAAAAATTTATGGCAGATTTCTTGGCCAATAGAGCCCTAAAAAGAGATGATATCACCTTGGAAAGAGTGTCTCAGGTTGAATTCAAAACAAGGCCTGCTATCCCTGATAATATGTATACTTGGAAAGTTTTCAATGATGACATTGATCTCATAAATTGTCTCCATTGTATAGACCAGTATGAAGCTTAGGAGATTGACTTTAATGCATTTGTTGAAGAAAACATTTACTACACTATGGGGGACATATGTCTATGTGAGAATGCCATTCGATCTCACAAATGTAGGGACGATTTTCCAAAGGGCCATGGATGTGGCATTTGCAGATTTAATTAATGTTATAATGGTGGTGTACCTAGACGACCTCACTACCTATTCCAAAAAGGTAGAAGACCATGTGGAACACTTGGAGAAAATATTCATCAAAGCTTTGGAATATGGTATCAGTCTTAATCCTAATAAATGTCACTTTGTTGTCACAGAGGGTAAGCTTTTAGGGCATATTGTGTCAAAAGAAGGAATTAGAATAGACCCTGAAAGAGTAGAAGCCATAGACATAATCCCCATTCCCAAAACTGTCAAAGCCATTCATTCATTTTTTGGACAAATTAACCTTGTTAGGAGATTTGTATGAAATTTTGCTGAGATTGTTAAACCCATATCGAAAATTCTAAAGAAAGGAGAAAAAATAGATTAGACTGCAAAAGCGTTGGAGGCTTTTATATCCATCAAGAAAGCTATCAAAGAATCCCCCATTCTAAAATCCCCTGACTTTTCCAAACCTTTCCAAATATTCTCATTTGCCTCATTTCATAGCATAGTAGCTATCATGTTACAAAATAATGATGAAGGGCATGAGCAGCCTGTGTCCTTCTTTAGCAAATCATTGTAGGGGTAAGAGTTAAAGTATGATATTATGGAGAAGCAAGCTTTTGCATTGGTCAAAGAAAAAAAACCTTTCAGACTGTATCTTGTTGGAGCCAAGGTAATTACATATGTACCACATGCAGTTGTGAAAGATATTTTGGTACAGATAGAGGTTACAAGGAAGATATGTAGATGGATTAATAAAATCCAAGAATTTGATATGGAAATTTAGATTACCGAGTTAGTAAGGGGATAGGGTCTAGCCAAACTAATGACAGAAGCAAACATTGAAGCTAACCAAATCTACAATGTAGAAAATGAGGAGAGTGCAGTTGCAAGTATTGAACATACACCTTGGTAGACAAACATAATGTATTATCTCAGAATCTCAGACACATGAAGTGCCTTGAAGGATTGAATGATAATCAGAAGAGAACTCTAAAGCTACAGGAATCCAAGTATGTATTCATAGAAGGGGATCTATTTTGGAAAAATAGGGATCGAGTGCTATTATTGTGTCTAGATGAATCACATGAAAAACATGTCTTGTGGGAGATGCATGAAGGAGTGTGTGGGGGTCATTATTCTGCCAAAACGACTACACATAAGATTCTCAGGGAAGACTATTATTGGCCTAAGGTTTTCAATAATTATTTTTCATAATTAAGGAGGTGTGAAGCTTTCCAGAAGTTCTCAGGAAAGATGAAATATCAAGGAGCCCTACCACTTAGACCTTTGCAAGTAGAAGCCCCTTTCCACCAATGGGGAATTGATTTTATTGGGGAAATATAGGAGAATTCAACTGGAGGACATAAGTGGATATTAGTAGGAACTGATTATTTCACTAAATGGGTGGAGGAAATCCCAACTAAACAAGCAACAAGAAAGGTGGTGATAAACTCCCTGATGGAGAATATCATAACTAGATTTGGCACACCAGTAAGATTGATCATAGAAAATGGGATGTGTTTTAGGTCTGATGAATTCAAAAACTTTTGCAACACATATGGTATTATTGTTTCTTGTGCTGCCCCTTACCACCCACAAGCAAACGGTCAGTAAAAATCCAGTAATAAAAGTCTTTTGAAAATCATAAGAAGGATGCTAGATGGAAATAAAAAGCATGGGACTTAAAATTGAGAATGGTTGTATGGGAGGATAGGATTACTGTGAAGAAGGAAATTGGAAAGTCTCCATTTTTTATTGGTGTATGGAACACAATCTAGGATGCCATTGCAAAACTTGTTACTAGTTTATAATTTCATCCTTCAAGAAGATTTATATATTCCAGAACCAATGGAGGAAAGGATGGAGCAGCTTGCGGAACTTGATGAAATAAGGAGAATGGCTCAAAAGAAAAATGTGAAGTTGCAATCATAGATGAAATATCTTTTTGATAAGAAATCCAAAGATAGAAAATTTGAGGAGAATGATTTGGTATTAATGTGGAATGCTAGATTTTAGGAGAAGGGAATGTTGGATGTTGTTGTCATTGATGTCAACACTATTAGCATTATTGTATTGGAGGCTGTATATGTCGAGGATATTGAGAAAATTGTTAAAGAAAGAGTTCCAGGTTCCCGGTGGAACTGTGAAGGTCATGAAGGTGTCTTGTTCTTTACATTGAAGATCAACTGTTGTGGACTAAAGGGTTTATTGTTGAGTGTATCTAGTCCATCCATCAGAAGTTTTAGAGGTCCGTGTGAAGATTTGTTCGAATTATGAAGATCTGTGTTCTGACAGTGTTTTTGTGGTCTCTGTCAGTGTTCTTGATTAAAGTTGGTATAATTCTAGTAATTCTAGTTGCTTCAGATGCTTCTCTGTTGGTTCTTGGTGCTCGTGGATGTTTCTAGATCATGCTCTATCTTTATTGCACGTCCGCGTTGATCGATGTGCTCATGGTCGAAGATTTTTTTTGGTATGTTTGGGTTTTCATGTTCTTGGCCAACATGATGGTTGTAATGTGTTGTGGATCTTTGGAGATTTAAATTTGAATGTTTTATATGCTTGAGGATACTATTTTGGGTCTCATCATAATATTAGCCGATGGTGTTTGATCCACATTGAAAATTTATTTGTAAATTTGGGCCAACAATGAAAATATGTTTTATATTTTTGGCCGACTAGGTTGTTGATGTAATTCCATGTTGCAGATATATAAGAGCGACTGTTTGAGTGAAGTTAATGTATTCTAGAGAAAGTGTAGATGTGTGAATAGTGTCCAAATCATTCGATTGCAGAGCAGAGTGAGAGGAAGTTTGAGTGAAGTGTGAAGAAGGTTTTTCTGTGCTTAACTGGAACTATAATCAAGCTTGTGAAGAAGCTATTTCCTCAGTTCATACCCTACGGATCTAATCTATATTGTTGTGTATTTTTGGGAAATGAGACCTCTTGTATTTGAGTAGTGAGCTCTAGGTAGTTTTCTTGAATGCATGTGCATTCAAATTATTTTTCTTATACTTTTAACATGGTGTAATATTGTGGACTAACATCCACCACAGTTTTTCCCCTAATAGAGTTTCCATGTAAAAAATCTTGGTGTTCTCTGTGCTTTTGATGTGTTGTTTGTTCATGGTTTACTATTCATTCATCAGATTTGAGATTAAGTTAAGTTTGAAATTTTTTAAATATTCTGAGACAACTGATCCACCCCCCCCCCTCTCAGTTGTTTGTCCTTGTTTTTCCAACAATTGGTATCAGAGCAGGTTCCTCTGAAGAAGTTTAAAAGCTTGAGGTGATTTGAGATGGCATCATACAAGGACAGTCCTAGATTCGATGGAACAAACTACTCATTGTGGAAAACTATGATGGAGTGTCGTTTGAGGTTTCTTGGTGAACCCTTCTAGAAGATTACAAAGAACAAATATGTTACTCTTCAGAATGGTCCTTCCACTGCTAATGAGATTAAAGATGCTGAGAATAATGTCAGGGCTATGGAAGCTTTTCTAAGTATTCTAACAGATTCAGAAATGACAAATGTGATAGGTTTGAAGACAACTCATGAGATGTGGATGAAGCTGGATTTGTATGAAGGAGATGTACATGTGAAGATGGCTAAGCTATAGAGTTTGAAAGGCAAGTATGAAAATTTGAAGATGGGTGAAGATGAAAATATTTCTTCTTTTATGCAAAGAGTAAATGAAATAGTGATGGGTATAAGATGTGTCAGTGGTACCATAGAAGAGGAAGAAATTGTGGCTAAAGTGCTCATATCATTGCCTCCCTCCTATAAAGTGAAGGCTCATGCTATTGAAGAAACCAGATCATTGACGAATGTGACAAGAGATACACTGATTGGTAAACTTGTTGCCTTTGAGTTGAACAATTTGGTGAATCTGCTCCTAAGACTGAAATTGCATTCAAGGCTACTATATCCAGAAGAAACATGCAAAGATATGATCTGGGAGAGAGTTATAGAAATACATTCAAGTATGAGGAAGAAATGAAACAGCTTGAAGATGAAGAAAGAGAGGTAGAAGAGTTGGAAGCACTGATTGTGAAGAAAGAAGGTAGAGGATAAGGTAAGTATAAAGGAAAGCTGCCTATCAAATTTTTTTCTTGCAATAAAATAGGTCATTTTGCATCAAGGTGTCCTGAAAGAGTTCCTAGATCTAAGCCTTACAAATCTAGATTCCAAAAGAAATGCTATCTTGCTGAAGAAGGTGTGACTGATGAAGAGTCTGATAAAGAAAATGGAAATGAAGATGATTGGGTTTTCATTGCTATCAAGGAAAATAGTCCTGTGGCTACTGAATCTACTAAAGTTGAGAAAGCTCTTGCAGCCCAAATTGAAGAAAAGGATGAGTGGGTCATTGATAGCGGATGCTCACATCATATGACTGGTGACAAAACAAAAATTTTAAGTCTAGAGAAGTATGACGGTGGGATTGTAAGATTTGGAGATAACAATGCTTGTGTGATTCATGGCAGAGGATCTATTTGTCTTGGTGGTAAGCATAACATTGATGATGTTCTTTATGTTGAAGGCTTGAAGCACAACTTGTTGAGTGTTGGATAGATGGTGGACAAGGGTTATGATCTTCAGTTCAAAGATGGAAGATGCAGGATAAATGGAAGTTCTGTAAATATAATTGCTTCAAGTAAACAGACAAAAGGTAATGTTTTTCACCTAAATGTTGCTAGTGAAAGTTGTTTAATTGCTCAAGTAGATGAAAGCTGGTTATGGAAAAGAAGGCTCTGTCATGTGAATTTTGATAACATAGTCAAAGTAAGCTCCACTCAAGCAGTAAGAGATTTACCTAAGCTAGTGAAACTTGCTAACACAATTTGCAAGGAGTGTCAGATGGGACAAAAAAACTAGAGTCTCTTTTTAGAGCAAACAACATCATTCAAATGGATTACTGGAGCTAGTGCATACCAATCTATGTGGTCCTTCCAGAGTCGGAAGTCTCCATGGTGAAAGGTACTTTATGCTGCTTATTGATGATTATTCTAGAATGATATGGGTTGCTTTCTTAAGAGAAAAATGTGAAGCATTAGAAAAGTTCAAAAGTTTCAAAGCTATGATAGAAAATGAGAAAGGTCTGAAAAATAAAATGCTTAAGGTCAGACAGAGGTGGTGAGTTCACCTCCAAGGAGTTTAATTCTTTCTGTGAAGAGCATGGACTCAGAAGATAGTTATTTGCTCCCTGAAACCCTCAACAGAATGGTGTTGCAGAAAGGAAGAAAAAAACAATTTTGGATGCTACTAGAACAATGATGATTGAAGGAAATGTGCCTCACATCTATTGGAGTGAAGTTTTAAGCACTGTTGTGTACACTTTGAACCGGGTAAATGTAAATGGTAATTCTGGTAAGACTCCTTTTGAACTATGGTTTGGTTATAAGCCTGCTATTAAACACTTTAAGATCTTTGGAAGCAAGTGTTACATCAAGAGAGATGATGATATAGGAAATTTTGATGCAAGAAGCAATGAAGGAATCTTTCTAGGTTACTCTACTAGAAGCAAGGCCTACATGTGCTATAATAGAAGACTGAGAAAAATGGTTGAGAGTGCAAATGTAAGAGTTGATGAGGATTCTGCTAAATCATCCAATATTGTGGATATGATTTAGATGAAGACAATACAAACAAAGGGAAGAATTTTTAGATTCAAAATCAACTTCAAATTGTGCCATATGTTCTGGTAAGACAACTTCAATTTGTTCCGGTAAATCAAGATAGTTAGGAAAAAGAGACAAGTGCAAATGCAAAAGAAAGAATAGAAGAATCAAAAGTTCGAGAGAATCTTAAAACTTCGAGGTATGTAAAGCTAAATCATTATGAAAATCAAATTATAGGAGATAAGAATAAAGGAGTGCAAACTAGAAGAAAGATTGCAGAAGAGTATTGTCTGATTTCCAAGATTGAACCTAAATATGTCAAAGAAGCCTATAATGATGAACACTAGATGGAAGCTATGAAGGAAGAACTGATGCAGATTGAAAAGAATGATACATCGATACTTGTTCCTAGACCTAAAGATAAGAATGTGATTGGTACTAAATGGGTCTTTTAGAATAATTTGAATGAACAAGGTGAAGTGTCCAAAATAAAGCAAGACTGGTATGTAAAGGGTATTCACAAATGGAAGGTATTGATTTTGAAGAAACCTTTTCCCATGTTGCTAGAATTGAAGCTGTAAGGTTATTTCTTGCTTATGCTACATATAAAAATTATAAAGTCTATCAAATGGATGTGAAGTCAGCTTTTATGAATGGTGAGTTAGAAGAAGTATACATTGAATAGCTTGATGGATTTCAACTCACTGACAAAGAAGACATGGTTTTCTGATTGAAGAAAGCTTTGTATGGACTCAAGCAAGCCCCCATAGCCTAGTATGCTAGATTGGACAAATACTTACTGAATCTTGGATTCAATAAAGGTACTATTGAAAACAACTTATATTTCAAATTGGATCATGATAAAGAATTAACTATTGAGGCCTTTGTTGATGACATTATTTTTGGAGGAGATCACAATCTATGTATAAGGTTTGCTGATGAAATGAAGAATGAATTTGAGATGAGTATGATTGGAGAGATGAAGTTCTTTCTAGGATTGCAAGTTACTCGGTTAGACAAGGGGATCTTCATATCTTAGTCCAAATATGTGAGAGAACTATTGAAGAAGTTTGGCATAGATGACTCAAAAACTGTTGGTACTCCCATGGTAATCGGATGTAAGTTGACACAAAATGATGATTCTCCTAAGGAAAATCAAACAAGATACGGGTCAATGATTGGTGGATTTCTCAATTTAACTTAGACCAGACCAGACATTATGAATGTTGTATGTATGGTTGCTAGATTTTAGGCTGATCCAAAAGAGTCTCATGTGACTGTTGTTAAGAGAATATTTAGGTATCTGAAAGAAACAATTAATTTTGGGCTTTGGTATCCTAAAGATGATGATCTTACTTTGAATGCATATACTGATGCGGATTGGGCAAGAGATGTAGATGATAGAAAGAGTACTAGTGGTGGTGCCTTCTTCCTAGGGAAGAAGCTGGTGTCTTGCTTGAGCAAAAAGTAGAATTCCATTTCTCTATCTTCTACTGAAGCAAAGTATATTGTTGTTGCAAACAACTGTACTCAAGTGATGAGGATGAAAGAGATGATGAAAGATATCAGAGTAGTATATGATGAACCTATTGCATATACTATGAAAACTCAAGTGCAATTAACATATCAAAGAATTTGATGCTACACTCTAAGACCAAGCATATATCAATCAAGTTTCACTTCCTAAGAGAAAAAGTGAGTGAGAAAGAAGTCAGACTAGAGTATGTGCCTACCAAAGAATAGATTGTAGACATTTTCACTAAGCCATTTCCAAAGGATAATTTTGAGTATCTCAGAGGGATGCTAGGGGTGAGTACCCCTCCTGATTTGAACTAAAGATGCATTTACTTGCATCAATTTTTGTGCTTCATAGATATTTCCTGATCCAGATTGATGTTTTCATGGCTGCTACTCAGGGGGAGTAGTCAGATGTGCAGATATGTGGTTTAGAGCTTGTATGTGGGAAGTTAATGCTTATCTTTTCCATTGATGTCAAAGGGGGAGAAGAGTCATATGAAAAACTACTACTTATCTGGAATAAAGCGTCTTGTGGGGATATCACGCAGAAGAGGTCACGAAAGAAGAGTTAGAATCTAAGGAGGACTAAGTGTTGATTGAGAGTTGGGTTGATGGTGTTTTTCACATCATGTGTTGCCATCAATTCTAAAGGGGGAGATTGTTGGATGTTGTGGTTGTGTTGTTGATATGTGGTTTTCATTGTTGTCAACACTATTAGCATTATTGTATTGGAGGTTGTATATGTCGAGGATATTGAGAAAATTGTTAAAGAAAGAGTTCCAGGTTCCCAGTGGAACTATGAAGGTCACAAAGGTGTCTTGTTCTATACATTGAAGATAAACTACTATGGACTAAAGGGTTTATTGTTGAGTGTATCTAGTCCATCCACCAAAATTTTTAGAGGTCTGCGTGAAGATTTGTTCAAGTTATGAAGATCTGTGTTCTGACAGTGTTTATGTGGTCTCTATCAGTGTTCTTGATTGAAGTTGGTATAATTCTAGTCATTCTAGTTGTTGTGGATGCTTCTCTATTGATTCTTGGTGCTTGTGGATGTCTCTAGATCATGCTCTATCTTTGTTGCATGTCTGTGTTGATCGATGTGCTCATGGTCGAAGATTTTTCTCGGTATGTTTAGGTTTTCATGTTCTTGGCTGACATGATGGTTGTAATGTGTTGTGGATCTTTGGAGATTTAAATTTGAATGTTTGGTGGACTCGAGGATACTATTTTAGGTCTCATCATTATATTAGCTGGCAATGTTTGATCCAAATTGAAAATTTATTTGTAAATTTGGGTCGACATTGAAAATATGTTTTATATTTCTTGCCGACTAGGTTGTTGATGTAATTCCATGTTGTGGATATATAAGAGTGATTGTTTGAGTGAAGTTAGTTTGTGCATAAGAGTGAATGTATGCCAAAGAAAGTGCAGATGTGTGAATAGTGTGCAAATCATTCGATTGCAAAGCAGAATGAGAGGAGGTTTGAGCGAAGTGTGAAGAAGGTTTTTCTATGCTTAACTTGAACTATAATCAGGCTTGTGAAGAAGCTATTTCCTTAGTTCATACCCTATAGGTCTAATCCGTATTGTTGTGTATTGTTGGGTATTGATCCCTCTTGTATTTAAGCAGTGATCTCTAAGCAGTGTGTGTGAATGCATGTGTATTCCCATTATTCTTCTTATAATTTTAACAAGGAATAATATTGTGGACTAACATCCACCGTGGTTTTTCCCCTAACAAGGTTTCCACGTAAAAAATCTTGGTGTTCTCTATGCTTTTGATGTGTTGTTTATTCATGGTTTACTTTTCATTCATCAAATCGGAGATTAAGTTAAGTAAAGTTTGAAATTTTTAAAATATTCTAAGACAATTGATTCACCCCCCCTCTCAGTTGTTCGTCCTTGTTTTTCCAACAAGGAAAGAATGGAAATTTTGAGGCCTTATGGCTAGGTTCCTTTGTTATCATTGGAAAAGGAGGGGAGGATTCTTATTATTTGCAAAACATTTCTAGAGAGGAACAAGAATTGTATGTACATGGGAAGTTCCTAAAACATTTCTTCTCTTGAAGAACATAGAGAATAAAGGGTTGCTAGTGCATGGACAACTCTTGACAAACCTCTTAAAATAATTTATTTCCATGCATAGTAGTTTAGGGAATAAAAAGGGATTGGGAATTTCCAGTACATGGACAATCCTAGAATTTCTTCATTAAAAAACAAAATTTATTTCCATGTACAGTAGTGTAGGATCATTTCCATTTCCATCATTTTTCACCTCCATATCCATTTTTGTTCCATCCTCACCATAAAACCATTTTCATATCCTCTAAAAACTTGGTCTGCTCTCCTTGAGATCTAAATTCTTGCAATGATCTCACAAACATTCATCCCTAGACAGAGCCACTATTGGGACTATAAAATTTTCAAAATTTTATAGTAGCTTACACTCATATATTCCACAAGATAACCACATCTTGAGTATAAAATTTCTATAATCCTCTCTGCATATCATAACCATGAGTGATCCCATCAGATTTGACCTTTTGACACATCAAAATCCCTTTGATTATCATTGAGCAAGAGTCTCTGAATAAATAATCCATAACGACATGACCATGTTTGTATCTCTCCGACTCATAAGCTATAATCTTTCAATTCAGGTGTTTCTGGCATATTGGAAAAAGATCGACACTACCACATCGATCAACAATTTAAGAGGATACGTATTCTAGAAGACAAGGCTTTTTGTTTCACTAACGAAAATGTTATCGACAAGAAAAATTCTATCGGAGTAAGATCTTTAAGTCAGCCTGAGCATACATGTCATGCCGATGTAATTCCATCGGCAAGATACTCACTTTGTCTCATCAATGAAGCACAAAAGAAATGTGTTAGGGAGACATGTGCTATCAGAATGAGTTTCAGATGTCTTTCCGACTCAATATGTCATGCCGATAGAATTTCATCGAAGAGAATCTTGCCGACTCATCAGATGGAGGAGGATGATACATCGGGGAGACTTGTAGCGTTGATGTAACTTTCAAATCTTTCAATGATACCTATTCTCTTGCTGATGGAAATACAAAAGGATCAAAATTTCATCAGTAGGAGTGGTAATTGGTCTCCCCAACCATATAAGGTGCATAATGAACATTTGGCTTGATTCAAACATATAGATCATCCAGATTTTAAAATGTCTTGCCAATGTAATCATTTGGTTTGACAGTGGGAAATTCAAAAAAACTTACCACACTTGTGCTCGGAGCTAGACATTAATGGCTGTATGGATACATATTGTATAGATAATCTTCTCAATCAGAGAAGAATAATTAGGGAGAGTTTGTAGAGTTGGCAATGAAAAGAACGGGAGAACGGGCGAAGGGCCATAGAATTTCTTGTAGCCGAATATTTTCAAGTAAGCTTGTGAATTCTCTGCAATTGTCTTTTCAATTCTGTTAATTTGAGAAAATAAAATGCAGGGTTCGAGCTCTAGAAAATCAAAAAGTAGAAATCAAGGAGAGGGTAGTCATCCTAAGGGGAAAAGGAAAAAGAATGAAACAAAGGATGAATCAAAAATAGCTGAAAGGAAATTGAATCGGGATATTATTGAGCAGCTACTTGGCTCAGGACCTAAAGCCAAATGTTCTACACAACTTAGGGAAGATATGGATAGATTTGAGGAAAAATGTAAACACATAGGGGATGTATGGACTTCAATTTGGGGAAATGAATTATTTATGTTTCACTATTATTAGAGGGATAGGTTCAAGCCTGTATGCAATCCTTGGAAATTCAACCTAGGAAGATTAGTTGTCCCAAATATATTTGTGGATGTGGAACTAGTGAAACTCTTAGATACCCATTACAATCCAAAACTCAAAGCTATCTACAATTCATTGGTGAGCCTTTAATACATGTGTTAGAAGCTGATAATTGCAAAGTTTTTAACTTAGAAGGCACATGTGATGAAGCCATTGTGCATGAGAATTTAGAGAGGGAATTCTAGAGAATGGATACCACATATAGGGGCTGGAGATTATCGTTGCATAGACCTAAGAAGAACAGAAGACTGGTTCCACTGGATGACAATGATGGGCCTCCATTTCATGTAGACTTATTTGAGCCCTATTTGAAATATACATACTTCTCAGTATGCCAGGTGTTGGGGATGAAAGCTCCTGAGCTTATGTCTATTGTACCAATGGTAATTGCATTTGATGTTCAATATCACAATACCAGGCCCTTTGACAATGCTTCATACATCTTCAAAGGAATTGATTCAGGGCTAATGGCAATAAGAAATGGATCCCTTGTTTTACATTTCAAACATTACTCTATTTTTATGCATATAGCAATATATTATGGACAAGAATTAGGAATGTGGTCAGATGAGTTAACGATTACAGATTTTCATAAGGAGGGTAAATTGTTACCAGTTCAGTTATGGACTGCTATTTGGGATAACAGGTTTTCCAATTCAAGTTTTGTGCATTTTGAAGAATACTTTGTTAAACCATTGTACAGATTCTTCAACCATCCTTGTGACTATGTGTTGTCTAATGAGATAAAAAGGTTCCTCATACCTAAAGATTTCAATGGACCTATTGGTCATAATTGGGGAGATTGTTATTGTTTTGAGGATGCTACTATGACCAGAGTGTATGGTTTTAAAGATACACCATTCATCTTGCCTAAAATAGTGCCTGATAGAATTTCCTACTTGGAAATTGTTAGGTAAATGGATTACTCATGTGTAGTGAATTTAATTTCCTTTAAAAAACAAACATTTATCCCAAGAACTTTGTGCTTCAGATATTTCACTATATTGTCAAAGGAAGGGTATGATTTGATTCTGGATAAGCTATTACATTTTAATTTGAAGAGAGCTCCACCACAGAAAGGGTTTGATCTAGAGAGATACATTGAATTTGCTAGGCAAAAGCTGAACATAGGAGGGTATGATCATATACCTTATCAATTTGATGATTTGATCAGAAATTTGGAAGAGAAAGAGGCTAGGAGGGTTGTTGATGAAAATAACAAGGCAGTAGAGTAGAAAATAAAAGAGACACAAGATATGGAATTTTTATCTTTTGGAGACGAGGTATCTGGTGATGAGGGATCTCAAGGTTCAACTAATAAGATCTCCAGATTGAAGACTAAGGATTATAAGCTTCCTCCTAGGGAACCGGAAATTGAAGAAGGTTTAGACACAGACACTAGGCAAATGGCTTATAAATATTTTGTAGCTATTGATGATTTTGTGAAATCTCTAGAATTTAGAGCTTTCTTTTATAAACAGAAGGGAAAATCCATAAGAGAATCTGTTGAAAATATAACACTGAATAATGAGGAGCAATTGTTGAATAATTTGAAGTCAAGTGTGGAAAAAGAAATAAAAGATATGACTCTAGAGAAAGGAATAAAATTGTTAGAAGATTTAGGTGTCATGATTTTCCAGGGATTGGACTTAAATTCTACCCTAGTTTTTGATAGTTTCTTAAAGGATAACAATGCTACACACAAGCTTAGCCCTGAGGGAGTGACATAAGTGTACATAGGATCAAAGTATAATCCTAATGAAGGTTCCCTTATGATCTATGCCTTGTACCCACCACATAAGAAGTCTATTGTTATTGACACTAAAAATAATTTTGGACATGTTATGACATTAAAATTTTGAGAAGCTGATCCTGTGGCTACAGCTGAGATTGGTATAAATTTTTCCAAGTTAAATAAATCCTAGATCCAAATGTTGATTAGAGAAAAGGAAATGTAAAAAATAAGTAATGAAAGGATACTTAGGGAAAATTATCCCCTGAAGGATATGGTTGAGAACACATTGAAAGGATCCACTAGGCTGCTAATTCAAGGAGAGAGCTCTCAAACAAGGAACAAGTGCGAAAGGTCAGATGTATATTCTCATGAAAATTTGATGCACTTTCTGCAGTGATTAGAAAGAGACAAGCCAACTTGATGGTTTGGTTGAGCAAGCTTTGGGGAAGTCACTCAAAAAATTATGTTGCAGAGCAGGAGCATAGCAGAGTTAGTGACAAAATCCAAGAGAAATTTTAGGATATACAGAAGAGGGATACTCCTGATAATGAGGCTATCTATACTATTAAGGAGATCATGAAAAATCCCAGAAGCTACCATGAGGAATTTCAAGGAGATGAAAAAGGATTAATTGACACCACAAAAGAAGGAATACCAACATTGTTTGAAAATGATGGAAAAACAAAAGAAAAGGCCAAATGGATTGAGTAATGCGAGTTGGTATTACAAAATATTCTAGAAATGGCTAGAGGCAAAGGCTCGACATTGGATGAAGCATGTGAACAAAATGAGAAAATGGTGAACACAGAGATAGCAGTCAGGAATGAATTGGGAGATACTAATACTACCAAAGACGGGATTATATGGACCATTTGTCAAAAGTCCACTTATGGCTAAATAGAGCTTAATTATCTATTTTAAATGTTGTTAGTTATAATCAAAAGACATGTCATTTGGTCTAAAGTTGGTTGCCTCTCGTATAAATAAGAGAGACCAAGAACATTAGAAGTATTAGATTAGAGATAGGAGAAAGTAACAAGTGAATAGGGTTAGATATAATGTTTACATTTCAAAAGACCATGATGCATGTATGAAATTTTGGAGGAATCAATGAAAGATCTCTAATTTTGTGGTGTCATACTGGTATCAATTTTTTGTTGAAATAATTGAAAATATTATCAGATTGTTTCCAAGGTTGATATTTCTTTGTTATTTAAATTGATATATCAGGTAAAAACTCAATTTATCAATGCACATTTTTTGTACTTGTGTGATATGATTAATTGGTTCTTTCAAGTAAAGTTAAATCCTTCTAGTCATTCACAGTAATTTGGAAATGTCATTTTGATCACTAAGAAGAATCTAGTAATTACATTCTCGAATGTTTATACAAGTTATAAACCAATGTTAGTATGCCAAATAGTTAGAGTTTCTACCAAATATCAACCACTCATCTTTGACTTTCATCTAACTCTGTTTTACCCAATAAGGCACTAGTCTCAATCCATTTTTATTTAGTTTTATCATACCAAATTCAAACTTCACATCTGTTAACTAAACATATTAAATTTTACCTTGATATTGCTTATACAACTTATATCAAATTAGGATTTTATCTCTCCACTTCCAATTGCCATTGTGGATAGATTGCCTAAATAGGAAACACACAATCTATGTTTGCTCCACTTGCATTTGTATTCCCACCTAAGTCAAGTAGAGCGTGAAGAGAAGAAGGTTCAAATTCATCATTTGGCCTTGTACATTAGCCCAAAACGTGTCAAGAGCTTGGCAACCTCTTGTGGTTTCAAACCAACATTTTTTAGACCTAACAGTTTGGCGACTCTGCCGGGGAACCAAATCTGAATCCAAGCCTTCATCATAGAGTCAATAACTTACATAAGACTTCGTTGGGAACAATAAAGTATATAATTTTCTCACTTTTCTAAAAGTGTTTGGTGACTCTGATAAAGTAAAGTACTCATTAGAAAGGACAAGCCCTAGAGGTCAAACTATGCAAGACAGAAGATCCTTTTATAAAGGAGGTCCTAGCGACAATAGTAAGTGGACACATAAGAATGATAAAGGTAAGAAGGTGTCTAATGAAATGTGCATGAAAAATAAGGATAAAACATCAAAACCTCACTTTGAGACATATAATCACTATGATACATTGACAAATGAAAATATCTTAGCAGGAGAACCTCATACTCCTAAAGAGAAAATGAATCCTTTCTATTAGCCAGATCCTCAAAAGGAAGAAGAATTCAGGGTTGGACTTGAGGTTGAAAGAATTAGAAGACAACATGAATATGATCAGGAAATGGGAAAGAATTAGAGTGAGCCTATTGATAATGCAGCCCCTAAAGAAAATTATGAATTTATGACTAAGAAGGAATTAAATTCACAATTGGAGTATTCAAGACAAGAAATGGAAAGATCAAAATAAGAATATGAACAAAGGCTCCAAGTGATAAAAGAACTCCAGGATTTGAAGCTTTATAAAGCCCAATTTGATGCTCAAATAGCTAACCTCCCTAAATATGTACCACCTCACAAGTAAGGGAATAATAGTGTAGGACCTTCAAACCCACCTCCAAAGCCATTTGGGAATCAATACAAATCATTAAACCCTCCACCTAGAAATCCATCACAACACTTGAATGCTCAGCCACCACCCCAAGTGAAATATAATAATCCATTATATCAGTATCAACATCCTCAAAACCCACCTCCTCAACAATACACAACTATGATTAGACAATTTGACTTAGCAGGATTCCAAATATATCCTTACCCTATGGATAGTAGTTGGAGAGGCCTTGTCCCAAAATTTATAGGAAGTAGTGCAGTCACAACTGAGGAACACCTAAGGATTTTTAATGCTTTCATTCAAGTTTTGGATATGCAGTATGAAGATGTACAAATGAGGCTATTTATGATGTCATTAACTAAAGAAACTAGAGATTGGTTTAACAATTTACAAATAGCTTCTATTGATTCCATTCAAGAGTTTCATGATCAGTTTCTTGAATAGTATGGAAACCAATGTGCACGAGAGTTTTCCTTGCTTGAACTGATACATATACAAAAGCATCAAAATGAGTCAGTTTATGACTTTAATAGGAAGTTCTCCAAATTGCATAATAAGATACCATCGGGGTCTAGGTTGGCAGGCCCTACAACACTAAGTATTTATCTCAAATCATTTGATCCAAAGACACGATATGAGCTTAGAAATAGGTGCCCCAAAAATTTAGCAGAAGCTCAGAAAATAGCATTGACTATTGAAAACAATAGAAAGGTTGTGGGGATGACTACTAAAAGAGATAATCTTAGAGTTCCCCAACATTATAACAATCCTTAGAATAGACCAAAAAATACATGTAGAAATGAAAGGTCGAGGTTGCATGATATGCCATACAGTAAAAATTAGAATGATGGAAGGACCATAATTGAAAAACCTAAGAATAAGGAGACCCCTGACCCTTTAAAGAAGAAAGGAGCATACATGGTAAACAATAATCCTTGGTGTCAAATTTGTGACTTGCCACATTCCCCTCATCATTGTGTTGTAGCTCAATCAATGCAAGAGGAAGAAATACCAGTATATAAAGATGAAGAGGATCATACAATTTATTTAACCTCCCACATCCTCCATCCTATTGAGTAGGGATATTCATCTTCAGAGGAAGAAGGCTATGAGTATGATGTTGATAAACAAGGATGTAATATCCATATGGCAGAACACAAGTGTTTTCTGATTATGAAGAAATCAATGATGAGCAATATTCTTCTTGTGCACTATCTCAGCAATGTAAATCTGATATAAGAAAACCAACTCAAGAAGAGATTAAGAAATTACCAATTGCTGCAGTGGAATAGGAAAAAAGCAAATATTGGTTAAGAAATAGAATATCAAATGAAGATGAGGGTGTCCCAAGATGGATATTTGTGAAAGATCAAGGGGAAAAAAAGGGAGCACCAAAAAAGAGAGAAAGTTTGATAAGAATGTGCAAAAGCATGTTCAGAAGGAGAAAAGCAAAGAGTTGCATAAAAATAAACAAAAGCCTGATGACACAAACAAAAGAGAAAAAGAGGAGAGAAAAGGAGATTGGCTTGAATAGAAGAAGATAATCAAAATAGAAAGTGCCTCTTTTGATTTTACACAAGCTTTATCCTAGGTAAAGATGTCTCTACCATTCCTTGAAATAGTGAAAATAAAAGAATATAGGGATAGTGCAATCCAACTAATATCTAATGGGAATAATAGGAGCACAAAAATTGATAGCAAAGACATTACTAACAATAAGTAGGGAGAGGTAAAAGTTCTTGAGGTTTGTTTAGGTGATGCATTAATAAATCCTCCACAGGTTGATCCATTCTTCACTACATTGCTTATAAACAATAAGTTGGTTAGAAATTGTATGATAGATTCAGGCGCAACCATCAACATCATGCCAGTAGGGGTCATGAAACAACTTGGCATGTGGGTAGACATTACAGGTGTAAAATGTTATGCTATGGATAGCAGAGCCATTCTAGTGGTAGGGATAATGAAAGATGTAGAGGTGAAGTTGGATGCTTATCCATAAGCAATATATAACATTGATATAACTGTGATTGATACACCTCCTCATTTTGGAATACTCTTGTCAAGGCAGTGGACTACAAAAATTGGAGGAAATGTACAAATTCATCTGTCCTATGCCACCATACCCATAAATGGTGAAGAGTTCAAGTTGTATAGAGAGCCAAGGATGAATCAAATTGTGGACTATGTGGCTCAAGATCAGTTAAATTTCTTTTGTGATGTAGATTTGGGGAGTTTCAGAGTAGAGCCTTCTCAACCCGAACTAGTGAATAGTGACTTAGTTGATAAACATGTTTCCAAGAATGAGCAAAGTGTGTGGAAGATGTATTTTGATGGAGCATGTAGTCAGGAAGGAAATGGAGTTGGAGTAGTTTTTATTTCACTTGAAGGTATCACATTCAAATATTCATTTCTGTTGACTTTTGAGTGTACTAACAATGTATTAGAGTACGAAGCCCTGTTAATTGGTTTGAATATGGCAGTCAAATACAAGATCAAGCTGTTAACTGTTCTAGGGGATTCTGAGTTGATCATTTCACAATTCAGGTCGAAACATGCTACAAAAAACAAAGGTTGAAAAATATAGAAAATTAGTGTGGGACACAGTTGAATTATTTGATGCTTTTTCAATTGAATGGATAGATAGATCCAAAAACTTGATGGCAAATCTCCCGGCCAATATAGCCCTAAAAAGAGATGATATCACCTTGTCAGGAGTGTCTCAGGTTGAATTCAAAACAAGGCCTGCTATCCCTGATAATATCTATACTTGGCAAGTTTTCAATGATTACACTGATCTCGTAAATTTTCTCCATTGTATAGACCAGTATGAAGCTCAGGAGATTGACATTAATGCTCTTTTTTGAAGTGGATGGAAAACAAACTATATTTAGGAAAGAAGTTATGCAACTTAAAATAAAAAAACTTCCCAAAGGACTTGTGGCATTAGAAAGGGAATATAATGGAAATGATCATTCTCTCATGAAGAAGACACCAGTCAAGAGAGGAGATATTGAAGAAATCAATCTGGGGACTAAGTTAGCACCAAAAAAGGTATATATTAGAAAGAAAATAAGTCCAAAAATTAGAAGAATGCTAATTGCACAGTTAAGAAAGTACAAGCATGTGTTTGCGTGGTCCTATGAGGATCTCAAGGCATACAAAGAGGATTTATTCCAACATAATATTCCATTAAAACCAGACACAAAACCATTTAGGAAAAAGAAAAGGCCCATTATCCCAACTTTGGAGCCTAAAATGCAAGAGGAGCTGACAGAAATCAGAGATGGAGGCATTATAAAGCCTATTAGACATTCAACATGGGTCTCAAATTTGGTCGCAGTAAGAAAGAAAAATGGCGATATTAGGCTATGTGTAGATTTCAGAAATTTAAATGTTGCCTCCCTTAGAGATAATTACCCTCTCCTAAATATGGAAGACATATTACACAAAGTAACAGGATGCGAGTTATTGTTAATGATGGATGGGTTTTCTAGGTATAATCAAGTTAAAGTTAAAGAGTCTGAGCAATACAAGATAGCATTTACTACACCATGGGGGAAATATGTCTATGTGAGAATGCCATTTAGTCTCACAAATGTAGGGGCTATAATCCTATAATGCTATAATGGTGGTGTACCAAGACAACCTCACTGCCTATTCTAAAAAGGCAGAAGACCATGTGGAACACTTGGAGAAAATATTCATCAAAGCTTTGGAATATGGTATCATTCTTAATCCTAAGAAATGTCACTTTGTTGTCACAGAGGGTAAGCTTTTAGGGAATATTGTGTCAAAAGAAGGAATTAGAATAGACCCTGAAAGAGTAGAAGCCATAGACAAAATCTCCATTCCCAAAAATGTCAAAGCCATTCAATCATTTTTTGGACAAATTCACTTTGTTAGGAGATTTGTATCAAATTTCGCTAAGATTGTTAAACCCATATCCAAAATGCTAAAGAAAGGTGAAAAAATAGAATTGATTGCAGAAGCCCTAGAAGCTTTTATATCCATCAAGAAAGCTATCAAAGAATCCCCCATTCTAAAATCCCCTGACTTTTCAAAACCTTTCCAAATATTCTCATTTCATACCATAGCAGTTGTCATGTTACAAAAGAATGATGAAGGGTATGAGCAGCTTGTATGTTTCTTTAGCAAATCATTGCAGAGGCCAGCTTTAAAGTATGATATTATGGAGAAGCAAGCTTTTGCATTGGTCAAAGTAACAAAATATTTCAGACCATATCTAGTTGGAGCCAAGGTAATTGCATATGTACCACATGCAGCTGTGAAAGATATTTTGGTACAAACAAAGGTGAAAGGGAAGAGATGTAGATGGATTAATAAAATCAAGGAATTTGATATGGAAATTCAGATTACCAAGTTAGTAAGGGGACGGGGTCTAGCCAAACTAATGGTAGAAGCAAACATTGAAGCTAACCAAATCTACAATGTAGAAAATGAGAAGAGTGCAGTTTCAAGCATTGAACATACCCCTTGGTACACAAACATAATGTATTATCTCATACACATGAAGTGCCTTGAAGGATTGAATGATAATCAAAAGAGAACTCTAAAGCTGCAGGCATCCAAGTACGTATTGATAGAAGGGGAATTGTTTTGGAAAAATAGGGATGGAGTGTTATTATTGTGTCTAGATGAATCACAAGAAGAACATGTCTTGAGGGAGATGCATGAAGGAGTGTGTGGAGGTCATTATTCTGCCAAAACGACTGCACATAAGATTCTCAGGGAAGGCTATTATTGGCCTAAGGTTTTCAATGATTATTTTTCATATGTAAGGAGGTGTGAAGCATGCTAGAAGTTCTCAAGAAAGATGAAATATAAAGGAGCCCTACCGCTTAGACCTTTGCAAGTAGAAGCCCCTTTCTACCAATGGAGAATTGATTTTATTGGGGAAATACAGGAGAAGTCAACTGGAGGACATAAGTGGATATTAGTAGCAACTAATTATTCCACTAAATGGGTGGAGGCAATCCCAACTAAACAAGTAACAAGCGAGGTTGTGATAAACTTCCTAATGGAGAATATCATAACTAGATTTGACACACCAATAAGATTGATCACAAATAATGGAATTTTTTTTAGGTCTGATGAATTCAAAAAATTCTACAAAACATATGGTATTACTATTTCTTATGCTGCCCCTTACCACCCACAAGCAAACGGTCAAGAAAAATCCAGTAATAAAAGTCTTTTGAAAATCATAAGAAGGATGCTAGATGGAAATAAAAAAGCATGGGACTCAAAATTGAGAATGGTTGTATGGGCGGATAGGATTACTGTGAAGAAGGCAATTGGAAAGTATCCGTTTGAACTAGTGTATGGAACACAAGCCAGGATGCCATTGCAAAACTTGTTACTAGTTTATAATTTCATCCTTCAAGAAGATTTATATATTCCATAACCAATGGAGGAAAGTATGGAGCAGCTTGCAGAACTTGATGAAATAAGGAGAATGGCTCAAAAGAAAAATGTGAAGTTGCAATTGTAGATGAAATATCTTTTTGATAAGAAATCCAAAGATAGAAAATTTGAGGAGAATGATTTGGTATTAATGTGGAATGCTAGATGTTAGGAGAAGGGAAAGCATGGAAAGTTTGAGGCCTTATGGTTAGGTCCCTTTGTTATCATTGGAAAAGGAGGGGAGGATGCTTATTATTTGCAAAACATGTCTGGAGAGGAACAAGAATTTCCTGTACATGGGAAGATCCTTAAACATTTCTTCTCTAGAAGAACATAGAGGATAAAGGGTTGCTAGTGCATCGAAAACTATTGACAAACCTCTTAAAATAATTTATTTCCATGCACAATAGTTTAGGGAATCAAAAGGGATTAGGAATTTCTAGTACATGGACAATCCTAGAATTCCTTCATTAAAAAACAAAATTTATTTCTATGTGCAGTAGTGTAGGATCATTTCCATTTTTATCATTTTTCACCTCCGTATCCATTTTCATTCCTTCCTCACCATAAAATCATTTTCATATCCTCTGAAAACTTGGTCTTCTCTCCCAAAGATTTGAATTCTTGCAATGATCTCACAATCATTCTTCCCTAGACAGAGCCACTACTAGGACTATAAAATTTTCAAAATTTTATAGTAGCTTACACTCATAGATTCCACAAGATAACATCTTGAGTATAAAATTGCTATAATCCTCTGTGCATATCATAACCATGAGTGATCCCATCATTTTTGACCTTTTGACACATCAAAATCCCTTTGATTATCATTGATCAAGAGTTTCTGAATAAATTATCCATATCGACATGACCATGTCTGTATCTCTCCGACTCATAAGCTATAATCTTTCAATTCAGGTGTTTCTGGCATATCGACAAATGATCAACACTGTCACATCGATCAACAATTTAAGATGATACATATTTGGGAACACAAGGCTTTTTGTTTCACTGACGAAAAAGTTATCGACAAGAAAAATGCTATCGGAGTAAGATCTTCAAGTCAGCTCGAGCATACATGTCATGCCGATGGAATTCCATCTGCAAGATACTCAATTTGTCTCATACATGAAGTACAAAAGAAACACGTTAGGGAGACATGTGATATCAGAATGAGTTTCAAATGTCTTTCTGACTCTATATGTCATGCCGATAGAATTTCATCGAACAAAGTCTTGCCAACTCATCAGAAGGAGGAGGATGATACATCGGGAGACTTGTAGCGTCGGTGTAACTTTCAAATCTTTCAGCGATACCTATTCTCTTTCTATTGGAAATACAAAAGGATCAAAATTTCATTGGTAGGAGTGGCAATTAATCTCCCCGACCATATAAGGTGCCTAATGAACATTTGGCTTGATTCAAACATATAGATCGTCCAAGTTTTAAAATTTCTTGCTGATGTAACCATTTGGTCTAATAGTGGGAAATTCAAAAAAAATTACCACACTTGTGCTCAGAGCTAGAAATTAATGGTTGCACAGATACATATTGTATAGATAATCTTTTGAATCAGAACAGAATAATTAAGGAGAATTTGTAGAGTTGGCAATGGAAAGAACGGGTGAACGGTTGAAGGGCCAGAGAATTTCATGCAGCCAGACATTTTCAAGTAAGCCTGTGAATTCTTTGTAATTGTATTTTCAATTCTATTAATTTGATAAAATAAAATGGAGGGTTTGAGCTTTGGAAAATCAAAAAGTAGAAAGTAAGGAGAGGGTAGTCGTCCTAAGGGAAAAAGGAAAAATATTGAAACAAAGGATGAATCAGAAATAGCTGAAATGAAATTGAATCAGGATCTTATTGAGTAGCTACCTGGCTCACGACCTAAATCCAGATGTTCTGCACAACTTAGGGAAGATGTGGATATATTTGAGGAAAAATGTAAACACATAGGGGATGTATGGACTTCAATTTGGGGATATGAATTATATATGTTTCACTATTATCAGAGGGATAGGTTTGAGCTAGTATGCAATCCTTGGAAATTAAACTTAGGAAGATTAGTTGTCCCAAATGTGTTATGGATGTGGAACTAGTGAAACTCTTAGCTACCCATTATGATCCAAAACTCAAAGCTATCTACATTCATTGGGTAAGCCTTTCATACATGTGTCAGAAGTTGCAATTTGTGAAGTTTTTAACTTAGAAGGCACATGCGACGAAGCCATTGTGCATGAGAATTTAGAGAGAGAATTCTAGAGAATGGATACCACATATAGGGGCTGGGGATTTCCGTTGCATAGACCTAAGAAGAATGGAAGCCTGGTTCCACTAGATGACAATGATGGGCCTCCATTTCATGTAGACTTATTCGAGCCTTATTTGAAATATACATACTTCTCAGTATGTCAGGTGTTGGGGATGGAAGCTCCTGAGCTTATGTCTATTGTACCAATGGTAATTGTAGCTAATGTTTAGTATCACAATGCCAGGCCCTTTGACTATGCTTCATACATCTTCAAAGGAATTGATTCAGGGTTAATGGAAATAAGAAATGGATCTCCTATTTTATATTTCAAACATTACTCTTTTTTTATGCATATAGCAATGTATTATGGACAAGAATTGGGAATGTGGTCAGACAAGTTAAGGATTACAAAGTTTGATGAGGGTAAATTGTTACCCATTCAGTTATGGACTGCTATTTGGGATAGCATGTTTTCCAATTCAATTTTTGTGCATTTTGAAGAATACTTTGTTAAACCATTTTACAAATTCTTCAACCATACTTGTGACTATGCATTGTCTGATGAGATAAAAAGGTTCCTCACACCTAAATATTTCAATCGACCTATTGGTCATAATTGGGGAGATTAGTATTCTTTTGAGGATGCTACTATATTAGAGTGTATGGTTTTGAAGATACACCATTCATCTTGCCTAAAATAGTGCCTGATAGAATTGCCTACTTGGAAATTGTTAAGAAAATCGATTACTCAAGTGTAATGAATTTAAGTTCCTTTGGAAAATAGGCATTTATGCAAAGCACTTTGTGCTTTGGAGATTTCACTATATTGTCAAAGGAAGGGTATGATTTGATTCTAGATAAGCTATTACATTTTAATTTGAAGAGAGCTCCACCACGGAAAGGGTTTGATCTGGAGGGATACATTGACTTCGCTAGGGAAAAGATGAACTTAGGAGGGTATGATCATATACCTTATCAATTTGATGATTTGATTAGAAATTTGGAAGAGAAAGAAGTTGGGAGGGTTGTTGATGAACATAACAAGGCGGTAGAGCATAAAATAAAATAGACACAAGATATAAAAAAATTATCTTCTGGAGATGAGGTATCTAGTGATGAGGGATCTCAAGGTTCAACTGATAAGATCTCTATATTGAAGACTAAGGATTATAAGCTTCCTCCTAGAGAACCAGAAATTGAAGAAGGTTTAGAAAAACACGAGGCAAATGGCTTATAGATCTTTTGTAGTTGATGATGAGTTTGTGAAATCTCCAGAATTTAGAGCTTTCTTGTATAAACATATGGGAAAATCCATACGAGAATCTGTTGAAAATATAACACCAAATAATGAGGAGCAATTGTTGAAAAATTTGAAGTCAAGTGTGGAAAAAGAAATAAAAGATATGACTCCAGAGAAAGGGAGAAAATTGTTAGAAGATTCAGGTGTCATGATTTTCCCAGGACTGGACTTAAATTATACCCTAGTTTTTGACAGTTTCTTAAAGGATAACAATGCTACACGCAAGCTTAGTCCTGAGGGAGTGACATAAGTGTACATAGGATCAAAGTATAACCATAATGAAGGTTCCCTTATGATCTGGACCTTGTACCCACCACATAAGAAGTTATTGTTATTGACACTAAAAAGGATTTTGGACATGTTATGACACTAAAAGTTGGAGAAGTTGATCCTGTGGCTACAGCTGAGATTGGTATAAATGTTGTTGAGTTAAATAAAGCCCAGATCCAAATGTTGATTAGAGAAAAGGAAATGTACAAAATAAGTAATGGAAGGATACTTAGGGAAAATGATCACCTAAAGGATATGGTTGAAAACACATTGAAAGGATCCACTATGTTGTTGATTCAAGGAGAGATAGCTCAAACAAGGAACATGTGGGAAGGGTAAGATGTATATTCTCAAGGAAAATTTGATACACTTTCTATAGTGATTAAAAAGAGATAGGCCAACTAGATGGTTTGGTTGAGCAATCTTTGGGGAACTCACTCAAAGAATTATGTTGCAAAGCAGGAGCATAGCAGAGTTAGTGACAAAATCCAAGAGAAATTTTAGGAAATATAAAAGAGGGATACTCCTGATAATGAGGCTATCAATATTGCTAAGTTGATCATGGAAAAGCACAGACGTTACCATGAGGAACTTCAAGGAGATGAAAAAGGATTAATTGACGCCACAAAAGGAATACCAGCATTGTTTGAAAATGATGGAAAAACAAAAGAAAAGGCCAAATGGATTGAGGAATGGCAGTTGGTATTACAAAATATCTTGGAAATGGCTATAGGAAAAGACTCGACATTGGATGAAGCATGTGAACAAAATGAGAAAATGGTGAACGCAAAGATAGCAGTCAGGAATGCACTGGGAGATGCTGATACTCACCAAAGATGGGATTATCTGGACCATTTGTCAAAATTCCACTTATGACTAAATAGAGCCTAATTATTTGTTTTAATTGTTGTTGGTTATAATCAAAAGATATGTCCTTTGGTCTAGATTTGGTGCCTCTCGTATAAATAAGAGAGACAAAGACCATTAGAAGTATTAGATTAGAGATAGGAGAAAGTAATAGGCAAATAGGGTTAGATATAATTTTTACATTTCAAAAGACCATGATGCATGTATGAAATTTTGGAGGAATCAATGAAAGATATCTAATTTTGTGGTGTCATTCTGGTATCAATTGTTTGTTGAAATAATTTAAAATATTATCATATTGTCTTGAAGGTTGATATGTCTTTGTTATTTAAATTGATATATCAAGTATATACTAAATTTATCAATGCACATATGTTTGTACTTGTGTGATATGATTAATTGGTTCTTTCAAGTAAATATTAAATCCTTCTAGTCATTCACAGTAATTTGGAATCATCATTTTGATCACTAAGAAGAATTTGGTAATTACATTCTCGCATGTTTATACAAGTTATAAACCAATGTTAGTATGCCAAACAGTTAGAGTTTCTGCCAAATATCAACCACTCATCTTTGACTTTCATCTTACTCTGTTTTCCCCAATAAGGCATTGGTCTCACCCATTTTTATTTAGTTTTATCATACCAAATTCAAACTTCACATCTGTTAACTGAACATATTAAATTTTACCTTGATATTGCTTATGCAATTTATACCAAATTAGGATTCTATCTCTCTGCTTCCAATTGCCATTGTGGATAGATTTCCTAAATAGGAAACACACAATCTAAGTCTTCTCTACTTGCATTGGTATACCCATCTAGGTCTGGCAGAGCCTAAAGAGAAGAAGGTTCAAATTCATAATTTGGCCTTGTACATTATCCAGAAACATGTCAAGAGCTTGGCAACCTCTTGTGGTTTCAAACAAGTGTTTTTGAGACCTAACAGTTTGATGACTCCACTGGGGAGCCAAATATGAATCCAAGCCTTCATCATAGAGTCAATACTTTACATAAGACTCCATTGGGAACAAGAAAGTATATAATTTTCTCACTTTTCTAAAAGTGAGTGGCAACTTTGATAAAGTAAAGTACTCATTAGAAAGGACAAGCCCTAGAGGTCAAACTATACAAGGAAAAAGATCCTTGTATAAAGGAGGTCCTAGCGACAATAGTAAGTGGACACATAAGAATGATAAAGGTAAGAAGGTGTCTAAGGAAATGTGCATGAAAAATAAGGATAAAACATCAAAACCTCACTTTGAGACATATAATTGCTATGATACGTTGACAAATGAAAATAGCTCAGGAGGAGAACCTCATTCTCCTGAAGAGAAAAGGAATCCTTTCTATCAACCATATCCTCAGAAGGAAGAAGAATTCATGGCTGCACTTGAGGCTGAAAGAATCATAAGACAACATGAATATGATCAGGAAATGGGAAGGAATCAGAGTGATCCTATTGATAATGCAACCCCTAAAGAAAATTATGAATTTATGACTAGGAAGGAATTAAATGCACAATTGAAGTATGAGAGACAAGAAATGGAAAGATCAAAAGCAGAATATGAACAAAGGCTCCAAGTGATAAAAGAACTCTAGGATTTCAAGCTACATAAAGCCCAATTTGATGCTAAGATAGCTAACCTCCTTGAATATGTACCACCTCAGGAGCAAGGGAATAATAATGTAGGACCTTCAAACCCACCTGCAAAGCCATTTGGGAATCAATACAAATCTTCAAACCCTCCACCTAGAAATCCATCACAACACCTGAATGCTCAACCACCCCTTGGGCAGCAATATGTGCCACCACCCCAAGTGCAATATTATAATCCATTATATATGTATCAACATCTTCAAAACCAACCTCCTCGGCAATAGACAACTATGATTAGACAATTTGACTTAGCAAGATTCTAAATATATCCTTACCCTATGGATAGCAGTTGGAGAGGCCTTGTCCCAAAATTTATAGGAAGTAGTGCAGTCATAGTTGAGGAACACCTAAGGAGTTTTAATGCTTTCATTCAAGAGCTGGATATGTAGTATGAACATGTACAGATGAGGCTATTTAAGATGTCATTAACTGAAGAAGCTAGAGATTGGTTTAACAGTTTACCAACAACTTCTATTGATTCCATTCAAGAGTTTCATGATCAATTTCTTGAACAGTATGGAAACCAATGTGCACCAAAGTGTTCCTTGCATGAACTGATAAGTATCCAAAAGCATCAGAATGAGTTGGTTTATGACTTTAATTGGAAGTTCTCCAAATTGCATAATAAGATACCACCGGGATCTAAGTTGGAAAACCCTGCAACACTGAGCATTTATCTCAAAGCATTTGATCCAAAGACAGGATATGAGCCTAGAAATAGGTGCCCCAAAAATTTAGTAGAAGCTCATAAAATAGCATTGACTATTGAAAACAATAGAAAGGCTGTGGGGATGACTGCTAAAAGAGATCATCTTAGGGGTCCCCAACATTATAACAATCCTGAGAATAGACCAGAAAATACATATAGAAATGAAAGGTCGAGGCTGTATGATATGCCATACAATATGAATTGGAAGGATGGAAGGCCCATAATTGACAAACCTAAGAATAAGGAGACCCCTGATGTTTTAAAGAAGAAAGGAGCATACATGGTAAAAAATAATCCTTGGTGTCAAATTTGTGACTTGCCACATTCCCCTAATCATTGTGTTGTAGCTCAATCAATGCAAGAAGAAGAAACACCAGTATATAATGATGAAGAGGATCATACAATTTATTTAACCTCCCACACCCTCCATCCTATTTAGTAGGGATATTCATCTTCAGAGGAAGAAGGCTATGAGTATGATGTTGCTAAACAAAGATGTAATATCCATATGGAAAAATGACAAGTGTTTTTTTATTAGGAAGAAAGCAATGATGAGAGATATTCTTCTTATGCACTATCTCAGACAAGTAAATCCGATATAAGAAGACCAACTGTGGAAAAGATTAAGAAATTAACAATTGCTACTGTGGAACAGGAAAAAAGAAAATATTGGTTAAGAAACATAACAATAAATGAAGATGAGGGTGCCCCAAGAGGGATATTTGTGAAAGATCAAGGGGCAAAACAGGGAGCACCAAAAAAGATATAAAATAAGAAAATTGATAAGAATGTGCAAAAGCATGTTCAGAAGGAGGAAAGCAAAGAGTTGCAAAGATGTTTGTACCATTGATTGAAATGATGAAAATAAAAGAATATAGGGACAGTGCAATCTAGCTAATATCTAATGGGAATAATAGGAGCTAAAAAATTGAGAGCAAAGACATTACTATCAATAAGCAAGGAGAGGTAAAATTTCTTGAGGTTTGTTTAGGTGATGCATTAATAAATCCTCCACGGGTTGATCCATTCTTCACTACATTGCTTATAAACAATAAGTTGGTTAGAAATTGTATGATAGATTCAGGTGCAACCATCAACATCATGTCAGTAGGGGTCATGAAACAACTTGGCATATGGGTAGAAATTACAGGTGGAAAATGTTATGCTATGGATAGAAGACCCATTCTAGTGGTAGGGATAATGAAAGATGTAGAGGTGAAGTTGGCTACTTATCCACAAGCAGTATATAACATTCATATAACTATGATTGATACACCTCCTCATTTGGAATGCTATTGTCAAGGCAGTGGACTATAGCAGTTGGAGGAAATGTACAATTTGATTTGTCCTATGCCAACATACCCATAAATGGTGGAGTTCAAGTTGTATAGAGAGCCAAGGATGAATCAAATTGTGGACTATGTGGCTCAAGATTAGTTAAATTTCTTTTGTGATGTGGATTTGGGGAGTTTCAGAGTAGAGCCTTCTTAGCCCGAACTAGTGAATACTTACTTAATTGATAAACATGTTTCCAAGAATGAGCACGGTGTGTGGAAGATGTATTTTGATGGAGCATGTAGTCAGGAAGGAAATGGAGCTGGAGTAGTTTTTATTTCACCTGAAGGTATCACATTCAAATATTCATTTCTGCTGACTTTTGAGTGTACTAACAATGTAGTAGAGTACAAATCCTTGTTAATTGGCTTGAATATGGCAGTCAAACACAAGATCAAGTTGTTAACTATTCTGAGGGATTCTAAGATGATCATTTCACAATTCGGGTCAAAATATGTTGCAAAAAGCAAAAGGTTGAAACAATATAGAAATTTGGTGTGGGACACAATTGAATTATTTGATGCTTCTTCAATTGAATGGATACACAAATCCAAAAGTTTGATGGCAGATTTCCTGGCCAATATAGCCCTAAAAAGAGATGATATCACCTTGGCAGGAGTGTCTCAGGTTGAATTCAAAACAAGGCCTGCTATCCCTAATAATATCTATAGTTGGCAAGTTTTCAATGGTGACAGTGATCTCATCAATTTTCTCCATTATATAGACTAGTATGAAGCTTAGGAGATTGACATTAATGCATTTGTTGAAGAAGTGGATGGAAAAAATACTATATTTGGGAAAGAAGTTTTGCAGCTTAAAACCAACAAACTTCCCAAAGGACTTGTAGCATTAGAAAAGGGTATATGATGGAAATGATCATTCTCTCATGAAGTAGACACCAGTCAAGAGAGAAGATATTGAAGAAATCAATTTGGGGACTGAGTTAGCGCCAAAAAAGGTATATATTGGAAAGAAAATAAGTCCAACAATTAGAAGAATGCTAATTGCACTATTAAGAAAGTACAAGCATGTGTTTACATGGTCGTATGAGAATATCAAGGCATATAGATAGGATTTATTCCAACATGAGATTCCATTAAAACCAGACACAAAACCATTCAGGAAAAAGCAAAGGCCCATCATCTGATCTTTGGAGCCTAAAATGCAAGAGGAGCTAACAAAACTCAGAGATGGAGGCATTATCAAGCCTACTAGACATTCAACATGGGTCTCAAATTTGATCCCAGTAAGAAAGAAAAATGGGGATATTAGGCTGTGTGTAGATTTTAGAAATTTAAATGTTGCCTCCCTTAGAGATAATTACCCTCTTGAATATGGAAGCAATATTACACAAAGTAGCAGGATGTGAGTTGTTTTCAATGATGGATGGGTTTTATGGGTATAATTAGGTTAAATTTAAAGAGTTTGAGAAATACAAGACAACATTGACTACACCGTGGGGGACATATGTCTATGTGAGAATGCCATTCGGTCTAACAAATGTATGGGAAACTTTCCAAAGGGCCATGGATGTGGCATTTGTAGATTTAATTAATGCTATAGTGGTGGTGTGTTAGGATGACCTCATTGCCTATTCCAAAAAGGTAGAAGACCATGTGGACCACTTGGAGAAAATATTCATCAAAGCTTTGGAATATGGTATCAATCTTAATCCTAAGAAATGTCACTTTGTTGTCACAAAGGGTAAGCTTTTAGGGCATATTGTGACAAAAGAAGGAATTAGAATAGACCCTGAAAGAGTAGAAGCCATAACCAAAATCCCCATTCCCAAAACTGTCAAAGCCATTCAATCATTTTTTGGACAAATTAACTTTGTTGGGAGATTTGTATCAAATTTTGCTGAGATTATTAATCCCATATCCAAAATGCTAAAGAAAGGAGAAAAAATAGATTTGACCGCAGAAGGCTTGGAAGCTTTTATATCCATCAAGAAAGCTATCAAAGAAGCCCCCATTCTAAAATCCCCTAAATCCCCTGACTTTTCCAAACCTTTCCAAATATTCTCATTTTCCTCACTTCATACCATAACAACTATCATGTTACAAGAGAATGATGAAGGGTATGAGAACCTGTATCCTTCTTTAGCAAATCATTGCAGGGGTCAAAGTTAAAGTATGATATTATGGAGAAGCAAGCTTTTGCATTGGTCAAAGCAACAAATTTTTTTAGACCGTATCTAGTTGGAGCCAAGGTAACTACATATGTACCACATGTAGCTGTGAAAGATATTTTGGTACAGATAGAGGTGATAGAGAAGAGATGTAGATGGATTAATAAAATCCAAGAATTTGATATGGAAATTCAGATTACCAAGTTAGTGAGGGGACAAGGTCCAGCCAAACTAATGGCAAAAGAAAACATTGAAGCTAACCAAATCTGCAATGTAGAAAATGAGGAGAGTGCAGTTGCAAGCATTGAACATACTCCTTGGTACACAAACATAATGTATTATCTTAGACACATGAAGTGCCCTAAAGGATTGAATGGTAATCAAAAGAGAACTCTAAAGCTATAGGAATCCAAGTACATATTCATAGAAGGGGATCTGATTTGTAAAAACAGGGATGGAGTGCTATTTTTGTGTCTAGATGAATCACAGACAGAACATGTCTTGAGGGAGATGCATGAAGGAGTGTGTGGAGGTCATTATTCTGCCAAAATGACTGCACATAAGATTCTCATGGTAGGTTATTACTAGCCTAAGGTTTTCAATGATTCTTTCTCATATGTAAGGAGGTGTGAAGCTTTCCAAAAGTTCTCAAGAAAGATGAAATATCAAGTAGCCCTACCGCTTAGACCTTTGCAAGTAAAAACCCCTTTCCACCAATGGGGAATTGATTTTATTGGGGAAATACATGAGAAGTCAACTGGAGGACATAAGTGGATATTAGTAGCAACTGATTATTTCACTAAATGGGTGGAGGCAATCCCAACTAAACAAGCATCAAGCAAGGTGGTGATAAAATTCTTGATGGAGAATATCATAACTAGATTTGGCACACCAAGAAGATTGATCAAAAATAATGGGATGTGTTTTAGGTCTGATGAATTCAAAAACTTCTGCAACACATATGGTATTATTGTTTCTTATGCTGCCCCTTACCACCCACAAGCAAACGGTGAGGCAGAATCCAGTAATAAAAATATTTTGAAACTCATAAGAAGGATGCTAGATGGAAATAAAAAATCATGGGACTCAAAATTGAGAATGGCTATATGGGCAGATAGGATTACTGTGAAGAAGGAAATTGGAAAGTCTCCATTTGAACTAGTGGATGGAACACAAGCTAGGTGCCATTGCAAAACTTGTTACCAGTTTATAATTTCATCCTTCAAGAAGATTTAGATATTCCAAAACCAATGGAGGAAAGGATGGAGCAGCTTGTAGAACTTGATCAAATACGAAGAGTGGCCCAAAAGAAAAATGTGGAGTTGCAATCACAAATGAAATATCTTTTTGATAAAAAATCCAAAGATAGAAAATTTGAGGAGAATGATTTGGTATTAATGTGGAATGCTAGATGTCACGAGAAGGGAAAGAATGGAAATTTTGAGGCCTTATGGTTAGGTCCCTTTGTTATCATTGGAAAAGGAGGGGATGATTCTTATTATTTGCAAAACATGTCTAGAGAGGAACGAGAATTTCCTGTACATGGGCAATTCCTAAAACATTTCTTCTCTTGAAGAACATAGAGGATAAAGGGTTGCCAGTGCATGGACAACTCTTGACAAACCTCTTAAAATAATTTCTTTCCATTCATAGTAGTTTAGGGAATCAAAAGGGATTGGGAATTTCTAGTACATGGACAATCCTAGAATTCCTTCATTAAAAAACAAAATTTCTTTCCATGTATAGTAGTGTAGGATCATTTCCATTTCCATCATTTTTCACCTTTGTATCCATTTTCATTCCATCCTCACCATAAAACCATTTTCATATCCTCTAAAAACTTGGTCTACTCTCCCAGAGATCTGAATTCTTGCAGTGATCTCACAATCATTCATCCCTAGACAAAGCCACTATTGGGACTATAAAATTTTCAAAATTTTATAGTAGCTTACACTCATAGATTCCACAAGATAACCACATCTTGAGTATAAAATTTCTATAATCCTCTCTGCATATCATAACCACGAGTGATCCCATTAGATTTGACCTTTTGACACAACAAAATCCCTCTAATTATCATTGAGCAAGAGTCTCTATATAAATAATCCATATTGGCATGACCATGTTCGTATCTCTTTGACTCATAAGCTATAATCTTTCAATTCAGGTGTTTCTGGCATATCGGAAAAAGATCAACACTGTCACATCAATCAACAATTTAAGACAATACATATTAAAGAAGACAAGGCTTGTTGTTTCACCGATAAAAAAGTTATCAGCAAGAAGAATGCTATCGAAGTAAGATCTTTAAGTCAGCCCGAGCATACATGTCATGCCAATGGAATTCCATCTGCAAGATACTCACATTGTCTCATCGATGAAGCACAAAAGAAACATGTTGGGGAGACATGTGTTATTGGAATGAGTTTCAAATGTCTTTCTAACTCTATATGTCACATAGATAGAATTTCATTGGAGAGAATCTTGTCGACTCATCAGAAGGAGAAGGAGGATACATTGGGGAGACTTGTAGTGTCAATGTAACTTTCAAGTCTTTCAACGATACCTATTCTCTTGCCGATGGAAATAAAAAAGGATCAAAATTTCATCGGTAGGAATGGTAATTGGTCTCCTTGACCATATAAGGTACCTAATGAACATTTGGCTTGATTCAAACATATAGATTGTCCAGATTTTAAAATGTCTTGCCAATGTAATCATTTGGTCTAACAGTGGGGAATTCAAAAAAAATTACCACACTTGTGCTTGGAGCTAGACATTAATGCCTACATGGATACATATTGGATAAAGAATCTTCTAAATCAGAGAAGAATAATTAAGGAGAATTTGCAGAGTTGGCAGCGAAAGAATAGGAGAACGGGTGAAGGGCCAGAGAATTTCATGCAGCTAGAGATTTTAAAGTAAGCTTGTGAATTCTCTGCAATTATATTTTCAATTTTGTTAATTTGATAAAATAAAATGGAGGGTTCGAGCTCTGGAAAATAAAAAAGTATAAAGCAAGGAGAGGGTAGTTGTCCTTAGGGAAAATGACAAAAGATTGAAATAAAGGATAAATCAGAAATAGCTAAAAGAAAATTGAATCAGGATCTTATTGAGTGGCTACTTGGCTCAGGACCTAAAGCAAGACATTCTACACAACTTAGGGCAGATGTGGATAGATTTGAGGAAAAATTTAAACACATTGAGGATGTATGGACTTCAATTTGGGGATATGAATTATTTATGTTTCACTATTATCAGAGGGATAGGTTCGAGCCAATATGCAATCCTTGGAAATTCAACCAAGGAAGATTAGTTGTCCCAAATGTGTTTGTGGATGTATAACTAGTGAAACTCTTAGCTACCCATTACGATCCAAAACTCAAAGCTATCTGCAATTCATTGGGTAAGCCTTTCATACATGTGTCAGAAGTTGCCATTTGCAAAGTTTTTAACTTAGAAGGCACATGTGATGAAGTATTTGTGCATGAGAATTTAGAGAGAATTCTGAAGAATGGATACCACATATAGGGGCTGGAGATTTTCATTGCATAGACCTAAGAAGAATGGAAGTCTAGTTCCACTGGATGACAATGATGGGCCTCAATTTCATGTAGACTTATTTGAGCCCTATTTGAAATATACATACTTCTCAATATGTCAAGTTTTGGGGATGGAAGCTCCTAAGCTTATGTCTATTGTACCAATGGTAATTGCAGCTGATGTTCAGTATTACAATGCCAGGCCCTTTGACTATGCTTCATACATCTTCAAAGGAATTGATTCAGGGCTAATGGCAATAAGAAATGGATCCCCTATTTTACATTTCAAACATTACTCTATTTTTATGCATATAGCAATGTATTATGGACAAGAATTGGGAATGTGGTCAGATGATTTAAGGATTACAGAGTTTGATAAGGAGGGTAAATTGTTACCAATTCAGTTATGGACTACTATTTGGGATAGCAGGTTTCCAATCCAAGTTTTGTGTATTTTGAAGAATACTTTGTTAAACCATTGTACAGATTCTTCAACCATCCTTGTGACTATGTGTTGTCTTATGAGATAAAAATGTTCCTTAGAGATAAATATTTCAATGGACCTATTGGTCATAATTGGGGAGATTGGTATTGTTTTGAGGGTGCTACTGTGGTCAAAGTGTATGGTTTTGAAGATACAACATTCATCTTGCCTAAAATAGTGCTTGATAGAATTTCCTACTTGGAAATTGTTAGGCAAATGGATTACTCAAGTGTAATGAATTTAAGTTCCTTTGGAAAATATGCATTTATGCCAAGCACTTTGTGCTTTCGATATTTCACTATATTGTCAAAGGAAGGGTATGATTTGATTCTAGATAAGCTATTACATTTTAATTTGAACAAATCTCCACCACGAAAAGGGTTTGATCTAGAGGGATACATTGACTTTGCTAGGCAAAAGATGAACTTAGGAGGGTATGATCATATACCTTATCAATTTGATGATTTGATCAAAAATTTGGAAGAGAAAGAAGTTGGGAGGGTTATTGATGAACATAACAAGGTGGTAGAGCAGAAAATAAAAGAAACACAAGAAATGGAATTGTTATCTTCTGGAGACGAGGTATCTGGTGATGAGGGATCTTAGGGTTCAATTGATAAGATCTCTAGACTAAAGACTAAGGATTATAAGCTTCCTCCTAGAGAACTAGAAATTGAAGAAGGTTCAGACACAAACACGAGGCAAATGGATTATAGATCTTTTGTAGCTGATGAGTTTTTGAAATCTCCATAATTCATAGCTTGCTTGTATAAATAGAAGGTAAAATCCATAAGAGAATTTATTGAAAATATAACACCGAATAATGAGGAGAAATTGTTGAATAATTTGAAGGTCAAGTGTGGAAAAAGAAATAAAAGATATGACTCCAGAGAAAGGAAGAAAATTGTTAGAAGATTCAGGTGTCATGATTTTCCTGGGATTGGACTTAAATTTTGCCTTGGTTTTTGACAGTTTCTTAGAGGATAACAATGCTACACACAAGCTTAGCCCTGAGGGAGTGACAAAAGTGTACACAGGATCAAAGTATAACCCTGATGCAGGTTCCCTCATGATCTGGGCCTTGTACCCACCACATAAGAAGTCTATTATTATTGACACTGAAAAGGATTTTGGACATGTTATGACACTAAAAGTTGGAGATGTTGATCCTTTGGCTACAACTGAGATTGGTATAAATGTTTCCAAGTTAAATAAAGCCTAGATCCAAATGCTAATTAGAGAAAAGGAAATGTACAAAATAAGTAATGAAAGGATACTTAGGGGAAATGATCGCCTAAAGGATATGGTTGAAAACACATTGAAAGGATCCACTAAGCTGTTGATTCAAGGAGAGAGATCTCAAACAAGGAACAAGTGGGAAGGGTCAGATGTATATTCTCAAGGAAAATGTGATACACTTTCTGCAGTGATTAGAAAGAGACATGCCAACTTGATGGTTTGGTTGAGCAATATTTGGGGAACTCACTCAAAGAATTATGTTGTAGAGCAGGAGCATAGCAGAGTTAGTGACAGAATCTGAGAGAAATTTTAGGAAATACAGAAGAGGGATACTCCTGATAATGAGGCTATCAATACTGCTAAGGAGATCATGAAAAAGTATAGAAGTTACCATGAGGAACTTCAAGGAGATGAAAAAGGACTAATCGACGCCACAAAAGAAGGAATACCAGCATTGTTTGAAAATGATGGAAAAAAAAAAGAAAAGGCCAAATGGATTGAGGAATGAGAGTTGGTATTACAAAAGATTCTAGAAATGGCTAGAGGAAAAGACTCGACATTGGGTGAAGCATGTGAAAATAATGAGAAAATGGTGAACATGGAGATAGCATCCAGGAATGCGTTGGGAGATGTTGATACTTACCAAAGACGGGATTATCTAGACCATTTGTCAAAAGTCCACTTATGGCTAAATAGAGCCTAATTATCTATTTTAATTGTTGTTAGTTATAATCAAAAGACATATCGTTTGGTATAAAGTTGGTTGCCTCTCATATTAATAAGAGAGACCAAGACCATTAGAAGTATTAGATTAGAGATAGGAGAAAGTAACAAGCGAATAGGGTTAGATATAATGTTTACATTTCAAAAGACCATGATGCATGTATGAAATTTTTGGGGAATCAATGAAAGATCTCTGATTTTGTGGTGTCATACTGGTATCAATTGTTTTTTGAAATAACTGAAAATATTATCAGATTGTCTCTAAGATTGATATTTATTTGTTATTTAAATTGATATATCAAGTATATACTCAATTTATCAATGCACATTTGTTGCACTTTTGTGTTATGATTAATTGGTTCTTTCAAGTAAAGATTAAATCCTCCTAGTCATTCACAATAATTTGGTAGTGTCATTTGGATCACTAAGAAGAATCTGGTAATTACATTCTTGCATGTTTATACAAGTTATAAACCAATGTTAGTATGCCAAACAGTTAGAGTTTTTTTCCAAATATCAACCCCTCATCTTTGACTTTCATCTAACTCCATTTTACCCAATAAGGCACTAGTCTCACCCATTTTTATTTAGTTTTATCATACCAAATTCAAACTTCACATCTGTTAACTGAACATATTAAATTTTACCTTGATATTGCTTATACAATTTATACCAAATTAGGATTTTATCTCTCCACTTCCAATTGCCATTGTGGATGGATTGCCTAAATAGGAAACACACAATCTAAGTCTACTCCACTTGCATTAGTATACCCACCTAGGTCTGGTAGAGCCTGTAGAGAAGAAGGTTCAAATTCATCATTTGGTCTTGTACATTAGCCAAAAACGTGTCAAGAGCTTGGCAACCTCTTGTGGTTTGAAACCGTCATTTTTGAGACCTAACAACAGGGGCAACCAGAGGGGTCTCTTTCCTCTTCCCAGATCAAGTGGTAGGTCCGGAGGAAACAAGACCTTTTCCCTTATCAAGAGTACTAGTTTCATTCTTCACTACAGGGACTGTGGAGGATCTTACAGGGGTAGTTCTACCAGATCTTCTTGGAGCAGATGATTTTTCCTTTAATTATTCTTCTCTAGCCCTTCCAAGGGAAATTTCCCCATCTATGAATCCATCCTTTTTAAGTTTTTCTTCCACATTCTTCCTGATTTTAGGCTTTTGTTATTCCATATGAATCTCCATATCTTTCTCAGTGTATGTCCCAATTCTGGGTTCATTGGGGTCCTTTGGATTCTTCAACAACATTTGCACATAACCTTTTGCTTCTTCTTCTATTATCTCATATCCAAGAGGATGAATCTAGATAGTTTGAGGTTCTACAACCTCAATCATACATTCATCAATGGAGACATGAAATATGATGTCATTCTTATACTTCTCCATAAATTTTCTCGAAATCCATTCCATTCCATTCATATTTATTTTGAATACAATAAAGAATGCTATTAGGGCATCCTCTTGAGTGTTCAAATTACCAAGATTATGCATGTAATCAAAAATTTGATGTCCCACTAGTCTGGATGGGTTCCAAAATACTTCTTCATTCTTCCTAGGGAGTTTTTTCATGAAATAAAATAGCAAACATACAATCAGAGAACCAAATTTAAATGCATACTTTCTTTCCTTCGAAAACTTCACATTCTCAAATAGCTATAACTGAAGCAACTCGCACAAATCATAATTAGCACCATTCACGACCATATCAAACCCAGTATAGATAGCAATAGTTGAAATAGAGTTTTCTCTATTTGTGAAATATATCTTGTGACCTATCATGAGAGATGCATACTTCACTGCTGGATTAGTAATGGTTTTCATTGCTAAAGCTCTTTTATCGTATTTGGCTCCTCTAAGTTCTTCTACAACCTCATTCTTTACAGATTTCATCACAGGAGTTGTACCTTTATCCCATAACCCTGTAACAACCCTAATCACCTCCTTCATTATAAGATGCAGCTGGTCAATCCACACAAATTTGTCATGGATTCTGCTCAAAATTGACATCACAAATTTGTCATCATAGCTGAAATTAGGGAAATTGTTCCAGACATTCAAACTTTTATCAACCACATTCAAATACTTAGGTTTTACCTTGAAGTCATCACCAGTAAGCTCATCTTTCCAAATGTCAATTAGCTTTTCATGATTGTATTCTTCAAATTTTACCCGAATCATCATCCTTGTGTCCTTCGTTAGCATTACACCATGTGGAATAGACAAAAATGCGTCCATGGGATCATCTTCAAAAAATTTTGAAGAGTACTTTCTATAAGAGGGTCTCGGCCTTTCTGACACTTTAACTACCACAGGAGTAGCCATACTTCTAATTCCAAATTCAAATAGCTCAAAAGACACTGAACTCAACTACACGAAAGATTAAATTATCTTTTTCTTCATGAAGAATATGAAACTAGGGTTTGTATTGCTCACACTCCAAATCTCCTTGAAAATGCTTCAAACACTCTTCAATCTCTTCAGATACACGAATGATCAAAATTCCTTAATCATTTTCTTTATAAAACATCAATCTTCCCTAATCCGCATTAAATGCAACAAATTTCAAAAAAGTTGCTAAAAAAACATTTTTCTTAACATAGAAAACCCTAATTCGGTTTGCAAATCATCATGCCAATATATTTTCTTTGGGTTTCTTTTTCAAAGCCTTTGATAAGTCATTCTTCACATTTAAACCTTGTGCCAACTTCTGACGTGACATTTATCTAGGGGATTTTTAATATTTTCTGATAATGCTCCCCCTACGACCTTGCTAGGTCTAGTCTTCAGAGGAAATGTCTGTACCGGATGAGGGCACAAACACTTCAGCAATCTCCGGTTCTTCTTTCTTCTTCCATTTTTTGTTCATCTCTTGCTTCATTTCATCTTTTTCAACCTCCTTCATAGGTTCATTCCCTCCTACTAGATTGATCTTCTTACTTTTCTTTCTTTTTCAGACTCTTGAAACATGTCCTGGTTTGTTAAAGTTAAAGCAGACAATATTTTTCTGATTAGATTGACTTTTGTTGACTCTTGTTATGCATTTATTAGCTTTATGTCCATACTTTTTTCAAGTATAGCAGTATCCATTAAAGGATTGGTTCAATCTTCCATTAAACTAATTCATCATTGAAGTTTTGCATTCACTTGCCTTATGTCTGAATCTTTTGCATGAAAAACATTGACCAAAAAAAGGACTAGGGAACTAATTCATCCTACTTCTACATTCAGTTTCCTTGTGACCAAATTTATTGCATGAAAAACAAGTTCCATTAAAAGAAGGATACCTTTGTGCATTAGGTTGTCTCACCGGAGGTCTCCTAGTAGATTTCCTTGAATTTCCTTTCTACTTTCCTTCATTTTGAATCTTCTGATTATTCACAATCTTAGATCCTTCACCAGTATCATTTCCCATACCACTTTTATCTTTACTCGGTTTCTATCCTACAATCAATTCATCAAGCCTATCTGATCTAGTTTTGAAAATTTTTTCACAGAGTTTTTCCTTCTCCAAATCCACTTTCAGATTCACAATTTCTTGTTCAAGCTTAGTGCAACCTTCAGACTTTCTTTGTACAAATTTGTTCAAACATTCTTCTATTCTTTTCTTCTCTTCCACTTGCACTTTCAAACTGGTAATCTCTTCATTTTCCTTCTTCAACTGATCAGTTACTTCCTTATGTCTATCTTTGAACTTTTTCAGTTGCTCCTTAAGTTTCCAGACACATTCATTCACTTCATCAAGATTCTCTTTTAGATCTTTGTTTTCTCTTTCAACTTTATCAAGACCCTCAAGAGCAGTCTAGATCTCTCCCTTATCATCCATTTCTTCCATCTGCAAGATCTCCCTCAAGTTGTTAGGCTCAACCAGAGGAATTGGGCTTTGATACCAATTGTTGAAAGTCTAAGATACTGAGAGGGGGGGTGAATCAGTATCTTCTTAAATTTTCTAATCAAATACCATCCAACTATTCAAAAGAATACAATTGCAAATATAATTAAAAGTATTAACGAAGCATGGAAACACAAGACACATGAACACCAAAATTTTTACGTGGAAAACCAAAAATGGGAAAAACCATGGTAAGTGTTAGCTCACAATATAGTATAACCAGTTATAAGATATTACAAAATGGGTCGCTCACTGCCAGGACTCACTATAAAAAACAAAGGCTCACTACCTACAGAATTATAATGATTGAATGACTTTCAGCTAGAAAATGAACTGACAAAGTACACCTAGTGAGTGTAGATTCAGTTCCAAATAAAGCTCAATAAATGGAATTGACACACTTCATCATGTTCACACTACTTCACATCAACACATCGCTTCTTTAAACTTCTTCAAACAACTGTCTGTTATATATTTCCAATCTCTTTGCAAGCATCAATTAGGTCGGCCTAATTAGATATTCATGAAAATGCCATCTGTCGGCTTCAAGAGTTCACAAAAAAAATTCTCACAAACCAATTTAAAACATTTCACATGCTACATCATGTCGGCTCAAACCAAAAATAGTTCGCACAAATTTTCTCTTTACAAAATTAATCCATGGTATCACAATCAACCCAAGAGGTCAACTAGGAATAGACCTCAACAAAAAAAGTAGCTAATAGAGTAATACCACTTCGCCTTACGAGCACTAGAGCACATAATATTTTGAACGTGCATGTTTCCAACAACCATAATCAACCTCTTAAAACCACAATCAATGACTGTCATCTCCAAGAAATCAAGACTAGAATACTGGAGGATGTAAGAAAAATACTGGATCAAATACCATACCAAAATACCAGAGCAACTTCAAACTTGATCTTGCAATTGTACCTCGAATATCATGATGACATCAATGACAACAAAAAATAACAAAACTTCTTCATTTTTCTAACAATATTGTGCTTTATCTAAGATAAGGTAGCCTTGATTTTCCATTAGCTTTGGAATATTTTGATTTTACATTGATTTATCGCCTAGTTCGACGAAACCTTGATGTTAATGTTGTGTCATGTGAACTACCTTTTTTTATTCATTATCAATCAAGTTTGGTAAACTCCAGTTTTAGATTAATTAGGGGAACCTTTATTTTCCATTGGCTTCCTCAAACCTTGTGTTGTCATGAATATTACACCTGGATGCTAAGTTTGAATGCTCAACAATCTCGTGAAACATGGAAACACCTTTGAGCCTGTGGGTATGCTCATAGTGAAGGTGAATATCTAAATTATGGGCTAGTTCCCCTTTCATTTTTCTAATTAAATGGTGATTTTGAAGGTAAAGGGATAGAAGACTTTGAAATAAACAGATAAACTAGATCTTAAAGTATGGTGATGCACCTAAATGGAAAAGATGAGCAACTTGATTCACAACTATCTCCCATAAAAAAAAATTCACTACTCAAATTGGACAGTTTAATCACATAAGTGTTTCACAAAAGGGCTTGATAATCTATTCTTTATGAAGGAAAATAATGTTTCACAACCTGAAGGGGAAGATAAATCAATAGCACAATCTATGACTTGTGATTAAACTTGTTTTTGTGTACATTCATTCCATGAATGAGACATAAAATTTAAAGGTTTTGAGATTTAAAACTCAATAATTTTGCATCCAAATCATTCAAAGAGACAAAACACCTAAAAGTGAGAAGGCTAAAACTTGAATGTAATAAGAAATAGAAGGAAACTGTACAAGTAACAATGTAAAATAACCTATAAAATGTTGTTGTATATTAATAAATGTGAAAAATTGAGTTACAAAACTAATATCTCTTTGTAGAATACAAAGGCAAAGAAGCAAGAATTAAGAAAAAAGACAGTCTTTTCAATATATACAATAGATGGCTCTAAAGTGCCAAAAGGTGGCTTTGGCGGTCAACTGCAAGTGAAAATATCTCCAAATATCTCTCCCATGAGAAAATATGAAAACCCACAAAAAGGGGGCCCACAATTGATGTAAGATGAGCTAAAATAGCTCTAAACTCTCCCTCATGATTAGTTTGACCAAGAAGAACTCAAAACCACTCCAAATGATTGGAAATCAGGATAAAATATTTCAGTTAAACTCCTTTATCGATTTTGCATGATTTTGAGGTGAAGTTAACTAATAGGAAATCATTAAAGTAATTAGGTGACAATTACTTTAATGTATGTGATAAATATGCCTTCCTTATTACATTTTAGTGACATACATTAAGGTAATTTATAAGATATTACCTTAATGATTGTTTACATTTGTATCTTGGCTTAATTTTCATGTAAAGAATAGAGGAGGTGGAACCTAAGTTGAATTACAACTTGCAAAATTTTTAAATGTATATAAAGGTATTTAAAAATAACTTATACATATATCAATGGGTAACAATTTATGCAAGAGTTTTTAAATGAAAAATGAAAAAAAATAACCCAAACGGTTAGCCAAAATAAGAGGGTAAAATAAAACCCTAGAGCTATCCACGGCTTCATTCTTCATTTCATTTTTATTTGAGTTGCTTTCTTGGGCGCCGCCATACTGGGGTTTCACTTGAGCTTTGTAGGAGATTAAATGGTGATTGGGAGCTTGATCTAGATCTAACTCATGCTATTCATGCAAATTCTCTTTCAAAAGATGAACTAGGACTGCGTGGTGAGTTAATTTTTTCTGTATCCTAAAAGAAAAAAGATAAAATCTCCATTTTTCCTGCATCTTTTCCTTCTGAAATAAATGACTTTCTTATTCAAGCTGTGGAAGAAACTTGGAAGAAACTAGTGTTTCTTACTTCTCTCATTTTATTCCTTGTATAGCTCGAGCTTTACTTTTGTTGGGTTTCTTTATGCATGAAAAGTGACAAAAAATGCTTATGTAGCTCAATGTTTCTACGTATTATCCCTTTTCTTGTAGTGTTTAAAACCTTGTAACATAGGTTGTGGCTTGCTTTGAGCTTCATTTTGCTGCAAATATTTTTCTTGACCCCCTTTACTCTAGGTCGTCGTTTCTCCTTTCATTGTTGCAGGTCATGGGTTTTTTATTTGAAATTGCAGATCGTGGCTATAAGTCTATCTTTCCTCTTTGTTTGGCCTTGAGCCTTCATATTTCAATTTATGTAAAAAACTAAATATTTTCAATGAAAAAACACCATAGGTTGTAGCTTAAAGTAATGAAAACTGTAAAGGGGCCTTTTAAAACCCTAGGCAATGGTTTGTCCATTGTTGTTTCTGAGAATATGAAGAAACTCCTAACCTTTGGATCGACCTCACACCTTTTATGGAAGCACTCGAGGGTTTCTTTACTTGCAAAAAATTGGGCTTCCTCTCCAATGTTGTGGTTTCAATTTTTTTTTTGTGCAAGTGTTGAGGGTTTTTCCCTAAAGCTCAAGCTCCCTCTTGCTTCATTCAATTATGACCATTACACTATCTTGTTGTCCCTCATTGAAGTTACATAATTTGCTTGGACTGCTCTTTGATGATGACTTCCATTTGAGATTATATTGCCTTTTACACTGGAATATAGCAAGGAATGTTGTTTGATTCCTAGGCTCATGTTAATTCTCATGACAATGGTCACTATTATTTATGTTAAGCTACCAATTGTGATTGAATACTATTTTGCATTGTAGGACTGAATATGACTACTTTTCTTTAATATGACATTTCCTCACATGACTTCCCCTCAAACATACTAATATGTAGAAAACCATAAGAATAGTCCTCCAATCTTCCTTGCTTGGTATGAACTATCATTGTTTTGTTTGAAAACTGTCATACCTTGTTGCTGCTAATTGACTGCACATTTGATTTGACTATCCCTAGACAGTGATGTGTGTTCTTGATGAAAAGGTTGTTATGACTGCATCTCACCTTTGATTCCTACCACCCTTTATTATGATGTCTCTGTCACCATTCTCTTCATTTCCATATTGGATTTTGAATGTTGTCTTTATGTAGCTATCCTTTTGAAAATGTTTTAGTATCCTAATAATGATAGCTCTATTAGTGAGTGTCCTCGGTCATTTGTTCAAGACTTTCATAAATTTGTTCCCTAGGCACCCTATCTTGTAATTCATGACTAATGCATTTAAATATTTTGTTCCTTTTGTCACTAAATGAATGATTTGCTCCCAATATATGCATCACATATAATACAGACAACAAGAATGATGTTGAGACAACAAATAAATGATATAAAATCATGAAGCAAAAATAGTGACAACATTAAAACATGTCTACAAACATGATTTCCTTGGTAATTTTTTTTTTCTCTATTCTATAGATTAATATGCATCTGAATGAGCTCATTGCTCATTTATGATTATCACTTCAAGGTGACAGGAAACCAAACCTTCATTGCACTTCTTGATTTTATAGTCATGGATGGACAATATGTTTCGTTCTTTGTAAATTGTTCCTCAAACTGAAAATGCTTTCATTTGTATATTGACCACCTTTTCTATAGATGGTGACTATCATAAATCTACAGTTATGCTTGAAATGTCAAGGCATTTATTTGACACTAGACAGTATCCTTTAGCATTCTAGGCTCAACCCTTGTGGGAGCCACATTTCCTCCACATGTTGTGACGTCAAACAAGATGAATCATGAAATGATAAACCTGTACTTGCATAGTGAACAAACAAATTAGATAAAACAATGAAGCTCAATGTTCTTCCTAATGATTTTGACTTTTAGGATCTCTTGATACATGTGATAATTAATAACTGATTAAATGCATCCTGAATGAAAGCTATATTTCTGTTGGTAGGACATATGGTCAGATTTTATATTTGGAGCTCTAACAAAAAATTTCATCATAATGTAGGTACACCCAAAGATCAGGAGCAAGTAGGAGCTAAAGATCAAGAGGACCAACACAAGATTCTGCCACAGGAAATGATGGATATACCTTTTTTCCATGTGTTTTTATTTAATTCATATCTTCGGATGTATATCTTTCTTTTCTGTTATGTTAAATCAGTTATACCCATGGCTTGTGTGGGATATTCAAACATTCTTTTGATCTCAATGTATGAAAAAAAAATGTTTATGCAATCCTATAAATATTTTCATTACAAAATGAATAAAAGACTACAATATTATGCAATTTGTATAATTTCTTTCTATTGTAAAATCTTGCATAATAAAACCGAATTTCCTTGGTTAGCATCCCTGTTATGCAATGATTTAACTTAGCAGCAATGTTTAAGTATCTTTCATCTAAGATATATTCAACTATTTCAGCTCTACCAAATTGAGTTGTAGGTGAAATTTTGGTAACATTTCTGGTGATTTTGTTGAATGCTTGCCTTCTAAGCATGCTAGACCAGTTTCCTAAACAATCCATTGGGCATGGAGTCAAATTCTTCCCCCCTCAACCTCAGAAAACCATTGTAACTCACCTATTAGGAACTATACAACAACATTTTATAGGTTATTTTACATTGCTACTTGCAGAGCTTCCTTCCATTTCTTATTACAATCAAGTGTTAGCCTTCTCACTTTTCAGGTGTTTTGTCTCTTTGAATGATTTGGATGCAAATTTATTGAGTTTTAAATCTCAAAACCTTTAAATTTTATGTCTCATTCATGGAATGCATGTACACAAAAGCAAGTTTAATCACAGGTCATAGATTGTGCTATTGATTTATCTTCCCCTTCAGGTTGTGAAAACATTATTTTCCTTCATAAAGGATAGATTATCAGGCCCTTTTGTGAAACACTTATGTGATTAAAATGTCCAATTTGAGTTGTAAAAACATATTTTTATGGGAGATAGTTGTGAATCAAGCTACTCATCTTTTCCATTTAGGTGCATCACCATACTCTAAGATTCAATTTATTTGTTTATTTCAAATTCTTCTATCCCTTTACCTTCAAAACCAACATTTCATTAGAAAAATCAAAGGGGAACCAACCCATAATCTGGAGATTCACCTTCGCTATGAGCATACCCACAGGCTCAAAGGTGTTTCCATGTTTCACGAGATTTTTGAGCATTCAAACTTAGCATTTGGGTGTAATCTTTGTGACAACACCTTGATTTTATATTGATTTATGATTGAATTTGGGGAAACCCTAATTATAAGGCTACATTGTAGATGCATTGCATAAACTCCCCTTTTT